>JAPPVO010000014.1:109156565-109183294 GCA_030407325.1 Camellia japonica | reverse complement strand
TTGACTAGTAACTTAAGTCTATTGAAATAGTATCTTATTGAATAGTAAGTTATGTTTAATTAAGTAGTAAGTAAAGGTTGATTGAATAGTAAGTGGAATCTCACCAAGTAATAACTAAAGTCTAATGGAGTGGTTCATTAAGTAGTAAATCGGGTTTAATTGAGTAGTAAGTAAAGTCGAATGAAGTAGTGAGTGGAAACTAATTAAGTAGTATGTGATGTCTTAGGCAATAGTAAGTACAAACTCATTAAATAATAAATATGGTTTAATTGAGTTGTAAGTGAAATCTAATTAATTATAATTGGAATCTCATTAAGTAATAATTCAATTCTACCTATCATGAAGTTATAAGTAGTAAGTCAAGTCTAGTGAAATCATAAGTAGAGTTTATTTGAGTAGTAACTAAAGTTTAATAAAGTAGTAAGCCAAAGTTAATTGAGTAATAAGTGAATTATAATGAAAGCTTATTAAGTAGTAAGTGAAGTGTAATGAAATAGTGAATGGAAAATCATTGAGTAGTAAGTAAAATCCAATAAAGTAGTAACTAGAAGTTCATGAAGCAGTAAGTGGAGATTTTGAGTAGTAAGTGAAATTTAATTGAGTAATAAGTAAAGTCTAATGAAATAGTAAGTGAAAACTCATTAAATGGTAAGTATGATTTAATTGAGTAGGAAGTGAAATCTAATAAAACAATAAGTGAAGTCACATTAGCTAATTGTAATATCACCTACCATTTGGTTTGATCTAATTAATTTTATTATACTTTCCACATATGGAAGGCAACATTGGGCATAACAACACCATATATGAATAATGATGATGATGATGATGATGATGATGATGATGATGCTTTTGACACTAGTAAGTACAACATTGGCAAGCAAGAGAATATTGTTAGTTCTGATGATCTCTTAACCAAAAGAGATGTTAAGTGTATGGATCAACTAATTAAAAAAGATGTGTTTGAAATGATATTTGATTCGGTAGAAAATGGAGAAAAATTTCTATAATATGATTTTACTATCACAACACTAACAATTCATTATGATTTTACTCACAATATTCATAACAAAATAATGGTTTTCCATATTTGGCAAATAGTTTACAAAATCATCATCACCATCATCAGAGAAGCTTGAAATTTTTGGTTCGGAAACCAAGAGTGGATCTTCTATAATTGATATGATGGCATGTCACGATCAAAATTGAGTAGTAAGTTCAATCTGATGAAGTAATAAGTAGAAACTCATTGAGTAGTAAGTGGAGTCTAGTAAACTAGTAAGTGGAAGCTTATTGAGTAGTAAGTGAATCCGAAATTGAGTAGTAAATGAAGTATAATGAAATAGTAAGTGGAAGCTCATCGAGTAGTACGTGGAGTCTATTGAAGTAGTATGTGAAAGCTCATTCAGTAGTAAATGGATTATAGTAAAGTAATAAGTGGGAGTTTATTGAGTAGTAAATGAAACCAAAATGGAGCAGTAAGTGAACTGTAATAAAATAGTAAGCGAAAATTTATTGAATAGTAAGTAAAACAAAAATTGAGTAGATAGTGGAGTATAGTGTAGTAGTAAGTGGAAGCTCAATAAGTATTTTTAACTTTTTTGGGACAGTGATAAATTTGATGAAATTAAGTAGAAGTGAGATTTAATTAAGTAATAAGTCAAGTCCAATTAAGTGGTATCTTATTGAGTAATAAGTCATATTTGATTGAGCAATAAATGGAGTTTGACTGAGTAGTAATGGTGATATGATAGTGGTGGTGGTAGTGGTAATGGCATGGTAGTGTGGACAGTGGTAGTGGTGACAATGGTATGGTGGTAGTGGTAGTGACAGTGGTAGTGTCGATAGTGATGGCAGTGGCATGGCGGTAGTGGTGGTGGTAGTAATGGCATAGTAACGTTGATGGTGGTGGTGTGTTAGCAGTGGTGATGGTAGAGGTAGTGATGATAGTGGTAGTAAAAATTTAGTGGTGTTTATATATAGCAACAATGACAGTGATGATGCAAGTGGTGGCATGGTGGTGGTGGTGGTGGTGTTGAGTAGTAAGTCAAGTTTGATTGAGTAGTTTGTGGAGTCATATTGACTAGTAAGCGAGATTTAATTGAGTATTAAGTCAAATCTGATTGATTAGTAAGTTAAGTTTCAATGTGTAAGATAAATGAAATTTTTTTAGTAATTTTTATAAATTCAAATATTTAAAAAAAAATACCTAACATTTCCAAATAATTTATTTAATAATCTAACGTTTGTTTAAAAAGAAAATCATAATAAAAAAAACATACTACTATAACACATGTCGTGATCCACTATTGGCTAGATTTTTGTAATTATTTTGCTATATGTTTTAAATCTTTTAAATAAATATATAGTTTAACAGTTTTTAAATTTTAAAGAAAAATTGTTAAATTATCATAAAAAAATCATTACAAAATACTCATTGCGAAATTTGAAAAATCAAGACTATTGACAAGATATTAAATTTTTTTAGTCAAGGAAAAAAGAGGATAATATTTTCCTAATAACAATAGAATATCACAGTTAAGGAGAAGATCGAATATTACTCTAAAAGACAAAAAGGAAAAGAAAAGTATTAGAGATCCACAATTTAGACTTTTAAATTCATTCACAATGATGTAGTAAGGGAGATAAGTCCCACCAGTGCTGGCTTTGGCCCAAAGCGAGCAAAGCTGCCAATTTGGACCTTTGAAAAATGAGTTTTTAAAATAAAAAAAAAAAAGTCCCTAGAATTTGTTCACTACAACAAAGAACACATTCGGCGACTAATTTTGCCGACTAAAGTAAATTTAGTTGCCAAAGGTCTACCAATTAGCTACTAAAATAAAGTTGGTCGCCAATGGTAGACAGATTAGCTACCAAACAATATTTGGTCACCAAAGGTACATGCATCAGCTACCAAACCTTTTTGGTCGGTAAAAGACCACTTTTTTGCTACTAAATATACATGTTGTCGGAATTGTCTTTACTTTTGGCGACTAAAGATGATGTTGGTCGCTAATTGCACTGTCATTATAAATTATAAATTTTTTTTATTGGTTTTCATTTAATTTTTAGCTACTAATTGTGTGTTAGTCGTGGAAAAGCACCTTTTCGGAGATATTATTAATGAATTTTTGGCTACAAATGTGTGCTAGTCGTGCAACATAGGGTTTGGGCGACTATTTAAATTTTGGTCGCTAAACCTGTTTGCTTTACCGACTCTAATTCAGTAGCCAAAAGGGCCAAAATCGTTTGGAGGGAATATTTATTTTTCATAAATATATTACCGACCAAAATAAAGTTTGGTCGGGAATAAACATTTCGTGGTTTTATTTCCCTCCCTCTCTCACTCCCGCCTTTGTCACTGCGTTGTTTCCATCTCCATTTTGCCTCCCTCCAGGTATGTCCTCTATTTCGCCTCTCTCTCTCTCTCTCTCTCTCTCTCTCTCCCTATCTCCCTCTCGATTTGTTTCTCCTTCTCTGTATGGCCTCTCGATTTCCATCTTTCTCTCTCTCGCTGTTTACATTAGTTTTTGATTGGGTCTCACTCACGCCTCTGCCCTCTTCTCTATAGCTTTGTCTCCATCATCATCACCGCAAGTTCATCAGGATCATCGCATAGTCTCCCTCCCAAGTATGTCCTCCATTTCGTATCTGTCTCTCCCTCTCTCTGTATCTCCCTCTCGATTTCCCTCTCTCTTTCGGTCTCTCTCTATTTAAACACAAACATACATACATACATATATATATATATATACACACACAGAAATCAGAATGTGAATGCTGGAAATTGGGGCATTGTGATTGAAATTAAAATTTAGGGCAATGCTTGGGTTGAGATGTTTTCGAAATTAGGCCAATGTTATTCAATTTGGGTGTACAAATTACAGAAATGCTGAAATTAGGCCAATCAATTACCATATGCGATGATCTTATATATATATATATATATATATTTTATTTCACTATTTTATTTTCTAAGATGGAATTGCTCTATTTGTTCTCTCTCTTCTTCCTTTGCATTTCTTCACCATCTTCAGTAGCCCATCACTAACCCTATCCATACCACTTATTTTTCTAAGTCTATTTCCAACCCTTTGTAGTTTTACTCAAAATGAGGTCTGAGTTTGAGTAAAAAATTATAATTTGATATTTTTCTATTTCAATGGAAAATTTCAAATTTAAGTCCAAATTGTCAAGTTTTGAGTGGTTGTAGCTAGGAATTGGAGTGAACGATAATTTGAAAATTTTGGATAAAAGCAACTGTGTCAAGCTTTGATTGCATAGAAATTTGAGTAAAAAGGAATGTATCTCCCTTGAATTGAGTTAAAATTAGAGTAAAACTAAATTTGGTATAGATGTCAATAAATGAGTGGGTGGAATTTTAACTTACTCAAATTTAAGTTTTCAGTAAAGATTTAAGTAAGGTTTAAAATGTCATAACTCAGTGGAGTCAGGGTGGCTGCCATTGTGTAGCCTTTTAGGTTCACTTTAGATCTTATTTTGATAATTTCAATCGTTTATTTTTTAAATTACATCAAGTACAATATATTTATATAAAATTTAATTGACTAACGAAAAACTGAATGATAAGTTTGATTTTAAGAATAAAACTTAATATATATGTGATTTGATTAAAGAACTATTATTAATATCCGATCAATTTGATTTTTTTATATCAATGTTGTACTGATATATTCTAAAAAGTAATCAATTTGAATTATCAAAATAGGATCTAAAATGAACTCAAAAAACCACACAACAGTTACTGTTGTGCATCTCAAGTCCTAACTCACCACTAATTGTTATTACACCTAACAACTTGCTACTCTCGACGTAAAGCTCATCTCCAGCTCCCTTTTCACTTCAACTCTCAATCATTCATTTTACTAGTTAAACTAATATATAATGAACTGTTCGGATCATGTGTGACTGAAGAAGTGTGGAATTTATAAATAAATAAATTACTTTATAACAGTTTACTTTGCCCAGAATTGGGGGCATAGCATTTACCGTATGTTGTACATTAATTATGGGCATAGCATTTACCATAGGCTGAAGAAGTGTGTGTGTGACTGTATGTGTTCATGTGTGACTGTATATATTAAAATGTGTGTGTATATATAAACTGATCTGTCTATGAGTCATGTTATGCTCTATGTAAGAGATGGTTGGGTAATAGGACACAGAACTGATTTGTGTGTTACAACAATGCAAGGCTGCCAAGTTATAATGATAAATCACTCTCACATGAGCTATGCATTTCTTTTTTGAAATACATCTATAACTGAGGATTCACCAAACAAATACGTAATGAGAGGCAACGAGAGTATAGCGACCCCGGTCTTTTTCCCATTTGATTATTGTATCCGGACTTACGTTCCGTGGATTCCGCTGTTATATTTGTTGTTATTGTCCTTTAATTCCTTATTCTTGGGTTATAGGATGTGTTTAGCAGGTTGGTTGCAGATTGGTTGGGTTTAGAAACCAAGTCTGCATGTTCAGTTTTTGGCTTGGTCGCTCGAGCGAGCTTCTCTTCGCTCGAGCGAGGTCTTCTTTTTGGTTCTTCACTCGAGCGAGCTTTCCTTGGCTCGAGCGAGCGATTGCGTCTAGTACTTAGACCTGAGAGATGTGTTTCTTGGCTCGAGCGAGCATTTCTTCGCTCGAGCGAGCGAGGTGTATGTTTTCGAGTTCTTCGCTCGAGCGAGCATTTAGTCGCTCGAGCGAGCTTCTGGGTTGCAGACCTGAAGCATCGAGTTTTTGGCTCGAGCGAGCTTTCTTCGCTCGAGCGTGGATTTTTGTGTCTGGTCGCTCGAGCGACCATGTCTTCGTTCGAGCGAGCCTGTTCAGTTTAAATATGCAGAAACGGTTTTAAATCATTTTTTTTACAACTTTTTGATCCAGAAACCCTAGTTACGAATTTTCTCTCTCCCAACTCACCTTCTCTCATAGGTTTGATCTAGTTAGGGTGTGTTTTTACCCTAGTTGCTTTACAAATAAGATAGAGGAGAGTGAGGGCTTTCATTTAATCTGAACGGTTATTGATTTGGAGCACTTTGGAGTTTGGGCTATCATCTCCGTCTTCTTTTTTGGGTTCTTGCTTCGAGGTAGGGATTTTCCTACTCCATTTATACGTTTTAATCCTAGGTGTTGGTATTTTGGTATGTGGGGGTAGTTTGGGAGAAACCTTAGGGTTTTGTCATACATTAATTAATGTAATTAATTTAAAGGAAGATTGGGGAAATTTAGTAAATTGATGATATAGTTGGGTAGTTTAAATACTTACCTATGAGAATGTTGAATTTATATTCATTGTTGTATTTATTTCTTGTTTAGAAATAACTGTTTTGGGCTATCGGTGGAGGATAGCCATTGATTGTTGTAGACCTTGCATGCGGCTTAGGTATAACTGAAATTGAGTCAATTGATTGACTGTTGATTTAATACAGAACATTACTTGTATTGATTATGTGTTGTATATGGCAATTGTGTGTTTCATTGCATATGCATTTTGTTTTGGAGGAGATAGGGGATGAACTCCACGGTTTAGGGGAAGATAGGGGATGGACCTCTAAACCGGATTTGTTGGGAGGAGATAGGGGATGGACTCCAGTAGCATCATTCATATGTGTGCTTATTGATAATAGCAATATTGCTATTTGTTGTTGATATGATACATCATTATAATGTGTATCAGTTGGAAGTATGGAAGTGTTGTGGTTTGAGCTTTAGTCTCATTTATTTTTGTGACATCTGGATCACTATTATAGTTGGCCAGGTTCTGAGCCATAATGATATAATTGGAAAGTTGAATAGATATTGGAAAGTGAAAAGTGTCATAGACAATATGTTATAGACAATGTAGACATTCGTGTCATGAAATTGGAAATTGATTATCTTGTGTTAACCATGTATCGAATGCTAATGCTTTAGTTAATTCTTATGCTTGGTTTAGTATTTTTCTACTGGGCTGTGGCTCACCCTATATGGGAACTTCATTTTCAGGTTCAGGTGGTTCACTACCTCCAAGGACTTAGCTTGTGAGGATTTGGACTCGAAGACTTGCTTTATTTATTTTAGTTGTTTTATTTGAATAACTTGTAAACTTTCAAGCCTAGGGCTTTATTTGTTTTTGAGTTAGAACTCATGGAATTGTGTCCAAGTGTTGGCTTGGCAAGATGTAAGCCCATAGGGCATTTATTAAGATGTTTTTATTTCATGGTACTCTGATGAATGAAATAAAATACTTTATTTCCTTATAATTCCGCATGTTAATATTATGTATTATGGGTTTATTTTGAGGGCGTTACAGAGAGCGACTCATCTAAGCAGATATATTTGCAGATTTATTGGTTATCATTGTGGTATTCCACAATTTCAAAAGGGCCTCCAATCAAAAATTATTTGGTGTTTTTGAAGCGTTGCTTCATACTAAAAATTCATTTTACACTTTTTTTTTTTGTTTGGCTAAAAGAAAATGATTTGTAAATATATATAATTTATAAAATATATCGAGACTGATGTGTGAATAGTTTTTTTTTATTTTATTTTATAAATTATAGAATAATAGTAAATGAAGAAATCATAATAAACTATATCATTTTATATAAAAGTAGTATTCATAATAAAATGGTTTTGATTATTTTGATATATCATTCTATTATTGACCATATGGTTTCACTAGTACTAGTGCTCTACTAGTTATGCTATCTAGTGGTCCAAAATTACGGGTCATTTCTTAAATTAACACACATACTATAGCTTTTGTGCTACAAATTATGTCATTTGGTCCCACCTTAAAAGAGATTTATGTGACAAGCCAAACAGTGAATGAAAAACAACATAATCTATCTGAACTTGAAATGCGTGTTCTCATTTGTTCCTCGGTTAATCTTTGTGTGAGTTATAGGTGACAAAATGGACAAGAGTTGGATGACGATAAACAATAGGTTGACAAGTCAAGAGTATCAACAAGGGGTGAAGTCATTCCTTGATTTTGCTACGGCAAATTTAGGCGTAGAGGATGAAATTAGGTGTCCGTGTGTCGATTGCATTAATGGCACAAAATATAGCAAACAAGTTGTGTGGATGCACTTGATCCGAAGAGGAATGGCATCTTCGTATATAACTTGGGTGCACCACGGGGAACATGTTCCCGTGTCTCATCCTAGTGTATCAAATGACCAATGTGGAGGTAGTGGCGAATGTATGACAGATATCGATGATCCGCCCATGGATGAATTGCCTATTATGTTGGAAGAAATTTACGTGAGTGGTCTTATGGATGATCATACCGCCAAGGAACCTAATGGTTTGGAGAAGGAGGATTTGCATAAGTTCATTAGCTTATTCGAAGATGCACAACGCAAAGTTTACCCAACATGTGAAAAGTTCTTTGTGTTATCATTCGTCATTAAGATGCTTCATGTGAAGGTGTACAACAAATGGAGCAACAAGTCATTCGATATGGCTATGCAAGTATTCAAGGACATTCTACCAGAATGTGATCAAACAGTTCCATGGACACTCTATGATGCTAAGAAGTTCTTACGTGACTTGGGTTTGGGATATGAAACAATTCATTCGTGCAAGAATGATTGTGCACTATTTTGGAAGGAGAGTGCTAATTTGGAGAAATGCCCTACATGTGACGCGTGTAGATACAAGTTGAACGATGATGGTGGTAAAAAGATTCCACACAAGGTATTGCGGTACTTTCCTTTGACACCGAGGTTGAAAAGACTGTATATGTCCAAAAAAAACAGCCGCAGATATGAGATGGCACAATGAGAAGCGTGTGGATGATGACATGTTGAGGCACCCGGCCGATGGTGAAGCATGGAAGGACTTTGATGAGCAACATCTAACCTTTTCTGATGACTCTCGAAATATCAGGCTAGGGCTGGCAACGGATGGTTTCAATCCATTTGGAAATATGAGCATATCATATAGCATGTGGCCCGTAATCTTAATGCCTTACAATCTCCCACCGTGGAAGTGCATGAAAGAGCCATATTGCATGATGTCATTGCTTATTCTCGGACGTTCGGCACCTGGAAGAGGCATTGATGTTTACTTGCAACCATTAATAGAAGAATTGAAGAATTTGTGGGAGCATGGTGTGCAAACATATGATGCATCGAACGGGAAAATTTTTAGAATGCATGCGGTGGTAATGTGGACCATAAATGACTTCCCTGCGTACGATAACATGTCAGGGTGGAGTACAAAGGGTTACTTGGCTTGCCCTAATTGTAACAATAATGCATCGTCCCAGGGATTACGGAGTAAAATAGGATATATGGGTGCTCGTCGCCACTTGCTTGAGAACCACACTTGGCGAACAAGTAAGCTCTTCAATGGTCAAACGGAGCATAGGTCCAAACCTTTGGACTTATCGGGGGACCAAATACTAGAGCAAATTGATTCTGGGACTTACAAGCCGTATGGAAAGCACCCACAAAATCGAAAACGACAAAGGAATGAACATCAAAATTTGAATTGGAGCAAGAGAAGCATTATGTTTGACTTGCCCTATTGGAAAACGTTGAAGCTTCGACACAACCTTGATGTCATGCATATTGAAAAGAATATATGTGACAATGTCGTTGGGACACTTTTGAGCGTAGATGGAAAGAACAAGGACACGGACAAAGCACGCTTAGATTTGGAGGACATGAAAATACGTAAAGAGTTACACTTGAAGAGGCGTTCTAATGGGTCCTTTGAGAAGCCTCCCGCATTGTACACATTGTCTGTGAAAGAGAGAGAAGGCTTTTGTGATTTCTTGAAATCAATGAAGTACCCTGATGGCTATGCAGCAAATATCTCCAATTGCGTGACCGCTCAAGCTGGAAAATTATCTGGCCTCAAAAGTCATGACAGTCATGTCCTTATACAACGACTTCTTCCAATTGGGATGCGTGGCTACCTTAATAAGGAAATCGGAACGACACTTTTTGAGTTGGGAAATTTCTTCAAACAATTGTGTTCAAAGACATTGAGGCGTTCAGATTTGCAGAAATTGGATAAACAAATCGTACTCATACTTTGTAAGCTTGAGATGATTTTCCCGCCGGCTTTTTTTGATGTCATGGTCCACTTGGCAATTCACTTGCCTCGAGAGGCTATGCTTGGAGGCCCAGTGCAATATCGATGGATGTACCCAATTGAGTGGTATAAACTTAGCCCTCGTATTACTGTCAAATTTTAATTAACGCTTTACTGCTGATATAAAGATTGTAGTATAACATTGTCATCGGCTTGCTCGTTAGGTTACTTGGCCGTCTAAAAGGGTTTGTGGCAACAAAGCTCATTCTGAAGGTTCTATTGCCGAGGCTTACATTTCCAAAGAATGTACAACATTTTGTTCAATGTATTTGGATGGAGTTGAAACATTGTTTAACCGCCCAAAAAGGAATTATGACATGGGTGACCGTGGCCCAGGGTTGGCGTTATTCACTCAAACTATACGTCCCTTTGGTCTAATGACAAGGGCGTCCGATGTGTCCGTAGCTGAACGCGAGATGGCTCATTGGTTTGTCCTACACAATAGCACAGAAGTGGATAAACACATAGAGTATGAATCCTTCAAACGTATTTATAATGTGTTTGTTGTAAATTGATTAGTTTTTATCTTAGTAAATATTTTTGAATCGCATTTCTTGTAACTAGGGAGCACAAGAACTTGTTACACCAAAGAGCCGGTGCGTTCGACATCGAAAAAAGACATCGGAAAGAATTCCTTAAATGGTTCAAAGATCATGTAAGCTAGTATTCTCATATCCTACCATAAATCGTACATTACGTAAATGTCACGCATGCTTGTAACATGACACATGTTCTTCATGTAGATGAATGAATTGCGGAGCCAAGTTTCTCCCGAAGCAACTGATGATATGTGGTCATTAGCCAATGGTCCTAGTGGCTTAGTGAACACATATTCAGGATGTATTTGTAATGGTGTCCGTTATCATACTATCGACCGTGACAACCATTGGAAAAGTCAGAATAGTGGATTAGTTGTGGAAGGGGAGCATGAAGGCCAATTGATACACTTCTATGGACACTTGTGCAGAGTGTGGGAACTGAACTATTTGTTCAGACGTCGGATTGTATTGTTCCAATGTGAATGGTTTAACACCGGTAGTAGTAGAACTATGCGTGTAGAACCACATTTCACAACAGTTGATGTAACAAGTCGATGGTACAAAGATGACTCATTTGTATTACCAAGTCAGGTTGAACAAGTATTCTATGTTAATGACACCAAATTAGGTACCAATTGGAGAGTCGTAGAAAAGTTCCAACATCGAGGAATTTGGGATGTGCCAGAGATGGATGTCGTACAACCTGATGATGTGTTCCAACAAGAAGAAACCACCGGGGTCGTACCTGCTATGGCTATTGATGATGATGTGGTTTTGCGTCGACATGATATTGAATCTGAAATTATTCCAATGGAAGTTTTGCAATCTGTCAGAGGTGTAGAAGCCAAGGGTGTTACAGATGATGCCTTCATCTGTGATGATGAAGATGGATTAATGAGGGAGGGTGACGACACAGACGAGGAATATGACCTACAAAGTGATTTTGATACAGATGTTGATGTAGAATCTTGATATGAACTGTCCAAAGGTGTTTGACACAGACATGGCACCTCGCGTTCAGTGTTCTTCCTTTAAGGTTGTTTCTAGAAGTGTTATTATCCCTAGTTTTCTAGATTTTGATATCAATAAGAAATTGCATGTACATTTTACTCCTTGAAGGAGGTTCAACTCTTGAGAGTAATCCTGTTAATGAACATAATAAATGCCTAAATTTACCAATCATATTACCTTCCAAAGATGAAACTTAAAAATTGTCAGAAAGAAAACTTTACAAGAGTAATTTTTTTGATAGGAAAATTATAAGAAAACAATATCTTTACAACCTTGTAGCAGTAGTTGAACTGGAAAAACTATCTTTTTATCTTGTTTGGTACTAGCTGTTTTGCCTGAGCTGTGAGGACTGTTGTAAAAAAAACAGGAGCTGTGAGGACTTCCAGGGTTTGAGCATGTAATTGTTTGGTAATAATCTTTTATATCATGCATGAAGAATTTGCTTAGATAGGTAGCTGGTAGGAGCGTTTATTACTCAACCACACCTACTTTTCACAACAAAAGTTGGCTAACCTTTTGGTGTGTATCAAATTAGGTAGTTACTAATATAATAGCTTAGAGCATATTCAAGGAGCTAGGTTGTACATAATGGCTCAGTAACAAAATTGTTATATATCCATTTTTGTTGTTTGACTGATTTCTTCAACTCTAACTATTCCTTTTAATGAATGAAATAAAGAACCTGCAGTTGAAATAAAGAACCTGCAGTTCAAAGAACATTAGTGAATCAATTAGAAATGATACAAGAATGCATACAATGTGAAAGGAAAGACACAAGTTCGCAGGCATTATGGAGTGCAAGCACTTGTTTTATGAAAATGAAAAAGCAAAATTTCTGTCTGATGAATGAATAAAATGTTCTCAGTGTTTGTTATATGCCCTTCCAAATTGCAAGGGATAGCTGCAAGTTCGCAGGCATTATGGAGTGCAAGCACTTGAGTAAATTTTGAGTTGACGTTCACAGTTTTAGTTGAATTGTGGAGACCACTTGCTTCTGTTTAATGTTAATAATTTTAAGTAGTGCCATACATTGGTTTATTCTAGAAGAAACTTGTTTAGTAGCTAATGGTCTATACTGAGTTGATGAAGAATCGGCCAGTTCAAAAAAGCCACTTATCTCATGAAGATTTTGGTGAAATAACTTCTGTATGGAACTTCTACATGTTATGCATTCTTTTCTATTCCCTATTCTTTAATTATTCTGATTAATATTTTCATCCTTGGAATTTGATTATTATTGTTTATCATGCACATTGCTCTAGTAAAGTCCTCATGTGAATTCATGTTAAAAGAACTTAAGCATTGGATGATTCCAGACAAGGTAATTTTTTTCTAAATCTAAACCCGAAACTGTCACATACCATGTTGTCTTGGTAGTCATTCAGTCAGAATTATGTAATGCAATTCCTTACAATGTGGTTTTGCAGTTTAAAACCTCAATAACCGCTTTTCCATCATCTGCAGAAATAGTGCCAGAACCGTTAGGTGTCGTATTGGTGATATCAGCATGGAATTATCCTTTCTGTATGTTAAATACCATGTTCCTTACATCCTTATTGTTATTACCTTAATATTTGATCAACTTATTATAACAACCTCCTCAAAAATAAATAAATAAAGAAGAAGAGAGACTTGCATCTCTGTTGAGTTTTGATCTTGCTTACCTTGTTTATACTGGTGAATGCTTGTTTCATAAAAATTCAAAAAAGTTATTACACCTCTGGTTCATATGTATCAACATGATCGTGGTTTAAAGTCACAGTATCAGACGATACACAAAGTTAAAATCCCAAAAAAATATAAGCAACATAATGGAGCCATTAGATTTGCAAAACACCTCATCTAACATAATTTATGTTGTCTTCAACACAGGCTCTATTGAGTTATTTAGTTACAAAGATCAAATAAGAGTTAGATAATATACATTCAGCTCAAACTAAAATAATAATAAAAAAACAAAAACCAACATAAGGGACCCAATTTGTAAATGTAGATTTAACATTCGTTCATGTTAGTCTAACAGCATCTACATGATGCAAGCATAACATAATTTTGTACAGTTCATGTAAATATTTACAACATGTGTTGAACTTCATGGCAGTTAGTTGTGATAGAACATTGGTAGTTGCTGATTTTTTGCACAAAGTTTCTAACAAACTCATTTTTTTAGTGTTGCTCATGAATAAGATTTATTTTCCATTTTTTTCTATAACTCATTTTTTTGTTATGATAATGATTGGTCTTATGAATCTCAATTACATTGTAAGAATAAGATTTAGATCAAGCTGTAACCCCCTTTTTTTTGTGATCTTTCTTTTCCAGTGTTATCTCTTGATCCAGTCATTGGAGCTATTGCAGCTGGAAGAAATTTATCAGAAATTTAGTTCTTCCTTTTGTTGGAGTTTCCAGGAATATTATGTAAGTTGATGAGTAAAATAGGTGTTAATAACCTTGTATACTATGTTGTTTGATGCATAATTTGATCTTGTCTTTGTAATAGTTGATCATGTTGCAATTGACATTCAGAGTTTTTAGTTCTGGTTTGCTAATATTTATGGGTGAATATGTATATTTATCAGTTAATTCATGTGACACAAAACAGATCCAGAACTAAAAACAGATCTGTCTGCAACAAATCTGTCTGCAAAAATTTTCGCAGATTGGAAAATTTGTCTGCAAAATTTCTCTGTAATCTGTCTGCAAAATTTCTACAACAAATCTGTCTGCAAAAATCCAGAACTTAATTCATGTGAATATGTATATTTTTGCCTAATTTATTTCATGTAGTTCATGCGTTATAATGTATTTTACAGCAGGCATATCATGCTTTATAGTGTTACTACAATTATTGCAGATTGGAAAATAGTTCCTGGCTTAAAGACTGGTCGGCTTCGGAAAAAGACACTCACGCAGCCAGAAACAGACTTGCCGGCTGCTATTCCTTTAGGATCACCCGTTGCTCCATCTCGTGTTCTCCCCGTCCGATCAAATGTGGGACCATCTCATCATGCCACTAGCCAACCAATGGTTGATTCTGATGAGACACAAGCCCCATCCGAAACGCAGCCGAGTGGCGTAGGTAAGATTAAAGTGTATCAAATTTGTCAATTATCACTTGCCATTGCCATTGTTTTTTTGTAGCCAATTTGTTCAGAATTTTCGTGTTGTTATTTTGTTAACAGGGACTTGGAAGCCCCTACGTGTATGCGGACCGACACTTGGCAAAGGCATACAAAAAATAATTAGAGCCAAGAAAGGGGAAAAACGTTATGTTCACATCGATCGTGGGTTGAATGCAATGACTGGCAAGTATGCCACTCCAGCAACTAATGAGTTAGGAATTCAAATTAGAACCTTGTGCCCCGTGAAAGATGTGAAGTCATAGCTGGATCTTGATGAGACTACAAAAGCTGCCGTCATCCAAGCTGTTCTTGTAACTAATATTACTTGTCCACAAGATGTAATTGTATTATGTATGCTTATAAGAAAGACTATTATTTAATTATTACAATTTCCATTTGTTATGCTTGTAGAACAAGTTTCAAATTGGAGACGATTTCCACAATGACTTACAAGCACAAGAGATTGTGAATAAGAAGGCCTATGGGTTGTACAAAGATTGGAGGTACACCTTGAAGCAAGAATTCGAATTGTTAGAGGGACTTCCACGTGATGAAATCTATGCTCATCCGCCGTAGGGGTGAGTTTAGATGATTGGAAGCATTTGATCGATGTGGCATGGCAAGATGCATCTCACCAGGTAAAATAATAGACTAGATAGAGTACATACATCTATGTGAAAATGTGATATGCCTTAACATTTACCAAAAAATTGTTTATCTGTTTGTCTTATTTTTAGAAACGGTCAAAAGCTGGCAAGAGTAATAGGAGTCAATTACCGTACAATCATACCAATGGGTCTCGCTCATTTCCTATCGCAATGGCTGCTATGGAGATTTTGATTTTTTTTTTAAACTTGAATCCATTATATGTTGTTTGGATATGAAAATGTTATGTTGTGATACATATATATATGTTAAACTCTGTTAGTAAACATCTACTGTCTGCAAAAAATCTGTTAATGATACCCTTGCCACATGTTTGCATTCGAAATCTGTCTAAACTATACTCTGTTTTTCATTCGAAATCTATCTCGTAAAATCTGTCTGGGAAAATCTGTTTCAATTCCAATTGAAAAAATCTGCAAAAATCTGTTTGACAAATCTGTTTGGAAAAATCTGACGTACAATCTGTTTGAACAAATCTGCAAAAGTCTGTAAAAATCTGTTTGAATTCTATTTCAATTGTGTTTGAAAAATTCTGTACACACACATGTTAGAATGCACATAATATGAAGTGATTATAAGTGGCTATCTGTAGATGACTGACGTGTGATTGTATGCATGAGCAAATTTTGGTTTACCATGATATATCATTCAATTTTGGTCAATCAGTTCAAGTCAAATACGATATCCACATATGTTGGTCAAATCAAATACAATGTAAATTAGCCAATAAGTTCATATGTTGAGTGGCATCATGATGGTGACTTTCCTCATTTACCTACTGGACCTTTAGAGGGTTTTACATATTTCTTATTTTCCGATTCTAAAATTTTATTTTTCTGACAGATTTTGCGTCTGTCACACTTCAATTCTTGTATATAAGATGACTACAATGTAATTCTTGTATATAAGGTGAGTTTAGGGATCTACGTCCATTGCCACATATGAAATTTGTGTAAACTAGAATACTGCTGCCTCTATTTCCAAATCTCGCTGCAAATCTGTGTGAAACAAATCTGGCTGCAAATCTGTCTATAAATCTGTCTAAAAATCTGTCCAGAAATTTGTTTAAAAATCTGAATCTGAAAATTTGTCTATACAAATCTGTCTGCAAAGAATCTGTCTAAACTACAAATATGTCTGCAAAAACTCTGTTATCAAACAAATCTGTCTGCAACAAATATGTCTTCAAAAATCTGCTTAAAGTGTCATTGATTTATACGTTGATGTGTTAACAGGTAGCAAAAAATGGAGAGTTGGATTTTCCAAAGTTCTATGAAGATAGCCACACTTCAAAGAAAACGAATGACTGGATCCATCCGAAATGTCGTGAGCTGCATGTAAGTATGTGACAAGGAAATATATGTATTCAATATGACTGTACTTAGTACCCAATAATACATATATGTTGCCAAAGTTTTCTTCGTCTTATTTATTTGCAATGATAGCAAGAGATGGTCAATGTACAAGCGGCTGCCATCGAGTCGGGGACGCCATTGGCATAGGAGGAGCTTTCAAGGCAAGTGCTTGGACAGAAGAAAAGGTACTTGCTTGGATTGGGGAGTGGCCCACAACCCTCTACCATATTTGCATCACGAGCACACGATAAGGACATGGAGGCAATGCGAGCTGAGGTGGAGGCACTTCGTGAGGAGCGGCAAAAAGATCATGATGAGTTAATGAAAGAGCGAGAGGAGCGCGAGAGATGTTACAATGAGCTGTTGAAAGAGCGAGAGGAGCACATTCAATTATCCAATGAGATGTTGAAAGAGCGGGAGGAGGGACAAAAGGCAAGGGAGGAGACAAATACAAAGGTCGAGCATCTTAATAACGTAGTTGCCAAACTGTCACAACTCTTGGGAATCTAAGTTGGGCATCCGACGTTTGCTTTTTGGTAAGAACAATTTCATTAATGTCACACTTACTTTGTTTAAATATGTTCGTTTTAAGAGTTGAAAATGTCATCAATTTGGGAGTTAATCTGCCTCACAAATTCAATGGGAGTTGTTTAAATATCTTCGCTTTAACTTTTGTTTATAAGTTTCTGAGCTGATTCTTTATACTCATTCCTAGATTACAAACCAAGACCGTCATTCACTGAAACCTTTGTTTATACCCACCAACCATCAACAAAAACCTTTGCATTTTCAACTATAATTTACATTGTATCATTACCACCCAAGACCCTCATTCACTGAACTCTTACCTAGCAAAAAGAATACTTCAAATGAGAAGTTGTAAAGGAAGAGCACTGCTAAGTGACAATTAGGAGACATTTAAGATGCATTGACAATTCATTGAACACTCTACTAACCAAGTTTGCTTTTTTCATTAAACTGTCTACTACCTAGAAGTTTAAAGCTTATTTATGAGTTTTATAAATTAATAAAAACTCAAATCTCCTAAACTACCAAATGTTATTTGTGCAATTGATTTCTTGTGTAGTTACTAGAGTTTGGTATTGAGTTTTCTTAACAATGAACTTGTATTTAAATATTACTTGATTAAGATTAACTATAGTAGCAACATGTTAAAAAAACATAGCGAATTTCAATCTTTGTTTAAAGTACCATGTTGTTTTCAACAGTGGTATTTTGAATAGTAACTCGAACCACTGTTTTAATGTAATGGTAAGCTTCCCGGTGACAAATGTGACATGTAGGGACAGACGGTACGTAAATAGAACACATACGTTGGGAGTTAGAGTTGAAAATGTCATAAACTTAGTCGAAAAAAGGGGTTCGGGGGGCGAAAATGCAAAACAGCCCCCAAGCCACTGTTTTTTCATAACGGAAAGCTTTCCGGTGATAAATGTGACATGTAGGGACAGACGGTACGTAAGTAGGACACGTACGTTGGGAGTTAGGGTTGAAAATGTCATAAACTTAGGCGAAAAAAGGGGTTCGGAGGGTGAAAATGCAAAACTGCCCCGAGCCACTATTTTTTCATAACGGGAAGCTTCCCGGTGATAAATGTGACATGTAGTGACAGACGGTACGTAAATAGGACACGTACGTTGGGAGTTAGGGTAGAAAATGTCATAAACTTAGTCGAAAAAAGGGAGTCGGGGGGCGAAAATGCAAAACAGCTCCCGAGCCACTGTTTTTTCGTAACGGGAAGCTTCTCGGTGATAAATGTGACATGTAGGGATAGACGGTACGTAAGTAGGACACGTACGTTGGGAGTTAGGGTTCAAAATGTCATAAACTTAGTCGAAAAAAGGGGTTCAGAGGGAGAAAATGCAAAACTGCCCCCGAGCCATTGTTTTTTCGTAACGGGAAGCTTCCCAGTGATAAATGTGACATGTAGTGACAGACGGTACGTAAATAGGACACGTACGTTGGGAGTTAGGGTAGAAAATGTCATAAACTTAGTCGAAAAAAGGGGTTCGGGGGGCGAAAATGCAAGACAGCCCCCGAGGCACCATTTTTTCGTAACGGGAAGCTTCTCGGTGACAAACGTGTCATATAGGGACAGACGGTACGTAAATAGGACACGTACGTATGGATTTAAGGTTGAAAATGTCATAAACTTAGTCGGAAAAAAGGGTTCGGGGGCACCATTTTGCAAGAACTAAATGTGACGAAGAATATATCCTGTTGACCTAATCGGTTGGAAATTTGAATAATGGATTTGTAAAGTTCAGCTAAGGTTTAGGTGCAATTGTGTATTTGATCAGTTTAACTATCACCACTACAAAATGTGCAACAACGGTTGAGAATAGTAGACAGTTCCTTATTCACTTTAGTGTATCTATTAAAAATCTATCATGATTCCTTAATTTTCTCACATTCAATCTTCTACTTTCTGCTTCTGCATTGTGTTTTACTTACATTTTGAAGACCATTTTAAATTAATAGTCATATGTAGCTTCGTTGCTTTACTTTTTGCTTTTATTAAGTAGTGATGAATTATTTGCATTCCAGTTATGTTAATGCCTGTTACGCCAAATATGTTAATGCCTATACAGTTCATGTCCATGTGTATTATTACATGAAAGCAATTCCATTCATGTTTAGTGAATTATAATTCTATGACTTGAGTTCATGATTTACAAAAAAAAAAAAAAAACCTATTTACATTGTTTCCGAGGCATGATAGGACTTCCAGCATATATAAATAGATTTGAACATTGTTCTTCAGGCCACTGTTATTTATGTTTGGAATAATAATAAAATAAGAATTGAAAAACAGTTGGTTGGTAATGAATGCATGATTAAGATATTTGTGTATATATATCTAAAACTTCACTCACCAGTTTAATTAGCATTTCAGTTCATTGGTATTAATAGGCTACTGTTACATATATTGTTGCTTGGGTCAATCTGTAATTATAATAAAATATATAAATATAGATAGATGTATGCTAATGTTTCATGATTTAATTCATAGGACTGCTCAGTTTGTTTTTTTTTTTTTTTCTTGACACAACTTGAATTTGTTTTAGTAGTATGTTTGTGCCTCTTAAATATAGCATTGCCTGATTAAAAACAAAATTGCATGCTCATGAGTCTCTAGTTTTATTTCCTATAGTTCATGATATATGTTCAAACTGTCAAGGGAGGAGACAAATACAAAGGGGTACATAAGTAGGACACGTACAAAGGGGTAGTATGTTTGTGCCTCTTAAATATAGCACTGCCACTGTTTTTTCGTAACGGGAAGCTTCCCGATGATAAATGTGATATGTAGGGACAGACGGTACGTAAGTAGGACACGTACGTTGGGAGTTAAGGTTGAAAATGTCATAAATTTAGTCAAAAAAAGGGGTTCGGGAACGAAAATGAAAAACAGCCCCCGAACCACTATTTTTTCATAACGGGAAGCTTCCCGGCGATAAATGTGACATGTAGGGACAGAAGGTACGTAAGTAGGACATGTATGTTGGGAGTTAGGGTTCAAAATGTCATAAACTTAGTTGAAAAAAGGGGTTCGGGGGGTGAAAATGCAAAACAGCCCCCGAGCCACTGTTTTTTCATAACGGGAAACTTCCCGGTGATAAATGTGGCATGTAGGGACAGACGGTATGTAAGTAGGACACGTACGTTGGGAGTTAGGGTTGAAAATGTCATAAACTTAGTCGAAAAAAGGGGTTCGGACGGCGAAAATGCAAAACTGCCCCCGAGCCACTGTTTTTTCGTAACGGGAAGCTTCCCGATGACAAATGTGACATATAGGGACAGACGGTATGTAAAAAGGACACCTACGTTGGGAGTTAGAGTTGAAAATGTCATAAACTTAAACGAAAAAAGGGGTTCGGGGGGTGAAAATGCAAAACAGCCCCCAAACCACTGTTTTTACATAACGGAAAGCTTCCCGGTGACAAATGTGACATGTAGGGACGAACAGTACGTAAATAGGACACCTACGTTGGGAGTTAGAGTTAAAAATGTCATAAACTTAGTCGAAAAAAGCGGTTAGGGGGGCGAAAATGCAAAACAGCCCCCGAACCACTGTTTTTACGTAACGGGAAGCTTCCCGGTGACAAATGTGACATGTAGGGACGGACGGTACGTAAATAGGACACCTTATTAGTTACGTGGCACAATATTTTTGGTACGTAAATAGGACACCTTATTTTGGTAATACTATAGTTTGTTTAACTCTTTCCTTATTAGTTAAACGTGGCACAATATTTTTGGTAAATTGTTTAGTGCTTTTGTTGACTGTGGCCCTTTTAATTGCCATAAACACAACTTTTGGCATTAATTCATAGAATCGATGCTCGTCAAGAATTCCATGTTTGGGTGTCTTTCATTAATTAATAGCTATTACTCTCCTTGGCTTTTAATGTTTGAAATGCATACAGTTGCTATATAGGCACCAAACTAATGAATTTTATTTTTTTTTTGCAGATGGTTTTGGACATACAAATGTGGATATATAATTTTTTGACAATTACGGGAGGACATTGTTTTTATACCTCTATCCGTATATATAGTGGCTCGTACAAATTACTCTTTTGGTGTGGTAAATATCCAATTAAATTTGGCGTGGTAAAAATTAGCATAGCACATGGTACAAAATAGTTTTAGGGCAATACAGATTAAATTTTTGTTGTGGTACATATGTTCTTTTTGTCAATTAATTTGGTTATTCCTGTATTATGTATAGATTTAAATTATTGACGTTGGATTAGACTTGGAGTGTATGGAATTTGTATTATATATAGAATTGGACGTTGAAAATTAATTTTTTGGATGCTTGGAATTGAAATGTGTGCACGTTGTTGAATGCTTTAATGGTTGATAATATATTTTAGTGTTGATGGATTATATTGTTTATACAGGGTACAAGTTGTACTAATAATGAATGCAGGTTGTTTACAAATTTTTTTTAAAAAAAAAACAAAACAAAAAATTATTTGGCCACCAAATGTTTTGGTAGCCAAATAGGTAATCAAAAGTTTTGGCTACTAATAATTTAGTAGCAAAAACATAACCCAAAACGTTTTTGTGACCAACAAATTAGTAGCTAAAAAAATTGAGAATGAGAGAAAGAAACTATTGGCCACTAAATTTTTTAGTCACGGAAAAAAGGGTATCATTTGGCGACTAAAACTTTTGGTGGCAAAAAGTTTTCAAATGAATCTTAATAGGTTTTTAGCTACGAACAGTTTTAGTCGGCAAAAGTCACCACGACTAATGACATGGTGGCTAAAAATATGTATTCTATTGGTCACCAAAATTTTTAGTCTCTAATAGTTGGTCAAAATTTAACGGTAGAACTTTTAGTGACTAAAAATTTAGTAGCGGAAAGGTCACGTTTGCCGACTAACGAAGGATTCGTAGGCAAATGTTCACTTTCGGTGACCAATATTTTCGTAGCAAAAACGAACACCTTCCCCGACTACATGAGCGTAGTAGGCAAAAGTCACATTCGGCGACTAACGGTATTAGTGGCGAAAAGATACCATTTGCCTACTAAAAGAAATTTAGTAGGGAAATGTTTCATTTTTTGGCGACGCAATGAAGTTTAGTCGCCAATACTATCGCCGACAGGGTATAGGCGACGAACTTGGTGACAGGAATATTTGGTCGGTAAATCGTTTTAGCGACCAAATTTAGGCCTTTTGCTGACCAATAGTTTAGTAGCTAAAAGTGACATTTCTTGTAGTGGTTGCAGTGATTATACTAATCCAAAAACAAAGAAAAAAAAATCTAAATTTGAAAGGCCCTGATTAAATATGGTGAAAATTCAAAACTAATAGATGATTGATGTGGTGAATTATTTAAAACTAATGAATAATTATTTTGACTGCAAAAAATCAAATAGCCAATTGAAATTGTGAGTTATTTCAAACTAATGGAGGATTATTTATCAAATGTATGTATTGTGTATATAATACAATTAAGGATATATTATAAATACATCTCTTGATATTTGCTTAAATTACAATAAACAAATTACATCACGCCCCTAGAAAATTTTAATTTCAGAACAAATTGTCCCTTTTGTTAATAAATCATCAAGTCAATTAACAATTTTTTATGATATTAGAAATTTATTTTAATTAATAATTCAGGTAATTTTATCATTGTATAGGCCTATACAATTAGAAATTTTATTTTTTTCAATTAATTCTATTAAATAAAAAATTCTAATAAGGAGATATTTATAATTTTTCAAATCACAGAGAGTAATTCATATTTTAAACAAACTTCAAGGGGTATGTTTGTGATTTACGCTACAATTAATTATACCAGTTATAGTTGTTTATGGAAAAATAATTTTTTTTAATTTAAATATTACTTTTGGTCAACTATGTCACAAGAAAAATTGAATAAATTAACAATTTTGTCCATTCAAAATGATTTAGTAGATAAGTTGGATTTACAAGTTGGATTAACAATTTTGTAGCTAAAACTGTGAAAATGGTGATGTTCAAGTAATATTTTATTATAGTTTGTTCACATTTTACTTAGTACTTAAGCTTAGATTATTTGATCATTGTTTTTAGAGAAAATTAGTCTAAGGTCCCTCTCCCACTTTTAGTAATGGAAGAGATCCACAATATTATTTTTTGATATCTAAGATCCCTAAACATATATCAGAGAAATTTGACCAATTTTCTTGATCGGAGATGGACCAACCAAGACCAAGATTATCGGAAGCAAGAGCTTCGTCGGCGGTGTCAATACCTACAGAACCTCCACAGTGTGTAAGTATCATATCATCCTTATTTGATATTATATTATATTATATTACCAACAAAACACTATGCAAACTAAAATTTTGAAATTATAAAAATGTACAACGGCTGATGGAGAGCACTTCATGGTAAAGGACATCGGAATCGAGAACAGCGCTGGAAGTGAAATGCACCAAGCTGTTGCACTTCGTGTGTCCTCTGACCGTGCGATCATTTACAACAGTCAAATCGACAGTTACCAAGACACCCTCTACGCCCACACCCACCGCCAGTTCTACCATGATTGCACCATCTCAGGTACCGTTGAAAAAAAAGGAATTTTTTTCATTCCAATGGATGTATCTGCAGTATGGTTGTTAGTGTAAGAATTTAGAAATCAAAAATCCAAATATGAGAGAAAGATCAGTGGTTTCCCATGAGGACACAGCTTTGTAGATATCCAGAGAAATTCCTTATCATTTTCTCTGCCTTCAACAACAACAACAACCATCTAGCTTTGAATTTCTCTGGTCCAAACCAGAGAAATTCTCTCCAAACTAAAAAAATTCTCTCTGGTTTACTTAAAATTTTCTCTGATTTGTTTACCATTTTCTCTGCCTTCAACAACAACAACCATTTGAATAAATCAACCCCAACTATTAATTAAACAATAGATTTAAGAACATAAACCTTGCAATGGTTTGGACCAGAGAATTTCTCTAGATTGTTCAAATTTATCTAGTTGTTCAAATTTCTCTAGATTGTTCAAATTTATCTAGTTGTTCAAATTTCTCTAGATTGTTCAAATTTATCTAGTTGTTCAAATTTCTCTAGATTGTTCAAATTTCTCTGGTAGGTCCTTGGTTTGTTCAAATTTCTCTAGTTGTTCAAATTTCTCTAGTAGGTCTTTGGGTTGTTCAAATTTCTCTGGAAGCTTTGTTATTGCCTCATGCTACCTCCAGTTAATCATTTGTCATGTTGTACATTTGTGCTGATGCTATCAAAGTGCTCTTGCTTATATGGCTTTCATGGTGCTACTACAGCTACTTATTTGATGTAGAAAGAAGAAGAAGAAGAAGAAGAAGATGATGATGATGATGATGATGATGATGATGATGATGATGATGAAGGCTATCAAAGAATTTATCTAGAGGAAAAATTTGAATTTGAACTCAGAGAAATTGGTCTAAGGTCTGTCAAAATGATTTCATAAAATGATATTGTGATCCAGAGAAAATTAGTTAAAATGAATCCAGAGAAATTTGAATTTTCTCTGGTTTATAAATGAACCCAGAGAAATTTGAATTTGAATTTGAAACTAGAGAAAATTGGTCAAAATGAACCCAGAGAAATTTAAATTTTCTCTGGGTTGAACAGAATTTCTCTAGAGCGAATTTTTCTAGATTGAAATTTCTCTAGATCAATGTTGAGGGACCTTAGACATTATAAAAATATTAAATGTCCTTTATGGTATAAAATCTTAATATTAGGGACCCTAAAAAAAAAAACCCTTGTTTTTATTGTAAACTTTGTTGTATATTTAAATAAATTTTAATAGTTATATATGATTAATCTTTTTGTAAACATTGACAAATAATTAAAAATATAGATACATAATCTTTTGCTCACAAATATATACTTTGGAGAACTTAAACAATTTTTGGATAAAAGAAATTACACGTGTTGGGTGTAGTAGGACTTTAAGCTTTATTTTGGGTGTTGTGTTTATGTCCGTTGGCTTATTGCCAACCAAGTATTATATTGAATTGGATTTAAGTCATTTGGCTTTTTTAAATTGATACTTTTTCTTGCTTCGTTCTCTTTCTTGTAATGTTTTATTTATCTAATAAAATATTATTTTTTTGTTGATACAAAATAATATATATATATATCAGCAATGTTAGGTATCATTAAAAACTTTTCATGAAAATAATCATGAAAGCTTTGTGACGCTTGGATTACACTTAGAATAAAGCACCACACACTAATCAAGGTAATTCAAGGATCATAAATTTTTCATGATCATTTTCATGACAAAATTTTCATAATCCCTAACTTTTCCCTCTATGCATATATATATTTGTAAATGTAAGAAAGGCCTCGTATCAAAATTCACTTTTGGGCTTTGAAAATGTCAAAGATGACCCTAAGCCCTACACAATTGGATTTGTGATAAATTAGAATTTGATATCTATTATACTATATCAAATTGTTAAAAAATAAATAAATAAAAAATAAATAATTGGGTCATGCAGTACTATGTACTACAATCATCCACAACACAAAGGACTAATCTCCCACCTAAATATATTGATGATAAAGCAATGAACAATCAACAAAACATCAACAAATCGGGGGCGGGGGTACAAAGCTTCCTGCACTAAATCCAAGATTGGCGAGAAGCCAATCAAACACCCAAACTCCAAAAATCCAAAAAACTGAACAAAAGACAGAAGAACAAAACAATATTGGGGTCTTCGAAGAAGGGAACCAGACACTTGCAGTACCAAAAAGTGCAGCACATATGCATGATCCAACAACTTACAAGACTTTATTCGAGTGCACTTGGGTTTGGCGAGGCAAAAGCTAGCAACTCCTGGTCACTTTCAAACAGGGCCATGTCTTCTTTCAACAAAGTCATCCACACTTCTATTCCGTCACCATCTCTTGTGTCCCAAAATACAATTCCAATTGGGTTACCATATAAAACAGCAGTCGTATATGTTGGCTTCCCCCACCCGAAATCAAGTTCGTATAGACCAAACCTACACCAACTGCTATGGCGATACACCTTCACAGCGTCTCCCTTGAGTCTCAACAGTTTTGTCTTTTCAGCGATGAAATTGTTATCTGTGGACTGTTGAAGCCCTTTCCTCAGCTGACAAACCAAGCCTGGCAAGTTTGTTTCCGCACCACCATCTTCGATCATTGCCACAACAATCCAGTTATATTTCCAAAAGAATATTCTGGTAAGGGTGGCTCAAGCCTTGTGCGCATGTTGACAGCTCCTGTCAACGCATATGCCTTTGGACTTGAAACTTCAAGTCCAAGGGCATATGATCGGGAGGCAGTCACAGCGCATTTCAAGAGGGCCGCAGTGACAGCCTCGACGCGGGTAGGTTGCTGCACGCCCGTGCTGGTCGCTTTGGCCTTGGG
>JAPPVO010000014.1:108858779-109156465 GCA_030407325.1 Camellia japonica | reverse complement strand
GTTGCAATTACCAAGACAGTTGTGGGCAAAAGATAGTATCTTAATTTCATTGCAGCAAAATACAATGCAAGGCACAGCTTTTCTACAGCTGAGTATTTACATTCACAAGAATTTAAAAACCTACTAAGGTAATAAACAGCTTGCTCCTTGCCTTCTTCATTGTCTTGGGCTAAGAAAGCTCCCAATGAATCTCTCTGCAGCTATGTATAACTTCAAGGGCTTCTCACCCTTTGGTGGCATCAGCACTGGAGGGTTGGCCAAGTAGGCTTTGATTCCTTCGAAAGCAATTTGATGCTCTGCTGTCCACACAAATTCCTCTTCATCTTTTAGCCTTAACAAGGAAGAAAATACTTTAGTTTTCCCTGCAGTGTTAGAAATGAATCTTCGAAGAAAATTAACCTGTCCAAGGAACTTTTGTAATTCTTTCTTACTTGATGGAGGTCTGGCTTCAATGATGGCTTTGGCTTTATTCTGGTCAATCTGTATTCCTTTCTTGTGTACTACATAGCCCAAGAAGTTTCCAGATGATACGCCAAAAGCACACTTAAGAGGATTGAGTTTCAACTTGAACTTTCTCATTCTTTCAAAAGCTGCTTCTAAGTGAAACAGATGCTCCTCCATGGATTGGGATTTAACTACAATGTCATCAATATAACACTCTAAATACCCTCCAATGAGGTCATGAAAGATAGTGTTCATAGCCCTTTGATATGTAGCCCCAGCATTCTTCAGGCCAAATGGCATTTTAACCCATTCGAAGGTGCCAATATTCCCAGGACATCTGAATGCTATCTTGTAGACATCCTCCTCTGCAATACAGATTTGGTTATAACCAGAGTGTCCATCCATCATTGAAAAAACTTGATGCCCTGCTGAACTGTCTACCAACAAATCCACTATAGGCATAGGATACTCATCTTTTGGAGTTGCTAGATTTAAATTTCTGAAATCAATGCATACCCTCATTTTACCATTCTTCTTAACTACAGGCAAATATTGGATAACCATTCAACATACCTGGCTGTCCTAATAAAGCCTGCCTTGAGTAGTCTAAGAATTTCCTCTTTAACTTTCTGAATCACTTCTGGACTCATTCTTCTTGGTTTTTGCTTGTATGGCTTGAAATTAGGCCTCATAGGGAGCCTATGTTCTACTAATGATCTATCCAATCCTGGTAGTTCATTATAAGACCATGCAAAACAATCTTTATATTTCTTCAGAACAACCAACAACTGGTCCCTGTCAAGAGCATTCAACCAAGCACTTATATAGGTGGGCTGTTGTATAGAACCTTCCCCTAAATTTACTTCTTCTAAGGGGTTTTGTGTCTGAGAACTTACTGAAGCTTCTTCTTTAATTCCTTCTGGCTTCGAAGCAATCTTCTTGCTTTGTTCTGCTCCCAGGTTCTTTAATTCAACATCTTTACCCTCCTCCTCATAGACAAAGTCTGTCCACAAGGCTTCTTCTTCCTGTATCTCCTGGACTTTTGTTTCAATGTCCAATGCACAGTATTTATCAAGGGCCAAAACTCTGACCTGTTGCTGCTCCTGCTTGCAGCCAATTATCATGGCTTCTTTCTCTTGCTCCTGCACTTTCTGGACTATTGATTTTACATCCAATGTTGAGAACTTAATTAGAGCCAAAGACTTGGCTTCTAGCGCTTCATCTCTTTGCCTACAACCAGGCATCATTGTCATCCTTAACGACAACCTCTTCATCAGCACTCTCCTGGACTAAGTGCTTCAGGTGTGTCACTTCCTCATCAGCCGTCACTTCGGCTGAGCCATCAGGTTTCCTCAGTATACTGAGTGGTGTCACTCCCTCAATATACAATTTAGCCTCTGAAGTCTGCACAGGCTATGAAGGGTTGAGGATCTGCATCAATTTCCTCTGTCTCTCCATTGCCCAAGGCCATCATTATTTTCTGATGCAAAGAGGAAGGCACACATTTGTTAGTGTGGATCCAATCTCTACCAAGTAAAGCATTGTACTTAGCATTGCTGTCGATAACGAAGAATGCCGTCATGCAGTCCCTGGTTCCTACACTCAGGTTGATGGGCAGAATTCCCTGAGCCATCTGTTTGTCTCCAGCGAAGCCAGCAATGGTTGTGCTGGTTGGGATTAACCTAGGGTTCCTTTTCCCTAGTTTCTTCAAGGAAGATTTCGGTAGTAAGTTAACCGCTGCCCCATTATCCACCAAGACTTGGTTCAATTGTATCCCATCGAAGAAGGCCTTGATATGCAAGGGCTTGACATGCTGTGTCATAGAGTTTGAGGGATACTCAAAAGGATATGAGAGGTTGATACTCACCTCTTCTTCACTCTCGTATTCAGTTTCCATTGGGTAGCCATTCCGGATTCATCTTGCACCATACTCACTTGTGAGTCTTCACTAGAGACTGGAATTGGGTCCAATTTCTTGACCCTCTTGGTTCTCATCTCCAGCTTGGAATTCATGCGGTAGTATGTGTACCATATTCACTGACACTGAGCCAAATTGGATGGCTGGCTGTGCCTGTTTCTCCTCTTGGCCACCTTGTTCAGTTACTTCAGAAGCATCCTCTATGCTGCATTCTGGCATTTCATTACTAACAGACTGTAGACACCCCATTTTTGACCGTCCTCAAGACTTGGACGTCACCGCTTGAACACTCGGTGATATATCTATGTTTGTGTTTGTTCGGAGTTCCCGGAGTTCTCGGCTACGCGCCTTGCCTCAGGATCTCCGAACTCGACTGTTTTGTGTCTGGTTTGCACCAAACACTTGTGTTTTGCCTCAGAGGGCAGGGAATGCCTTGGGAACATCCCCGCACACCACCGGCACTAGCTAGAGGCCACCGGCTGGTTTTTGTTGCCACCGCAATATACATTGCCGGTCGCACTTTTTGTTGCTGGTCGGCAGTCATTTTTGTCAAAATGACATTTTTGGCTAGCCGGCTACTGTTCATCTGCTTTTTGAGATATTTTAAAGCAGCTGTCTGGCACTTTCTTCTCCTCCATACACGTGTATGGAGGGATGCCCCTCTTGTTTGCTTACTAGTTAAGCATTACAGATTGCCTCCTCTATAAGAGGAGGCCTTCTCTCCCTTGTTCTAGGGTTAGAAAGTTTTGGTTAGAAAGGTGAGAGGAGCTCTGGTTTTAGGGTTAGGGTTCAACACATGTCCTATATCTATATTTCTCTCTTGTTTGTGTGACTAAGTGTTTGTGTCTTACTATTGCACATCAACACCTAGTGTTTCACCTTCCTTGGTTTCTGAGTTCCAAGAGGTTGTTCATGGTGTTCTTGGCTGGATTTGAGCCCAAGGAAGCAACAGCAACAACATCAACACTTGTGAAGGTGGTCAACAAGGGTGAGAATCTTGCCTTTTATTCCCCATTTTTGCATCCTATTTTTACCTATCTTAAAGCTATTTTTGTGTTTAGTGTATAACATAAAAAAGTTCTGTTGTTAAGCCCTTTTAATTGTTTGTTAAGGGTGTTTTGTGGTTTGGGTGTGTTTGACCACCCTTAGGCCTTGAAAGGCCTCATTTTGTGCCATTTTGTGCTAGTTTCGAGACTTTGGTGTTTGGGCCTCTTCACCACTGAAATCTTGAGGGATTTCAGTGGTGTGAGATGGTGCCTTAAAGTCTCCAAAAGGGGGGGCCACCCCCTCTCCTTGTTGTCCTTGAAAGGGACCATTTTTGGTCTCTTAAGGAGCCTTTTGTTCAAGTGTGTGTTGATCATGTCTAGGCTGCATTTCATGATTATTATGCCATAATATAATCATGTTGTGTGTTGGTTTTGGTGCTCCATTCATGTTTAGTGTAGTTGCCATGTAATGCCTTGTAATTCCCTTAACATGTCTTAGGTTGTTAGCTTTGTTCGAGCATGATTTAGGCTTAGACTTATGAATGTTTTGTGCTTATTTTGCCATGCTTTAGTCTGTCCATAGTCGTTTGGATTGATTTTGGCATGCTTAGTATAGCTCCTTTGCATTTGCAGCTTGTTAGGCTTGTATGCCTCAAGTATGTGAATGTGTAGCATGTGTTGCTTGCATCATTTTGGTGGTTTGGACCCACCTAACATGTAATATCAGTCCTTTTGGCATGCCCATATGCTTGCCTTAGTCGCCTCTTTATTGCTTTGAGAACATGTGTTGTATGCCCTTTGTTTTGGCCATTATGCACGCCTTTGAATTTGAGTCACTTAGATGCCATCTAAGTAGTCCTTTGGCCTTGCTTTAACATGCTAAAAATCTGTTTTTAGTTGTTTAGTGCATGCCATTTATTGTGATTAAATGTGCTTCAAAGCTTCATGACTTGCCTCAAGTGCTCGGACTATGCTTGCATGCTTATGTTGCTTCATTTGGCTTGGTTTGGCACCATATTCTAGCATGAATTTCAGAGCTTATATTGCATGCTAGTTGTCCATGATATCCCCTTTCAAATGTGTTTGGAAGTTGCTTGTTTAAGGCTTAAGTGTTGGTCCAACTTAGGCCAAGTTTGGCATGAGTCAAAAAAGACAAAAAGTCAAAAAGTCACTATCCTATTTAAGTCATATCATCTTATTTAAGTCACATCACCTCTCTAACACATCACTTCAAACCCGACCCAAACCCAACTCATATTTCATAAAAAGTCAAAAAGTGCACTTATTTAGTCTTCCCAAACTAGGCCTTACTTGCATGTGTGCATGTGTGTTTAGCCCTCATTTTAGGGCATTTTGGCCACTGATTTAGGCCCATTTGGAGTTGCCTAAGTCATGTTTAAGACGATCATTTGCTTGCTTGCATGCTTACCTCATGTTTGCTTGTGTGCTTGCATTGTTTGTTCACATGCTCATGTTGCATCCCTAGCTAACATGATTAGGTTGCAATGCATCTTGCATGCATGCCTTGTCCCTTGATTTGGTGATAGGGATTGGGCTCTTTGATTGTTTAGTTTGCATTTCATTTGACATGAAAATTGCACACTTGATCCTTTGGGCCATCATGCATGGAAATGCGTGATTGGTGGCCGAGAATCGAGGCACATCCTCCTTTGAGTCACAAACATGATAAGGAATGTGTTGGGTGCATACATTGCTTGAATTGAGCTGCCATGCAAGATTTTGCCCTCTGCTGCTGTAAGTTGCAGGTTCTGCAGGAATTCATTGCCGGCCGGCAGTATTTAGTGCCGACCGGCAGCCAATCTATGGTTGGTGGATATATTTTGTGCTGGTGGCCACATCCTAGTGCCGGTGGTCATTTCCTCCAGCCGGTGATGGTTCCCAGTATCCAAAGAGGCATCCTTGAGACTTTGGCAGTTTTCAGAAGAGCAAAGCAGGGAAAACAGAGGCAGGCTAGGCATGGCAGTGCGATTCCGAGCAAGTCCCGAGCGCGCACGCATTGAGCCCTCGCCCCGAGGCGGTTTACTGTTTTTCCTAGCTTAGTTAATTTGTTAATTAATTAGGCAATTTGTAATATTTAATTAGCTAGGGTAGTTAATTATTTATTCGGTTTGTATTATTATTTTGTCCCTCCGAGTGAGGGCGTATTTGTAATAAGCGTGGGTGAGTGGTGTGTATGTCTTCCAACCCCCACTTCTTTCTTCCCTTTTATTTACCTACTTATGATGGTAGATTAGGGCACGTTTATTTTAACATACCTTATGCAATGCATGCGTGCATCCATGCATTTGTCTAGCATACACCGGGCTCGGTACATCATACAAACTGCATTGTATTTTCAATTCCAAATTGAAAACGTGATAATGATTGCATTTCACATGCCATTTTGGGGTTAGCCGAGCCTACTCTAAACTGCATCTCCGTATGAGTTGCATTAGCCATTTTAACATGAACTAGGACATGCATGTTTGCTAACCAGTTTATTGTTTTGGCACGGAGTACGATGTAAGTATTTATGCTTTAGCATCTCGCATGCGTGTGAATGTTAACATGACAGCATGATTACCATGAGGCTAAATGCTTATATGACATAAACTGTTTGAATGCCTGTGGGTGGAGGTTGGATTGCTTGAGTTGGAAAAACTCGTTGAGATCCGTGTTTTAGCCTACTTGCGAGTAGCAAATTCCAAAGCACTTTCAAAACAAACGGATATGCAATGCTTGTTTCCAAATTAGGCAATCTAGTCTATACTTGTTTGCTGTGCGCATAACATAGTAATTCTAGGCTAATAACCGGAATAAGAACACATAACGTTTTCAAAATCGGATATCATGGTTAGTAGAGGCCGGTCTTCGGACCGGGCGAAAGGGGGTGCTCATAGCTGACCTTCCCCGATCGTACCCAAGCTCCCGAGCCAAGACATTTGGTGATGACGGACACGTGGCCTTCGGCACCGAGTCAGGGTTTCCTAAATTTCCCATTTTTTAAAAATATTTAGGTGGCGACTCTGTATCTGGCAAAGCAGTCCATGTTTGGCACTTCTTTTCTAAAAATTTGTTTTCTCAAACGATTTGCCAGAGTTGGACTCTTTGGTTCAGATTACGAACCGCAACAAAACAAAAACAGGGGAGTCCGAACTGTAGAGTGAGGCCCCGAAGGGCGCGTCTACACAGACTCCTTCGAATGGTCTTTTTTGACTGGCTTTTCAACCAAAAACGTCTGTTCAGCCATGAAGGTTTCGAACATTTCTTCCTCTACCATTTCTTTTTTTTGGCCTAGGCCAACTTCTTCTTCTGTCTCGCTATCACTCTCCATCAAAGCTTTCTCCAATCCTGCTAAACTGGACTTCTCTCTGGCTTTTAGTTCAGAGTGAACTTTGGCCAATTGTTCTCTGCTACAACCCATTTTGTCTTGTAAAGTTGGTTTTGGAGTATGGTCTGACTTTGGATTCTTCTTTCCTTCTGTCTGGACCAATTAGGAGCTTTCTCCACTTTCTTTTAGGTCTTTCTGGTACTGAGTGTACCTACGCTGAATCTTCCTTCTTTGTGATCTAGAAATTACGGGGACCATATCTGGTTCCTTTGTTTTTGGGTGTTTAAGCAATACCCAATTGTTTGGAGCCCCCAAAGGAGGTTTGACCATCCTACCTTGGTTTCCAACAACATCTCTCTGGGTGGACACTTCCCTAGGTTTGTTCTGTATCACAAACCAATCTGGAACTCCAGGTACCCACGAACTTACTAACTCAGCTGTTGAATTGTTTCTTTCCTTCTTCGAAGCCATCTTCGAAGCTGGCTGTGAAGGCCACTGCTTGGCCCTGACTTCATGTTTTGGGCCTAACTCAGACCTTTGATGAAGGTAGCCACTTTCTGTCCTGCGTGATGCTGGTCTAGGGGGCCAATCTCTGGTTGTGATCCCATAAACTGAGCCCCTCTCCGACCTCCTTTCAGAATGACTGCTCTCCATTCTGTAATAATTAGGTGGCCTGGACTCATATAAAGGCCTCTTGCCTTTAGAATGCATTCTATTAGCTGTTGGTTCAACCATTAATGGCTGCTGCCTAACACTAGTTAGGTATGGCCTTTTGTTATGAGCACTGGTTGGTTTAGGACGTCTCTGCACATCCCTGTAGTATTGCTTCCCATAAATCGGGAGTCCTTTTAGCCACTTATAGCTCAACCTACACCTGGGACACATTCTTTGGATAACTGCTGCCTCCAAGGAATCATCATCCAGTGTTTCTTCATCAGAGTCTTTTCCCTGACTTGTAGAGCCTTGTCCAACAACTGGCAGACTTCTAGTGTCTTTCTTAACAATAGCCTGGCTGGCAACATGCATTTGCACATTGACCTATTCCAATTCCTACAGAGATAAATTCTGGAAGTCTGGTACAACAACATTAGCTGCACTTTCTCCAACTTCTGGAAATGGATTACTGTCGATCCCCATGGCCTTTTCTGCTTTAGCTGGGAATTTTAGACTTCCTTTCCGAATTTGTTCTTGGATCCTGTCTCAAAAAACAATACAGTTTTTAGTCGAGTGAGACCAAGAATTATGCCATTTACAATATATTTTTCCTTTAAGTTCATCTGGAGATGGAATTTTGACTCCTTTTGGTAACTTAAGGAAGTTGGCCGCAAGCAAATGATCAAAAATGTCATCTGCCGTAGTTAAATCGAAAGAGTATTTCCTATGAAGGTCTTTCTTTTTAAACTGTTGGTCAATTGTTGTATCCTTATGAATTAATGCTTCACAGATCACAGGTTCTTTCCTCACAATCTCTGCTGCATCGATCTCATAATTAGGATCTCTATAATATGTCTTGTACGATGCATTATTTTGATATTGTTCCCCTCTAGTAATGCTTTGTACCTAGATACCTTATAAGTGAGTTCCACTAAGTCTCTGAACTCAGTTGAATCAAACTTCTTTTGAAGCCTAAACTCTAAGCCATTTTGAGCCAATCTCACGAATTCTGGCTCTGGTAGGATGACTCTACATTTATTTCGAGCCCTTTTAAATTTGGCAATAAACTGAGTAGCCTTCTCATCAGGCCTTTGACTCAATCTTGCCAAGTCTGCCATGGAAATCTCTAACTCCGATTGGAAGAATTGGGCATGAAATGCCTCTTCCATTTGTTACCAAGTTTGGATAGAATCAGGTGTAAGGTTAATATACCATACAAATGCTCCCCCAGTTAGGGAATTTGGGAATAACCTTAACTTCATATAGTCATTATTAGTAAATTCACCGCATTGAGTAGCAAACCTAGCAATGTGCTCCACTGTTGATTGGTTTCCATTCCCATAAAAAAGGGCAAAATATGGTATCCTGAAACCTCTTGGGTATTCATGTACCCTGTCTACCCATTCTGGATATGGTTTCCTGTACACAGGAGTCTGGACCCCCCGAGCCATCGGTCCACACATCTCTTTAACAATATCAGCAATCTGGTTCCTAGGTACCATATTTTGTGCCTGCTGAACCAGTATTGGAGGAACAAACACAGGATTTGGTGGGCAAACTTGTGCCTGTGGTCCTCTTGGTCCATAAAGTGGTATATTTGAGACTGGTTGTCCCTGAGGTGCAAGTTGCCCCTGAGGTGCAGGTTGCTGTTGGGGGTGTGGGTAACCCCTTTGAGCCTGTCCTGCGAAAGGACCTGCGAAAGGTACTGGAACTGGTGTTATGTCTCTTCCATTTGTAGGAAAACATTCTAACCCTCCGGGTATAAATTCGAATAAGGGATTAGTGAACTCCCTCGTGCCAGGTATGGCTTCGAACATTGGATTTGGAGCCATTCTTATGCCATTTTCTTGTACTAGGCCAGATCCACCAATTTGCATGGCTTCACTGTTAAGCACTGAGGCATTTTGACCTGCTATAGGCCTCGAAATAGGTTCGTACCAAGAGTGAGGTGATGGTCTTTCATAATTTTGATTACTAGTTTGACCATTAGAATGTCTATTAACTTGCATAGGCTGTTTATCTCTAGCTAATCTTTGCTGAGGGACATTTGAAACTTTTTCCATATGTCTTGCATTTGTTGGTTGGTGGTTATTCATTCGATCCAAAAAGGATGTTGCCCACCTTTCCATCGTGTTCATTAACTGCTGTCCCATGGCATCTACTAGGCCACCCCATGGATTTATTGGCTGAATAGATGGAACAGTGGATGGTCCAATTCCTTGGTCTCGTCCAATATTATGAACATGTGGTACTTGTTCTGAAGTGCTGGTCTGTTCGACCATAGGTTCTGATAAAATGGGAGTTTCCACAGGATGTATTATCACATTATCCTCTGAATTAGGTATCTCTACCTCTCCTTCCACGCCTTCTTCCAAGCGTTCATTTTCTCCTTGTCTCCTACGTCTAGCCATTTCAATTTGTCCCATCGGCCATGCCAAAAATATATGTTGGCTTTTTGGCTTTCGAAGGTTATTTTTGTAATTGCGAGCGTGCCAGCAAGGATCAATCAGTCCTTACAGAAAATTAATTGCCAACCAATTATCAGACGATTGTGTTTTAGTTCTTTCAACCTCAATGAAGAAGACTTTTACTGGTGGCTTGATTTAGGAGAATTAAGCAAGATAATAATTAAATGAAGAACAATTAAAGCATTTCGTTAAAATAAAAAACTTACAATGATCCAAACTCAGCCCCGTAGAGGTTTACAGCAACAATCTACTACTTGAAACTACTCCTATGAACGAAGTGCAGTGTAGGAATTTAAAGTACAGGAATGTAAAGAACAGGAAATGTAAGACTGGAAATGTAAAACTGGAAAGGAAAATAAATAGAATAAGACTGGTTTTTTGGATCTGAGTCTGGGGCCTTTTTTCTGGGCCTTCTTTGCTATTTATACTTCTCAAGGATGACCATCGAACTGCATTTCCAACCGTCGAACTGCTCCTCCATGATCGCTGATCATGTTGCCTTATAATTAGCTCCACTGTGCCATCACTTGCAGTTAGACTTCCCTTCTAAATTTGAATTTAAATGTGAGTAACCGTTGAAGCCACATCACCTTGCATCTCTTTGTTGACCCACTGCTACTCAGATCTTGTAATAACCAATACTAACTGTCACGTGTACGATCAGGATTGAAGACCTGAATAGTCTTCCTGTATTACCCTTATTCTACCACGCGTCGAATTATAATTAGCTTGTACAAAATATGTAGCCAACAGAATCATAACTAATACCACAATAGTATTAGGGAAATAAATGATATCCTATAAGTAAATCAATCAATGGAAATAAAACTAATACGAAAAAATTAAATCAATAATGACACAAGAATTTTTACGTGGTTCCCTCAATATGAGGTACAGCCACAAGACCGAAATCTGATTCCACTATCAACCAAGAGTTTTCAAACGATTATAAACGAGACACGAATGATCTCACAAATCACCTTTTGGTGAATTCCAAATTTTCCAAATAGATTGTAGAAGACAAGCAAAACTTTATCAAATCTGTGACCCAAACAATCTTTGAAGCACACACCCCACGTGACACAAAAATCTCATCCAAGCACTAGACCAACTCACATTGATTGAGCAATCAAGTCTTCAAAAGCAGAGAACTATATGAAGCCACCTACAAAACAAGTTTTTTCACACCCACGTTGCTACTCACCGAAATTGATATATATAAAATATATCAATATTAGCAACACACAATAAACCACTACACAAAAAAGGTCTTTGGTGATGAAAATGCATGATGAAAAAAAATTCCGGCTTCAAATTTACATGTTTTAGAGATAAAAATAAGATTTCGTTTTCAATTGTAGTATTTTTAGAGAGAAAAATCAAATTTCGTCACCAAATGCTTAAAATCAATAAAACAATAGGTGACGATTTTTTTTTCGTCTCTATATTTTATTTTTCGTCGCAAAAAAAAATTTCCACCCTTGAAAATTTCGCAGAATATTTGAGCGCCATTTTAGAGACGAAATTTTTTGTCACGATTGTACAAAATTTTCCGCGAGGAAATAATTTTATCTCCTATAATTTTATTATGCAAAACAACGCTATTTCATGTTATAAGTGAGAAGCCCTCTTTGTTTGCCCAAATTAGTTCCTATTTTGCAAGGCCGCCCCCCCTCTCTCTCTCCCTCTCCCTCTTCGCTGCTCCTTTCCCCTCCCTCTCTCACTACCAGTCCTCCTCGCGTTCGCTAGTAACTGGAGCACCTCATCCTCCTCCGCCATCGCCACTATTTGCTCTCACTCCTATCGAACTGCCCATCGCTCTCCGTTAGTACACTGTCTCATCGCCATCGTCACTCACCGTCGCTCACCGTCTCAAGCCCATTGATTTTGATTTAGGTATTTCTCTCTCTCTCTCTCTCTCTCTCTCTCTCTGTGTCCGTCTCCCTCCCTTCTTGTATTTCCCCCTTTTGATTTAAGTATTTCTTCCTATTACATCTTTCGCCTTCCAACTATTTGATGCAATGCCCGAATCAAAAAATTATCTCTGTCTTTGCTTATCTTCTTCTTTTACTTCTTTTGTTGTATTTTGAAGTCACAATAGTGAAAATGCAGTGTACTGGGCAAATCGTGCAATTGCTCAATATCTGATTTTTTTTTGTTGTCAATATTTGACTATTTTTTGTTCTCGTGTTTGGACTTGTCAAAAATGATTTTGCCTTGTACATGATTCTGTGGCAATGTGAAATCATACATTTGAATGGGATCTTAGATAAGACATGTAAATTTTTTGTTCATCTTTTTCACCATCATGAATTATCAAAATTATTAAAACGACTAGGAGTGATAAGTAATAATGCAAGAAATGCAATGCTTGAAGGTGATTGTTGCATCTGATGGGATTACTTTGGACTCAAAATAGGCCGGAAACCTATGAAGCACGGATACTTCAAAAAGGGAGATGTATCCGTATCGGATACTTATCGGATACCGATACTCTTTGGATACTCGCGGATACGTATCGGATACTTCTTAAAAGTATCGGATACTTCTTAATTAATTTTTTATTAATTTTGAAGTATCGGATACTCGAAGTTACATATTACTTATAATATTTTGTTTAGTTCTTTGATAAGAGGAATATAGTAAGAGTTAAAGTAATAGAATTTGTCAAATTGATGTATCCTTATTGTCTTTCTCTCTTCTCTCTCGGTTTCTCACTCTCTCACGTTTCTTGTCTTTGCTCTCATTCTTTTTTTGGTGTTGGCATGTAAAGATGATGTTTAATTTTGGATGTTTTATGAATGTTTGAAGACTTTTAGGTTAATAGGAATCTCTCTCTTTATTTATTAATTTACTTTAAGTTTTATTTTCATGCATATTACATTATTAAAATTATAAAAATATATTTTTTTTACGAACGTATTCCCGCCATGCCTGTATCATACTTTTTCAAATTTTGACGTATCGCTATATCCATATCGCCATATCCGTATCCATGCTTCCTAGGTTATCAATGATGACTTAAAAAAGTATATTTGCTGAAATTTTTATTTAATAATGGTTTTTTGGCTTTAGCTAAGGTCCTGTGATATTCACTGAAGAAGGGGAACAAGTTGAAGCTATTGACCTTGAAGACTCTTAGTTTTATAGGAATCTTTCTTCTTTATCAAGTTGTCTTTTGTTACAGGTTTTATTTTTATACATACTGCATTACTAAAAATTGTAAAAATAATATTTTTACGAACGTATCCCTGCCGTACCCGTATCCTAGTTTTTCAAATTTTTCCGTATCGCCGTATCCGTATCGTATCGTATCCGTATCCCGTATCTGTATCCGTGCTTCCTAGCCGGAAACACTTGGTGTAACGGAAAAAGAAAAGGAAACGTTAAATATCTTCTTATTATAGCAAGAGACCTTTTCCATGGTGATTGTGATGTTTTTAAGAATAATTGTCCTTATTTGAAACCCTTAATTTTGTCTGCATGTTGCCACGGTTAATGAAAAACCTTTCATTTAATCCAACCATTAGCCACCCAGCAATTTGAAACTAAAACAAACCTTAGTATCCTTCTTATCTTTTTGTCACTTGTTTTTCTGCTCTTTGACAAATGGACACTTTATGTATTTGCTGATGTCCATCTTTTGTCTTTTTGGAATAAATATATGCAAGTACTCGTAAATTCCTTTTGCAGTGTACTAATGGATATTTCACTCATTAACCTAGGTCAAGAAAATCTATCTAAATGATCCTAATGCTACTAACAAATTGAAGGAATTGCAGAAAGCTGTAATGAAGCTCAAATTTGAAGAAGCAATTGCTGTACCTGAGTCTAAAAGGCGTTCAATAGTTGATTCTATTGATTTCCATTCTATAGGTATTGTTTGTCTTGTGATTTTTCCTTAACTTTATAAATATATATATATATATATATATTTAACCCTTGTATTTTGTTTACTTTATTTGTACATTTTGTGTACAACATGGACATTGAGTTTTTCCTTTTTCCCCCTTCAAAATCAGCAATAGAGAGAGATGTTGTAACTTTAAATTTTGTGAAGAAAATGATGGATGACTTCAAGAATCAGAAGTTTTTACACAAACGGTATGTATAAAATTCAACAGTAATGGTGTTATTGTTCTGATTATTGACTTGTTACTGTGATTTATCAAAAGTAAAAAATAAAAATAAATTTATTGACTTGTTACTATTTTGTTGCTTTCTCTGTAAATATTTGTGTTCATGTGATAGATATGCCTTCTAGATTGTCTTACAAACAAGAGAAATGTTGTGCGCATTGCTGTCTCTTGTTGATATAAATATTCCAAATGGAAAGCATTTCACTGTTTGTGGTGATGTACATGGTCAGGTAATTATTTTACTCTGATGTCCTTATTGTGGTAGATCAAGTGCAAAATATAGCTTTTCAATGTAACTTTTGTTAGCTCTTGAACCATATAATAACTATTTTAGGTCCTCATTTATGGTTTCATTATAATTTTTCTTTGTTGTGGCTATGTAATAGCGGCTTGCCATTTAGTTTGTGGCGTTGAAGATATGTGCTTATGATAGCAAGTTAAACATGCACATTGACAATCAAAATTATTTTAGACGGATGAAACCAAAGGTACATGTCTTTCATGGACATGCGAGAGTAGATTGGCTTGTTGATGCAAAACATGCACCGGGTGGGAAAGTGAGAATTTTTGGAATTTTATATAGGGTTTACTTGAGTCCTTGGGTAATAAAGTGTTAGGTTGATTCAAGTACTGTTTTGCTGTCATTTTAGGTTGACTCTGGTCATGTTTAATATCTTAGTTGTCAAAGGTATAATGGTAATTTCTGGATTTATCGGACATGGGTGGTAACAGTGGTATATGGTTCTTATTTTAGGTATATTCATGTTATTAGGTTGTTGTATGTGTTTCTAAGTATGAAATGGTTGAATTGTCAATGATTCTTATTTTGGAAATCTATTTCTCATAGAAATGGGAAAAGACCAATAAATATTTATTTACTCATTTAACTCAAAGCGTTGGCCTTTAGGAAATTTGAGATTCTGTCATGTGATGTATTAGCCCAGGGTGAAGCATGGGAAATCTACTTAACATTTTCTTTTTTTATTTTCTTCTTCAGTTTTTTATGCATATACTTAAATGACAATAGAGTATTGAAACCTAGCAACACATACCTCAATAATAATGACAAAAAGAATATACAACTTTACTTTTCACAAGCTACTAGTTGCAGCCCCTTGACAATCATTTTTAATTCTCAAAACATGCCATATTAAGCTTAGGCCTTGTTTGGGAACTCTCCTTTTTAGCCAAAAAGTCAAAAAGTTATTAAATTAGCCAAAAAGCCAACAACCCACACCAAAAAGTTAAAGATTCTCTTTTCTTTCTACTTTTTACACATCTTTTCGTAAAAAGCCAAAAAGTCATCCCAAACATACTAGTTCTTTTTAGCACATATTTTAGCCAAATGGCCAAAAAATTACTAAATTAGCCTGTTCCCAAACAAGGCCTTAGTCAACCCAAATGCTTTTCCTAACATTTTCTTGTCAAGAATTTCAAATACAAATAACTTGGGAAATTCCACCTAATTTAAACCTGCATTCACTCTTTTAAATGAATATTTCAAATGAATATCCATTATGGTCTCCATATGCTTGCTGGTTAGAGTAAATTAGCACAACAAGATTGTGTAAATTTTATGAAGCCTAACTAGATTACTAATGCAATTAAATTTCCTTCCAACCTGTTTTGAGACTAGGAACTACATACATTCATTTGAGTTAATTGAAAAAAAATTAAAAATAATCCGACTTAGTCAAAAAACGGCGTTGTAAATAGGACATGGTGTTGTAGGAAAAAACGGTACGTAAATAGGATAAACGGTATGTAAATAGGACACGGTCTTGTAGTTGCTATAAATGGAAAAATACTTATAATTATGTAGAATGATTACATGTAAAATATTACTGGTTGCCTAATATATGCATTCAAGTTTTCCAAATTTTTATTTCATATACATTTGAGTATGCAAAACTAATGATTAATTTGAAAAGATTAATTAAGTTCGAGTTTTATATGTTTTTTTTTTTATAATTTTAAATATGCCAATATTCAGTCAATACTAATGATTAATTTTATTTTTGCAAATGATTTTTGACGTAGAATTGTGGATATGACTTTTTTTGACAAATACGGAAGGACATTGTTTTTATACCTCCGTCCTTATAATGATTTGTACAAATTATTTTTTTGGCGTGGTAAATATCTAAAATTTAGTCTGGTACAAATTAGAAATTAGTAGAAATTAGTTTTGGGGCGGTATAGATTATCTTTTTGGTGTGGTACAGATTTCCTTTTGGATATTAAATTTGGTTAATCCTCTATTATATATGGAACTAAATTTTGGGGGGTTTTCCTTCTACTGCTTGATTATGATATGTTACAGCTATAACTTTTGTGTAATCTTCATGTTAAATATAATTAAATTTAGGTGAATGCTTTTCTTTGAACATTTATTAGTTATGCTGTGTTTTTCTTTGAATGTTTTGGCCTCAGGTTTTGTGGATCTTGTAATCGAATTTGATCTTAAGGTGACTCTTCTCAAGGAATTGACGAGCAGGTATCTTCTACACATTGACATATATATATATATATATGTAGACACACACATGTACACAATCACACATGTGGATGAGGTTAAGGGTGAGCCTACTGAAAACCCATAATGGTCTTAAGAGATTGAAAGTGAACCTACCGAAAAACTCGGATATGTTATATTTGTTGTATGGGTTGTTGGTAGAGGTTGCGGGTGAACCTACTGAAAACACATGTATATTGTTTTATTTATTGTAGCGTTATTGAAAACCCACCTATGTTAAATGGAAATGCAACATCAAGAAAAAAGAAAAAGAAACATAACCAATTAAATATCTAATAATATATGCATGGATATGTTAGTATTTGTGCCCTAAAAAACCAATTTATTGACTTTATTAATTGATTATATAAATTGCCTGCCATTTTTATTTTACATTTTGTATGTCATTATGGCTAATGTTATATTTAATGTTACATATGATGTGAACATAAGGTCCCTTGGGTAACACTGTAGAAAAACATGCTAATGGTTAATGAATCAAAAGTTGGGAGTTATGATTTTTCGGTGCCTTATAGACCCAATTAATGTTCTAGGCTATGGGTGTTGATTGGGCGTCGTACTATTATGGCCTACACCTGTTTTGCTGCTATATGATAGAATGATTAACTTCATCATTGAGGTAGTGACCTTAGGCAAATAGGTAGGTGTTATGCAATAAGTATATGCACTGAACATGATCGGTTTTGAGAACACCTATGGAATGATCACTGTCAGTTTAAAAGATAGTTCCATTACAATACACTTATTTTCCTTTGACCTGAGAGGCTTGTATAAATTAATTAACTATTCATTTAACTTTGATATTGTTAATCGGTGACGCCGAACTAAAGGCTATACACAGACATGTTGGGTTATATGAGTGGTAATTGATTTATATGGGTGCTTAACATGGAATTCACCATTCTCAAAGTAAGAAAGTATATTCAAGCAATTTTTCCTATTAACGTTGGACCAAAAGAAAACTGGCCGGTTACTTTTTCATAAAAATATTTTTATACATATATAATTACAAAAATACTATTTTTAAAAATGCTTTTGGGGTCCAATTAGCAGAAGGAAAAATTTAAAATTCGGTTACATGAGTTAGGGTTTTTTATGGTGATAAATTTGCCTATACCTAGTAGCTCATGTGGAATATAGTTTGGTGGAAGGAAATTTGTGACTAATTGTAAGAAAGGGTCTCTCACTTGTAATTCTCTACTTTTAGGAGTTTAATTGTAATGTGTTTATGGACATTATTGCAATTAGTGGAAGTTCTATATTATCTATTTAAAAGATAATTAATCAAAAATTGGATAAGTTGCATCCTGCATATTTAAGATAAAAGATACATCTTTTATTTTATCCCTACAACTAAAAGATAGAGATACCTAAGGATCCCACCTACATGCAAACTCTATCATGTGTTGTGTATATATATCAAATGTATTTGATACAAAAATTGGCCATTAGAATTTTTAAGGTCTGTAAAAAAATACACAAAAAAATAAAAGCAAGAGAGTGCAAGGTGAATTACTTTGGAGGTGAGACACTTGGATCACTTTGTGAGGTATTATCAAACGCTTGGATTGAGGTATTTTAGATTGTGTAATTAGGTGGTATTTCTTTGAAAAATTGTTTTTCAAAATAAATTATTTTCCACAAACTTTCAGGATATAGGACCAGACTCTCGGTTTGAAAACTATGTAGAAAAATACAGGTTATGTTTGGAGCAGCTCTGGAAACATGATTCCAGAGCTGTTTTCAATGTTATTGTTTGGTTAAAATTTTAAAAATTAATTCCAATACAACATTTCAAAACTCATTTCATCTTTTGTTTGGAGAAACAAGTTTTTTTTTTTGTTGAATTTTGAATTTTGAAAAGCGCGACTTCGGTCAACTTGGTCATCCTTTTGGATGTCCGGCCGGCTGACCAGAACAGTGTGCATTTTTTTTTTTTGTTGCAATTTTTGCCTAATTCTTTTCGGGTTTTCGTGTTGAAACCAAGCTTGCAAATAACATTAGCAACTGAAATTCTCACTCCCCAAACCCCACAATTCAGCACCGATACGATTCGGTTTATAAAGCCATTTGAAAAAAGAACTTCAGATATCAATGGACATGAGGCTAAGCGACTTCAAGAATCTGAGGAGTCGGAGCAGAGTCCTAGAAATTCTTCAGACTCTCAATCCCACATTCTCTAGCAATGAACAACTTCAATTGATCATCATCGTCCGATACCAAATTACACAAACACCCAATTGAATTCTCTTGCGCGAAGCTTATGCTAGAAGCTAAAAGTGAGAGAAGAATCGAAATCGCAAGTTATAATAGAGAAGATTAAATCAAAATTTTAAAAAAAAAGTAATTGCAATTTATAATCAAAAATATTTTTTAAAAAATAATTTCAACCAAATATACAATCCAAAGTTATTTTAAAGCAGTAATTGAATATTTATTTTGAAAAAAAAAATTATTTTGTTTGTAATATTTTCAATTTAAACAATTTTATGTTATTTTTTTTAATAATTATTTTTTTGAATTGAATTTTAAAAACAGTTTGGTTATGAGTTTTGAACAAAATTTTTAATAGAGTTTTGAGTTGTGTATGTGGTTATGAGTTATAATTTTTTGAATTAAGTTTTGAAAACTCATAATCAAATAAATTTTCTTATTTCACATGTCACATCAAACGTTCAAAACTCTTTTCAAAACTCCTAACCAAACAAATTCTCTACACTCAAATCATAATTCCAAAACTCACAAACTCAAAATACAACTCTATTCTTAAATCATATTTCTAAAACTCTACCAAATGCTACCATACTTTTTCAAACTAAGTCCAAAAATGCACTTTCCCAATACTTAGGCTTGAAAATAGGTCATCAGGGGCTAAAATTATGAAAAAGCCATGAGAAGGCTCGGGAACACCACTAACACCTTAGGATGGACTAATGTAAGTTGTGAAAACTTATGGAACTAACATGGGACTCTCGGTTTGAAAACTAAGTCAAAAAATGCACTTTTCTAACATTTAGGCTTGAAAATTGGCCATCGAGAGCCAAAATCGTGTAACAGCCACAAGAAGGCCTGGGGAATACTCCGAACACTTCAGGAGGGACCAATATAAGATGTGGAAACTTATAAAACTATTACGGGACTCTGGGCTTGAAAAATGCACTTTTCCAACACTTACGCTTAAAAATAGGCCACCAGGGACCAAAATTGTGAAACAGCCACAAGAAGGCTCGGGGAATACTCCAAACACCTCGGGAGGGACCAATGTAAATTGTGAAAACTTACGGAACTAACACGGGACTCCCGATTTAAAAAATAAGTTTAAAAATGCACTTTTCCAATACTTAGGCTTGAAAATAGGCCATCAAGGGCCAAAATTGTGAAACAGTCTTGAAAAGGCCCGGGGAACATCCTGAACACCTTGGGAGGGACCAATGTAAGTTTTGGAAACTTATGGAGCTAGCATGGAACTCTCGGTTTGAAAACTAAATCAAAAAATGCATTTTTCCAACATTTAGGCTTGAAAATAGGCTATCGAAGGCCAAAATCGTGAAACAACCACAGGAAAGCCTAGGGAACACCCCTAACACCTTGGAAGAGATCATTGTAACTTTTGAAAACTTACAAAACTAGCACGGGACTCCTGGTTTGAAAACTAGGCTTGAAAATAGGCTATCAGGGGCCAAAATCATGTAAAAGCCACGGGAAGGCCCGAGAAACAACTTGAACACCTTGGGAGGGACTAATGTAAGTTGTGAAAACTTACAGAACTAGCATAGGACTCCCGGTTTAAAAAATGCACTTTTCCAACACTTTGGCTTAAAAATAGGCCATCGGCACCAAAATCGTGATACAACAATGAGAAGGCCCGAGGAACACCCCGAACACCTTGGAAGGGACCAATGTAAGTTTTGAAAACTTATAGAACTAGCACTGGACTCTTGGTTTGAAAACTAAGTCGAAAAATGTATTTTTCCAACACTTAGGCTTGAAAATAGGCCATCGATGGCCAAAATCGTGAGAGAAGGACTAGGGAACACCCCTAACACCTCAAAAGGGACCATTGTAACTTGTGAAAGCTTGCCAAACTAGCACAGGACTCTTGGTTTGAAAATTAAGTCAAAAAATGCTCTTTTCCAACACTTAGGCTTAAAAATAAGTCATCGAGAGCCAAAATCATGTAACAGTTACGAGAAGGCCCGGGGAACACCCTGAACACATCGGGAGGGGCCAATGTAAGTTGTGGAAACTAACGGAATTAGCACGGGACTCCCGGTTTAAAAAATGCACTTTTCCAACACAGGCTTGAAAATAGGCCATTGGGGGCCAAAATTGTGATACAGCCACGAGAAGGGCCGGGAAACACCCCGAACACCTCGGGAGGAATCAATGTAAGTTTTGAAAATTTACGGAACTAGCAAGGGACTCCCGGTTTGAAAATTAAGTCAAAAAATGTACTTTTCTAACACTTAGACTTGAAAAATGTTAAATTGTATATTTTATTGATAAGATAATAATTGTCTTCCTTTTTCTTTTTCTTTTGTTTTGTTGCAGATTGGAGATTCGAAATGAAGGTATTTGGTAATTTGGAGAGTAGAAGCTTGCTCATTTTGTGTTTTTGTTAATATTACCTTACATGTATTTTGGTTGCGTTGTAAATTTTATATTTTTGTGGGTATTAGGGGACATGTTTGGTAATCAACACTTGATATTATATTTTTGTGGATATTAGGAGACATGTTTTTTGTAGATATTAGGAGACGTGTTTGGTAATCCGCAATTGATATTGTATTTTTGTGGATATTATGAGACATTTCAACTGTGGTGTTTATGAAAATGAACAGATTTTTGTATTGATCTGTAATAGATATTTTATTGAACAGGTTATTAAAATGCATAGGGAATTTTTAGTGAAAAGAATAATTCAAAATTAAAAATATTATCCTCATTTTTAAAAAAATTAATTATTATTAGCGACGAAATAAAAAATCGTCGCTATTAGTTTTCAAACAACATGACGAATAATTTTGTCACTAATGATAATATAGTTCCAAGCAAATAATTTCGTCGCTAAATTGAAATATTTGGCGACAAAATTTTTTTTATCATTGAAGAATTTTGTTTTGTGCTCATTTTAGTGACGAATTGTTTTGTGCTCATTGGTGAGGATAAATTTCATCACTAAAACCTCTATCTCCATATTTGGTGACGAAATATTTCGTGGCCAAAACAATTAAAATAAAATATTATCTAATTCTAGTGACGAAATTGATGTTACAGAGGACGAAAAATGCAACATTTAGAGATGAAAAATTTCGTCGCCAAAAATGAAAAATAGGTGACGAAACGATTTTTCGTCACTAGCTACTTTTAGCGACAATGTATAAGCAACGAACATGGTGACAAAATTATTTCGTTGTAGATCACTTTGGTGATGAAAATTTGATGTTTGGAGATAGAATGAGTTTGTTACCAAAAACCTTTTTTGTTGTAGTGAATTTCACGGGCTTCACAAAATCCTAACCATCATCAAACAGATTTTAAAATATCCATTGGGCCTCCAAAAGTTAGATATAATATAGCAAAAAATATATTAAAACTAACACCAAACCAAATTAAATATTTTAATAAATTAATTGGGTCACATACTCTACTAAGGAGGTGTACCTAACAAATAGGTCATAACCAATCGCAAAAATCATAACTAGGGCATATGGAAGTGTGTAATCAAACACAATAACATAAACAGTTTAAATCATCGAAACATGTCCATAATGGACTCCACAAGTCTCATAAACACAATCAAATGAAAAGCCTATGATTATCAAATTGAACTTAATTTCAAAATCAAACACAACAAAATAAAATTTCAGATCATAGAAATAGATCAGTGGACTTAACAGGTCTCTCAAACACAAAAAAATGAAAAGCCTATAATTATCTAATTGACTTAATTTTAAAATCAAACACAATAAATATACAAAGGGACTTACAGGTTCTAATAGGTGGATTTATTGACCAACGGTGTTTTTATAAGAAAGCGTGACTAATTGTTAATGTTTAGCAACATTTTGAAAAATTCGTCATTGAACAATATCGCTAATTGTCAATTTTTAGCAACAGATTTAGAACAATATCGCTAACTATTAGTTTTAGCGACGAATTAATAGGATTTATGCCTCATTTGGGAACTTAACTATTTTAGTTGTTTTTTTAAATTTTTGGCTATTTTATGAGATGGAAAAAAAAGTTGTGTTTAGGATAATTTGTGATTATTTATTTATAGGAATAGACGGTTATGAGAGAAAAAGTAATTGATTGATGTGTAGAATGTAAGATTTTGTCTTATTGGCTTTTTAAGTTTTTTTTTTGTTGTCTTTATTGGCTATTTTAGTCCAAAACCATCATCCCAAGAATCGTCTTAATAGGAATTAAATCCAACTATTAAGACATGTTTGTAATTTATTCTAAAATAAATAGTTCAAACCAAACATATACATAACCCTCATTTGGGATGAGCTAATTTAGCCTAACTTTTTGAATATTTTAGCCTGACTAAAAAAGTTATGTTTGAGATAAATTTTGATTTTTTTTCAATTGATTGGATAATTGTGAAAGAAAAAATGAAATGATAATGATTTAGATATGACATTTTGTCTTATTAGCTAAATTAGACTATTTTGTCTTTATTGACTAATTTAACCAAAATAGCTTATGCCAAATGAAGCCTAGACCTTTCAAGTTTTTCCAAATCCAATTTGTTTGAACTTAAACCATCAAGGGTGGTGGCCCAGTGCATTATGCATGTGCTTTCCATAGGGACGTGCAGGGGTCGACTTTTGGGGGCGCAATTTATCTTCACATTTGTGCACTGTACTCCGATCGATGCCCAGCCTTTTGCTATGGCGAGTGGATGAGGTCTATTATATGCCCCCGTAGTAGGTCAATCCTTTGGATTGGGTTAAATTTAGCCGGCAAGTAATTACCCTGGGAACAAGGCCCGTGAATATTATGATGCCCCACGGAACGTCCTTTTTGGTATTAAATTTTTTTTTCTCTAAGCTTGATAAGCAGTATTCTAGGGTAAAAAAAAATCCCCAACCTTAATTTTCAAGCTATGTCGATTGATTTGATTTGGTTCACGTAACTAAGGTCTCTTTTGGGAAGCATAAAAATAGTTAGTTTATTGATTTTTTAGCTTATTTAGATCATATCATCGCTCTACTTTTGCATATCTTTCGTAAGAGGGTTGCTAAATGCCCCTACTTTTTTACTTGGGACCCCCTATTTTTTATTTTATCTTATTACAATTTGTCCTAATACTAAATTCCAATTTTATCTCCATCCCTATTCTCTTAAGTCTAACCTTAACCCTAATCCCACCACCACTTCCGTTCTTGCTGACACTCTTTGGTGACTAACCCACCCTCCAACGACCAACCCACCACCACATCCACTCCTGCCAACAACCTTCGGAACCACCACTTTCACTTTCCACTTTCCACCATCACGATGCCCACCCCTTATGACCCAGACCATCACAATCTTCATTCTCACTACAATCCAAATTCGAAACGAGATTGATGAGTAACCCATATTAACGAAACCAAATCGACAATCTCCCATTGCAGATTGACTCTCTTTTTAATCTTTCATGCACGACTCTCTTTTTCTTCCTCCATTGATTTCTCTCTCTACTTTGAAGTTTGGCCAATTTCTTTTCATTCGGTTACACACAATCAAACATGTTGAATATGTTTAGTGCTTCACAATTGAACATATATGCCTTTTGTTTGGCTATATACTACCAAACATCAGACTTTTGTTTGGAATTGGTTTTTTGAATGGCGGCGAGAGTGGTCGCAAGGCAAAAATAGGGATTAGGGTGCCTATCGGAATGTGAGAGAGGTCCCAAAAGCGTGAGGGTGGAGATCGGAAGGAGGAGTAAGGGGTCGTTGGCAAGAGAGGAGCGGAGGAGCAGGGTTGTCGGAGTGGGATGGAGACTACTAGGGAAGGAAATGAGGAGTTGTATGTGGAATGTGTAGAGGTGGGATTCAAAATGTATATTTGGGATTATGGTAGAGGTCTAAAGAAAAATAAAGAGTAAGGAATTTTGGTGGTGGGGACCAAAGAAACAGGGGTCTAAAGTAGAATGGTTGGAGTATTTAGCGGGTCTTCTGTAATAAGTAAAAAAGTCAATCAGCTTGTTTGGTCTCAGGATTCACTTCTCAGAAAATTGAATTTTTTTATTTTTTGTGCTTTTTTATTTTCATTGAATCTTTTTAATATTTTAAGTAATTTTTAAATTTTTTTAAATACACTTAACATAAAATACACTTAAAAAGTATAATAATTGTGATTTTTTTTTTAAAAAATTCACTAAATAACAAAATATAAAAATACGAGAATTCAATATATTTTTATATTCTTATATTAATTTTTTTAAAATATATTTTTATATATAATTTACTTTTTAAATAAGGAAGATACATTTAAAAAAAAACACTCAATTCTCAAAAAAAATTAAATTCAGAAAATAGTGAATTTTTTATTATTTATTTATGGGAGATTTATTTATAAGTCATTTTTCAGACACTTATGGTAGGCTAAGTCCTGTGTAATTTTTTATAGAGTCTTAAGTCCTATTTAGATATGAATGTATTCCATAAGATCTTACATAAACGTAACGTGACGTGACACTTACATAAACGTAACGCAACATGACATCTACATAAACGTAACGTAACGTAATGTGACACTTATATAAACGTAACGTAACGTGACACCTACATAAACGTAACCATGTTACGTTTTGCAAACTTAATGAGTTTTTATTTTTTTAAATTGAATGTGAAAATGTTGCTGGTTTATGTTGGTGTTACGTTACGTTTCATATAAATATGATCTATACCATAGGTCATAGGTGTCACGTTACGTTATGTTTATGTAGATATGATCTATGGTAACATAATAATTTTCTTGCATGTTACCATAGATCATAGGTGTCACGTTACGTTTATGTAGGTGTCACGTTACGTATAGGTGTCATGTTACGCTACGTTTATATAGATATGATCTATGGTAACATTTAATTTTCTATATATGATTTTATATTATTTATGATATTAACAACTAATATTGAGGATAAATGTGTCAACAAACTTTCCACAAAACTTCTAGAAATATAAATTTTTTAATAGGACCATATGTAACATAATTCCCCTAATAGGACTTATAAATAATTTTCCCTTTATTTATTTGTTTATTTTCATTTCTCAAGATAACCCTACGCTAACCTTCGCACGCCATGCCCAGAGTCTCCTGGCTCTGCTTTTTGTTTCCCCTCAAACAGATTGAAACTCTAGAAACCAAACAATCGATCAATCAAAGCAGTGCTCAAACTCCGAATCGATCCTTTTAAAAAAAAACACACCTTTGAATCGATCAAAGTCTGAATCCGATTAGATCAAAGAGGTGCTGAGTTTCCCCAATTGAAGGTTATTGGGGAATTTTATCATTCAAACCCTAAATTTTGCTATCTGTATCTGCCTTAATAATTTGTGGTGTTTTTTTTCTTGCTTATGTGTGTGATATGTGTTGTAGAGACGAAGAGAAATGTCTTTTGATTTGATATTGAAGGCGTCGTGTAGCGGCTGTGGAACTTCCAAGGATCTTTATGGAAGCAATTGCAAGCACTTGACTCTCTGTTTGTCCTGTGGAAAATCCATGGCCGAGAAGCATAATAAATGCTACGAGTGTGGCACCCCCATCACTCGCTTGATTCGGGTTCGTTTTCTTTCATCCTCTCACTTTCTGTGTATATAATCACTTTGTTTTGAGTAGTTATTACTGTTTGAAATTGGGATTCACATACCCTTGGTGGAGCTGCTGCTACAGTTTTATGATTTAATTATATTCATCTACCAAAATTAACAGCCTGTTTTTGGATTAGGTGATTTGGGAAGAAATAAAAGAAACCTTGATTCATATCACCTGTTTTGATTAGCAAAGAGGAGAGAAATGGGAACAAGTGGAGAGTAACCCATTTCCCCTATAATCTTCATTTTGAATCTCTCCAAAAGGGAAGAGATTGGGAGAGAAAAGAAACCAACAAGTTATTATTTTTTATAGTACAAGGTGGTTAAATTTAAAAAAAAAAAAATCATTATCTGAGAAAATTCTCTAGTTACTCCTATTAAATGTATAGCAGGAAATGAATGCACTGTTTGGTTGATGAGAAAAACTGGGAAGGAGAAAATGAAATGAATTTTGTGGTACCATATTGTTTGTGTGCGTGTGTGCGGGCGCCATGTTATGCGGGGCTGTGTTTCTCTTGTCTGTTTCTCTGTTTTATAATTTTAAATGCTTCATTGCCTCCTTGCGTTGTGTGGTCGTTTTTATTGCCTGGGGTGTTGTAGTTGGAAAATTTGGAATAAACAAAAAGCTTCATTTGCAAGCTTCCAGAATTTTACATACATTTGCAAGCTTCATTTGCAAGCTTCCAGAATTTTACATAAGGCAGTGGGAGTATGAGCTGAATTGATTGGAGGTTGAGGAATATGAGCTCAGATACTGAAGTGAGAAATCGAAACTTCAATGTTGTAGTTTTGCTCTTGTTACACGGGTTTTGCACCCCATTGGTACCCCTTTTATCAATTTTTTTTATCCAAAAAAAAAACTTCTAACACGTATTTTTTCCCCATAGAAAAAACCCTTGCTAATTCTAATCAAATGCAACATCTTACAAGATTTTTTTAAAGGTTCTTTTTAGAAGAAGAAATCTGCCAAGTTCCTATCTGAGAACTGTGTTGAATTTTATTTTAATTATATCTTGGGGGTCGGGGATTTGGTGTTCTAACTGCAGGGCGATGCATGCTGTTGTCCGTCATTTATTTGTCAGACTAATTTGATTTTTCAGCTTTTCGAATTTGGGGGTATTAACATATGCATGTTGTTCGCTGTTATAAAATGCTGGGTGTCGAGTATTCTAAGTGCTTAGTGAAATGCTGAAGGCTGAAGTGCTATTGTACGTTCTGTTTCTGCCAAACTCAGGAATATAATGTCCGGCCATGTTCTAGCAGCGACAAGAACTACTTCATTGGTAGGTTTGTGACAGGTTTACCAAGTTTTTCAAGGAAGCAAAATGCTGAGAATAAATGGTCTCTCCAGAAAGAAGCATTACAAGGTCGCCAACCAACTGACGCTTTGCGGGTAGTGATTTTGTAACTTATTTTTACAGTTTATCAGTTTGCTTGTTGCTTCAATTTTTTAAATATTTTTAATAGCTGCTGAAATACTGGATGAATGTTCTAGTGCTTTAACTTGACTATAAGTGAAAACCAATGGTGAGTCGTAAAATATAAGGAAAAGGAAAAAATGATTCTGTCTATCTGTATACATGTGCTGATGGTTTGCAGATAACGCTACAATTACTTGAGGCTTGTAAAAAAAGAAGATTCGTGTTCAATTATCAAAATCATTACGTTCTCTTTCTTTCTTACTTTTGATGTACTGTTGAAGAGTTCCTCCCTCTGCTCCATTCATATGCCCCCTGGTAAATATTTTATTTTTATTTTTTTTCGTCACAAGCAGTCTGTGTTATGGAATACAACATTGATGTATTTCCGTACTTAGCATGTTGTGTATCCATTTACTGGGCAACCTTTGTGCTGCCTTGTTAACTGCAAGAGGTCATTCATCATTGAGGTGGTTTTCGAACTGTGGGTGAGAGGTGTGGTTCGAGGTAGTCCGGGAAGATGGTGGGCACTTCAATGGCCTGAGATCACTGGAGGTAAAGAGGAGGAGGTCAAGGCAAGCTTGGAGAGAGAGAGGTTGGCAGTGATGGATCTTGAACACTGATATAGAGTATGAGAGGGGTGTTTAAGCGTGAGACTTAGTTGTATTGTTGTTGTGTCTCGCTGCATATCGATACGTTATATAGGCCACAGGAGTATTAGAGCCCAAGCAAACTGTTGAACAGGCGGTTCGTCTGCCTCAACTCTGCCAGAAGTGATATAAGCTCTTTTGCCGTCTGTGGCTTGACGGCAGATGGAGAGCAACGTTTCATTGCAGGCGGAAAGTAACGTTTCGTATATGCGTCGGATGACACGAACGTAAGGTCATTGTTGCCTCTTCTCCAAGCATAGTCGAGATGGAGTTGTCTTAGCAAGAAGACAACCATCTCGACGATCCCATGACCTCAGCCGCCAGTCTAGTATCCTCTGATGATCCCGAGCAGTAGTGCCTGGGTCTTGCTCCCAACCTAGGCATCCAAGTAGGTGAATGGGCTAGGGCCCACCTTAATGTTTAGGAGAGCCAGGGGCTCGCTTCCAAGCGATCAAGTAGGAGAATGGGCGGGCATATCTCAATGCTTAGGAGAGGGGCTCGCTTCTAAGCGACCAAGTAGGAGAATGGGCCACAGGCTTATCTCAATATTTAGGAGAGCCAGTGTTTATCAATCCAAGTTGAAGTGAACTAGGGGCTGATTGTATTGTTGTTTTGGTCTTGGAGCGAGGTATGAAGGACCATGGGCCTTGCGGGGCCATGGTGCTACCTGTTGCGGGGTTCTTCATATTTGGATATATTTGGGCTTATATGTATGCTTCCACTTAAGCTAAGCATATAGTCGTAGTTTTACGTAGTACCTTGGCACATGACGCCTGTAGGGCTTGCCATGTATCAAACATACGACATGCCCGCGTGGTGCCTTATTGGTCTGCCACGTGGGTGGGGTTTTGGTGATGTGGCACCTGTAGAGCTTGCCACGTATTGGGCTTGATACAAGTACCCACAATAATGCCTTCCTGTACAGATGCTCTTATAGCTAATGAGAGTATTTGTACATGACTGTGTTAAAAAGTTTTGAAAATATTAGCTCATGTAGACAAGTATTCAGATAGAGTTGTCTAAAATTAGGCTTTTGATACAATAGGGGGATTTGGATTGCTCATGGAGAGTTTACATTTTAAGTTTCATCTGGTGCGAGTTGGCCGGATGAAGATGTGGGCTTGTTGGCGATGACTTGATTCCATGGAATCTCCACCACTTCACAGGAGATTTCAGCTTCGTTCCATAGACACCAAATTCCGCCCATCACCCTTTCCATGCCGCTAGGAGGGGGGGCCATGGTCTTGGTGTTAGGATAGCCTATGATTTGGCTCATGAATTAGGCCTCGCTTCCCCTTTTTTTTGTGTTTGTGATGATGACGAGGTGGAAGCGTCCGTTAGAATGTAGGTGCATGTAGTGTTGGAGGAAGTTAGGGCGAGCAACACCCTCAGTGTTGAAGAAGAGGATGTTGAGCGGAATGTTGTGGGGGGATGCTTGCGGGAAGCGCTCTCTTCCCATGTTGAGATCTGCAAAGTTCTCTATGTTCCACCCAAGTCCCAAATCTTCATTTGGATTTTCCAATGATGTTGACATGATGGAGATGTAGTGGTTTAAATCTCTCTCTGTCGGTCTTTGCGAGAGGATGTTGATGCGGATCCTCTCGAAATGTGGGATTAATATCTGATTTGCCTGGCAGGTGGATCCCTGGAGAGTGAGGTTGATTTCTTGGTTTAGCAAAAACCACGTGTGGGACGGTGGTATTGTGTAGAGTTCTAGATTGGTTAGTGCCTTGTACCATCTTCTTATTTTACCCTGGAATTTTTTCGGCACCTCTACAACTGTATAAGTGGATATTAGGTGTTGGATCCAAGGGGATTCGAATAGCAGATCTTGGAATTGACATGGAGGCATGGAGAGCATCTTTCGAAAGAACTCACACCCCGGGCGGCGGCGGCGGTTGCGGTGAGTGGGAGTGGAGCTTGAAGCTCTAGAGTTGGAGCTTGAAGCTCTATATTTTGAATCTCTTTGGTTTGGAGCCTTGTTCACCAGCCGCCAAACGGTGTTATCTCAGTGCCCCTCTCCTCCGGAAGCCATGTAGAGAGAATGGGTTGTTGAAGTTGAGAGGAGAGTGTTAGCGAGTGGATATGAATTTGCTTGCGTTTTTTTGTGTTGTCTTGTATTTGCTCTCATATAAAGACGGGGTTGCATCGGGAAAAGGGGGTGAGTTTATTGACTTTTGCAGCTTTTTGTTGGAAAAGAGCGATCTATGGAGAGGACAACTCATCAATTGGAGTTACTCATCAATTGGAGTTATAGGTTTAGAGCAGACCATTAATAGCTGCTGATTTGGAGTTGCCATGGTAGCGTGCAATAAGGTTGTTGCAGTCTGTTTTTAGTGTTTGTAATAAGCAAAGAGAATTTTTGATTGGTTTAAGGATTTTTCCATGGGAAGGTACAATCTCAGTATGTATATATATTTATAAATATATATATAATTATTATTATTATTATTTATTTTTTTTGGAACTCCTCTTCTGCTTGAACATTGCATTTTCGCCACAAAGAACCTATACTTCGTATGAATTTTAAAAAAACTTGTGTAGATTCTGGGTATAGTTTGAACTTGTTCGAACCCTTTTTTTTTTTTTAATTATTTATTTATTTAGATATATATATATATATTTTTGATCAGATAAGAGCTCTGTATTTTTCGGTTGGTTGTTTTGTTTGCTTCATTTACCCATTGTACAGAAGGGTGTTTTATTGACGTGGTTACCTGTAGCTGGGTTTCTTAGATTAGTGTACCATTAAGGGATGTGCTGGGCAAGGTTGTGTTTGGGTAGACCTTTCTTTTCTCTTTCTAAAAACCTAGAATTCAACTTAGAGGGAAAGACTAAGAAATCCAAAATCCAGAATCCAGTTGGGAGAGGAAGGTTGACAGCTGTGAAGGAGGAAGAAGAAAGAAAAAGTTGCCGTCGAGGGGCAGTGTGGTGCAAAGGAGCCACGGCTGTCGAGCTCCAAAATCACGAAGGGAGAAGAAGGGTGCTGTGTGGTGCGAAAGAGCCACGGCAATCGAGCTCCAAAGTCACGAAGGGAGAAGAGGGGTGCTGGTGAGTCGCTGCGAAATAGTTGCTTGGAGGTTTGATTCTGGGTTGCTGGATTTGGGTTATTGCCGATCGCTAGGGTCGTGATTGAAGAATCGGTGCGTGAGCCATCATTAGAGAGGGGCTAGGGTTTCGATCTTGTTGACTCAGTGAAGTTGGGTTTCTAAGCGCTATGGCCATGGGTGAAGCTTGAGAGGAGTAACGAACCAGGAAGGGAAAGAAAGAAGAGGTGTGGATACTCTCGGAGCTCGTCGCGGTTGGGGCTTCCGTAGGTTGTAAAGGTATGTGTTCTTCTCAGTTGATTTGTATATATTTATATATATTGATATATATATAGATAAGGTATGGGTTTGCGATAAAAATTAAAAAAAAAACAAAAAAAAGAAAGAAAGAAGAGGTGTGGATACTCTCGGAGCTCATCGCGGTTAGGGCTTTCGTAGGTTGTAAAGGTATGTGTTCTTTTCAGTTGATTTGTATATATTTATATATATTGATATATATATATATAGATAAGGTATGGGTTTGCGATAAAAATTAAAAAAAAAACAAAAAAATAATTGTTGGAGAGTAAAAAAAAATGAGCCACGGTTTTTTTTTTTTTTTGTAAAATTGATGAGGTAATACGATAATAGAGGGCTGTGTTTCGGAGAATTGGAGAGGTATATAATAAAATGTTATTTTGGTAAAGAGTCAAAAGGTTGGAAAGTTGTGAAATTAATAACAAATATTGGAGAGGTGTAAGGTTAGAAAATAATAATAAATTGTTAGAATAAAATGTTAGAGAGCTGTGGAGTTGGAGACCTGTACTTAACGTTGAAATGAGGGACCAAAAAATGTTCGTGAATAAAAAAAATGAGGCGAGGGAGGTTCAATAAAACATTTTTGTAGGTTACCAAAAAAAAAAAAAAAATTGAAGCAAGGGAAGCCTAAAAAAGAATTTCATAAATTATATAAAAAAAAAAAAATGAGGTGAGGGAGGCTCAAGAAAAATTTTGTAGGTTATATAACAAAAAAGTTGAAGCGAGGGAAGCCCACAAAGGATTTTGTGAAGTATGTAAAAAAAAATGAGGCGAGGGGCTAGAACCAATGTTTTTTTTTTGAAAGTGAGGACTGATGCGAGGGGAGGGTTGAGGGGAAGTTTTGAGGGAAGTGAAGATTAGTGCGAGGGGTGAGAGGAGTTGCGAGGGATGGGTTTACTTCATGCGAGGGAAAGAGGCCTAACTCAAAATAGTGCCTTTTTTTTTTTTTTTGGGACTTCGGTGGAAAGGGTTAGAAAATTAGCGAGGAATAGAAACATACCTAGAAGGCGAGGGAGAGGGGGAATTGCGAGGGAAAGAGGCCTAGCTCAAAATAGTGCCTTAGCAAGGGGAAGAGGGGTTTTTTTTTTTTTTTTTTTTTTTTTTTTTTTTTTTTTTTTACTTCAGTGGAAAGGGTTAGAAAATTAGCGAGGGATAGAAACATACCTGGAAGGCGAGGGAGAAGGGAATTGCGAGGGAAGGTGTACTTCATGTGAGGGAAAGAGGCCTAACTCAAAATAGTGCCTTAGCAAAGGAGGAGGGCTTTTTTTTTTTTTTTTTTTTTTTTTTTTTTTTTGTGTGTGTGTACTTCATGCGAGGGAAAGAGGCCTAACTCAAAATAGTGCCTTAGCGAGGGGAAGAAGGCTTTTTTTTTTTTTTGTACTTTGGTGGAAAGGGTTAGAAAATTAGCAAGGGATAGAAACATACCTGGAAGGCGAGGGAGAGGGGAATTGAGAGGGAAGGGGTACTTCATGCGAGGGAGAGAGGCCTAACTCAAAATAGTGCCTTAGTGAGGGAAGAGGGCTTTTTTTTATTTTGGTTTTTTTATTTTTTTATTTTTTTGTACTTTATGCGAGGGAAAGAGGCTTAACTCAAAATAGTGCCTTAGCAAGGGGAAGAGGGCTTTTTTTTTTTTTTTTTTTGTGTACTTTGGTGGAAAGGGTTAGAAAATTAGCGAGGGATAGAAATATACCTGGAAGGCGAGGGGGGGAATTTTCTGGAGAGGGAGTAGGTTGTGTATGTGCTCTTTTACTACGTCCAGTGTTAATGGCTGGGAAGGGGTTTGATCCGGCGGAAGAGCTAGAGAGCCAGTCGAAGCCACTGCGGTGGGAGCTCCGTTAATGGATCCAACTTGTGGTGGAGGTATTTGGCTGGGAACTAATAGAGGGAGCGGGGTGACTGTTTGTCCTCCCACTTGGGTTTGCAAGTTGTTTTGTGGAGCGGGGTTGGCTTTTGAGCCATTCTGGGCTAATGGCGAAGCGCCATTTTGTGATGATGAAAGAGGGTTAGATGATGATGGAAGTGTAGGTGCCCTTTGTAAGGCTAGTAAGGCATCCATTAGGAGTTGTTGGTTCTGTTGAAGAGAGGTGACGCTCTTAGTTAATACACGTAGCTGATCCGCTATGGCCAGTTGAGAGGATTGTTCTTCTGGAGAGCCGCCAGAGTTGTGTTCCGAGGTCTCTGCCAGGGTTTTCCTACCGCCACCTTGGGATGTCGCTGCTCCAGTTCCATTGTTCTTTTTGGGTGCCATGTGAAGTGAGCACCACTCTTCCCAAGCAGAGTATAATGTGGGTGAGAGGTAGTTTGGGAAGATGGCGGGCACTTCAATGGCCTGAGATCACCGGAGGTAGAGAGGAGGAGGTCAAGGCAAGCTTGGAGAGGGAGAGTTTGGCAGTGATGGATCTTGAACACTGATATAGAGTATGAGAGGGGTGTTTAAGTATGAGACTTAGTTGTATTGTTGTTGTGTCTCGCTGCATATACGATACGTTATATAGGCAACAGGAGTATTGGAGCCCAAGCAAACTGTTGAACAGGCGGCTCGTTCTCCTCAACTCTGCCAGAAGTGATATAAGCTCTTCTGCCGTCTTTGGCTTGACGGCAGGCGGAGAGCAACGTTTCATGGCAGGTGGAAAGTAACGTTTCGTATATGCATCGGATGACATGAACGTAAGGTCATTGTTGCCTCTTCTCCAAGCTTGGTCGAGATGGAGTTGTCTTAGCAAGAAGACAACCATCTCAACGATTCCATGACCTCAGCTGCCAGTCTAGTATCCTCTGATGATCCCGAGTAATAGTGCCTGGGTTCTACTCCCAACCCAAGCATCCAAGTAGGTGAATGGGCTAGGGTCCATCTTAATGTTTAGGAGAGCCAGGGGCTTACTTCCAAGCGACCAAGTAGGAGAATGGGCCGCGGGCATATCTCAATGTTTAGGAGAGGGGCTCGCTTCTAAGCGACCAAGTCGGAGAATGGGCTGCAGGCCTATTTCAATATTTAGGAGAACTAGTGTTTATCAATCCAAGTCGAAGTGAACCAGGGGCTGATTGTATTGTTGTTTTGGTCTTGGAGCGAGGTACGAAGGCCTGTTGCAGGGCTCTTCATATTTGGATATATTTGGGCTTATATGTATGCTCCCTCTTAGGCTAAACATATAGTCTTGGTTTTACGTAGTGCCTTGGCACATGGCGCCCGTAGGGCTCACCATGTATCAAACATACGACATGCCCGCGTGGTGCCTTATTGGTCTGCCACGTGGGTGGGGTTTTGGTGATGTGGCATCAGTAGGGCTTGCCACGTATTAGGCTTGATACGAGTACCCGTACTAACTAATAAGATTATTCTTATATTCTTCCACATCGTTGAGGAGTTTGAAGTACAAAATGTTTCCCATCAATTGTGTCTGGTATGAGAAGTTTTCAAATCTATTTTCTCAAAATGAGATTTCATTCTAGTGAAAACCAAATGCATTTTTAAGAGCAATGATATTGACCATCATCATTAACGACAAATCAGTTTGTAAGGATACATTTAGTTAGGTTTGTTATTTTTGATGATCAAAATCTGAGTTCGTAATTTTGGGGCTTTGGGTTGGTGGTAGCTGATTTAGTGAGATTGAGTTTACCTAAAAAATTAACAAAAAGTAAATAAAAAATAGTTGGCAAGTGATGCCGTCATCGGTTCCGTTGCTAACATGCATATAATATGACCCATTTGGACCTTTGTACATCACAGTTCTGTATTTCACTTACATCTAGGGACTAGCCCATCTTATAGGACTTTGCTTATTTGAGTTTCAGGTAAAATTTTATAAAGTTTTTCATAGTTCTTGGTTCCCACTTGACAGTTGGATTCAATTATAGACTAAGAAGCATGGACACGGACACGGATACGTCAACATGTTAATTTTCAAAAAATGCAGGACACGACACGTGGGGAACACGCATGAAATATATAATTTTATATATTTATTATATGTTATATATATGAATATATCATTCAGAGATAATACAAAATATAATATGGCACTAATTCCTGTAAATTTATATGGCTTTTGTTTTATTATTGTATCTTAAGTTGTTTTGTTCAAACTTATAATTAATTTTACATGTGTTTAATCGATAGACACGTGTGTTTAAACGATTGACACGTATGTCCTCTAAGTGTCCAAAGAGTGTCTAGGTATTTAAAAAAACTTAAAAAATAGGACACGTTTTGAAGAGTGTCGGACATGTGTCCTGAGAGTGTCGGTGTCTGATACGGACACGACATGGATACGTCACCTTCTTAGAAGTGTCTGTAGAAATTAATGTATACAAAGAGAAATACAGAAAATCATGTATCTTGTATTAAATGTATTATTGATTAATTCTTGATTGATTGATGTTGAATGACTACAATGACTCTCCTATATATAGGAGAGGAAGAGAATATATTAACACACTACTAACACACTTACCTACCACACTACACTCACCTACCACACTTACCTACCACACTACACTCACCTACCACACTACTATAAAATATTCTAACAGCCCCCCTCAAACTCAAGGGGGATAGGAACCAACCAACTTGAGTTTGGAGAGAGTAACAAAACAGGAAAAATAATCTGACAAATAAAATAAAAGTGGATAGGAGACACTGTATGGTCGTGTCAGACCGTTGTAGAAGACCGTATGGTTATGGCAGACCGATGTAGAAGACAGTTTATGGGGTCATGTCGGACCGTTGTAGAATATAGTTTACGGGGTCATGTCGGACCGATGTAGAAAAACAGTTTACGGGGTCATGTCGGACCGTTGTAGAAAACAGTTTACGGGGTCATGTCGGACCGTTGTAGAAAACAGTTTACTGGGTCATGTCGGACCGTTGTAGAAGAGAACCGAAATCAATGTCGGAACAGTTTACTGAGTCTTGTCGGACCCATATAGGAGCTAACCGGAATCAATGTCGGGACAGTTTACCGAGTCTTGTCGGACCCATATAAGAGCTAACCGGAATCAATGTCGGGACAGTTTACAGAGTCTTGTCGGACCCATATAGGAGCTAACCGGAATCAAAGTCGGGACAGTTTACAGAGTCTTGTCGGACCCATATAGAAGCTAACCGGAATCAAAGTCGGGACAGTTTACAGAGTCTTGTCGGACCCATATAAGTTGCACCCTCAAAAGGCGTGCCCAATCTTATCAAAAAGCGTGCCATCAAAAGGTGTGCCCGACAGCCATCAAAAGTCGAGCCATCAAAAGGCGCGCCATCAAAAGGCGTGCCATCAAAAGGTGTGCCCAACATCCATCAAAAGTCGAGCCATCAAAAAGCGCGCCGCTTTGTCGTCTTGCGCTGAGAGGCGCGTGATACGCGTGTCGGCCTTGCCTATTTAAACCAAGGCGAGGCTGCTGCTGATGCTGAGACAAAAAACCTGTTGAAAAACTCCGAAAAACTCTTCGTTTTCTGAGAGTTGTATTGCTGAAACACTCTGCAACTCTGCAACCAACCCTGAATATGGCCTCTTCTTCCCGCCCCGTTATCCAGAACATAGCCTCTTCGTCTCGTGGTCTTACTCTCTTTCCCGACCTCAACGAGGCCACAACCCAGAATATGGCCCTTGAACCTCAACCAAGCCCCCCTGGTTTTGCGCCTTTGAACTTTCCGATGCTGTCTGTGGAGCAAAGAATGGCTGCACAATCGGATATTGAGGCGAATCATTATACTCTGAGGTCTTGTGTTGAGACAATGACAGCGGTCAACAACCTGTCGCACCGGCTTCAGAGTAGAACAAATGAGGTGCAGCAGGTAAAAGCCCAACTGGCTCTGCTCCAGAGCATGTATACGGATGCCCGAGCAGAGATATGTATGCTGAAGGCAGAAAATAAGGAACTGAAGCGGAAATCCACCGTGATGCTCAGATTCGGAGGTCCGCCATATGTGACTGTTGAGGAGCAACGGGAAGTTAACGTGCTCGGCGGCGTGGGAAACGCGGAGGCAGCACCGGCAAGGGATGCCCAAGACAAAGGCAAGAGGAAGAGATCGGCAGAAGAGGTGAAAAAGTGAGGCCGGTTTTTGTTGTGGTGATTGTGGGTTGTGGTTGTTTTTTTTTTTTTTTTGTGGTGTAAAATGAGGATCAGGGTGAGCCCCGACATGAATAAAATGAATTTGGTGTGCAGTTCTTGATGGTATGAATGGGATTTGAAAAAGATTAAAAATAATGTGAAAGAAAAATAAAGAAAGAAATAATAAGAATATATGTGAAATCAAAATGAAAGTGTAGGGAAATAAGGAGAGTGGTTCACGTGGGCAGCCCACGGTTATGTGAAAAACAGTAATGGTGTTTGGAATTTTTTTTTTTTTTTTTTTTTTTTTTTTTTAAAGAAATAAAATAAAATTATGAAAAATCAAAGGTGGGGGTTTTGAGGCCTGGGCAGTGGGATAATATATATATATATATATTCTTTGTGGGAAAGAAGATAGTGGAGATGGAAATATTATAATAAAAAGAAAGGAAAAGAGAGGGTGTAAAGTGAGAGAGATAGGGTGTAAAGTGAGAGAGATGTTTCCAGTGTGCTTGATGGTCACTGAGTGTAGTTGGAATCCCCTGCACATGGGTTGCAGCATGTGGTTTCATCAACAAAGGTATTTGCTGCAGCAGAACAGCTTGGACAGCTTTCGAAACTCTATGTGGAAACAGCTCCATTGCATATGATATACATGTACCACCAAAATCGTGCCCTACCAAAATTACCCTGTCCCCATCAGCAATTTTTTCAAGAAAATCAGTAAGTGGCTTCACATATTGCGAAAGACTTGTGATGCTGTTTGTATCAAATGAATGAATTCCAGAACCAGTTAAATCTATGGCAGTTACTCTGAATCCACCTTCTTCTAAAAGTGCTATAGTTTTGTACCAACACCAAGCACCAAAACCACCTCCATGGACAAGGATGAAATGGTTGGTCTCTAGTTCGTCATGCTTTACTTCCTGATTGACAAGCTGGTGAGGCTGAAGCAGAGGATCAGTGAGCGACCGAGCCCTAGAACTCGAACTCCGAGGCAACGCCTGCTGCTTCTTAGAGTTGGCGGTCGGGTAACGCAAAGAAGTCGAACGATCAAACGCCACAGAGCCGACACTGCCGTTCTGCAACTGGGGCTGGTGTTGCTGAAACAGAATCGCCGCCGCGAGAGCCTGCTGGTGAATTGTGGAGTCGTCGAATTTCTCCTTCCTCGACGATCGAATTCGAGTCCAACGATTGCTCGAACCACCAGCAGCAGAAACTGATGACTGGCTGGATATGCGCTTGGAGGGCTTCTTCTTCTGCACAGCTTTGCGAGAGAAACAGAGGCCCATCGTGATGGTTGCATGTAAAGAGTGAGAAAGCGATAGATACAGAAAGTAGTTTGTCGAGAGAAAAAGAAGAGTTGGGGAGGGGCGTGTTTCAGGTGAAGGAACGGAAAGAGGGCTGATGACTGATCGAGGGAGAGACAGACAGACCGTTCCTTGAATGAACAATGAAGGTATTTTATGAATGACAATAATGTGACTTGGCAATGTGACTTTTGTGGTGTGTTTGAATTCAACATAGATGCAGATCATCAAGTGAGTATGCGTAGAAAACTCCGGCGGAATAGGTTGAGGTCCGGCGGACGGCCAAGACAAGGTTGCCGCCCGCCGGTAAGGCGAAGAACACCAAGAGCTTAACCTATAGCTCTGATACCATGTAGAAATTAATGTATACAAAGAGAAATACAGAAAATCATGTATCTTGTATCTTGTATTGAATGTATTATTGATTAATTCTTGATTGATTGATGTTGAATGACTACAATGACTCTCCTATATATAGGAGAGGAAGAGAATATATTAACACACTACTAACACACTTACCTACCACACTACACTCACCTACCACACTTACCTACCACACTACACTCACCTACCACACTACTATAAAATATTCTAACAGTGTCCGTGCTTCTTAGATTGTAGATAATCTTGGGTAGGAAGTTGGAATTCCTTCAATTGTGTCTTTGTAACTATTTGATTCAATAGTTGATTGATTGTGGGTGTCACCGTGTTGGGATCATGATTTTCTCAGTATTGAAGGGGGTTTCTATGGGGTTTGTACGTTAAATCTATTGTCTCATTGTTGATTGCTCTTAATTTGATGAGATTGATAGATCAGATTGATTAATTGCAAAATTAATAGATTGGTTAATTAATTGTGTTTTGAATTGGCATGATATCAATTAGTCACTTGGATAATTTCATAATTGGCAATTTGGCATTAATTTGTAAAAGTTGGCATATCCTTTCCCCATAAGCACAATTCCATAGGTGTTTAGTAATTTCACAGTTTTACAGTGTGTTTGGTTTGAGTTTTTTGGATTAAGTTTTTTGAAAACTGAGTTTTTTGATTTTCGTGTTTTTTTGTTTTTAGTGAATAGTTTTAAAATTTTTTACATTTTTTTTACTTTTTTAAATGCACATTACTTAGATGTATCTAAAAAGTAAAAATTTTGTGAAAAATATTTTAAAAAATTAAAAAATACATAAAAATACAAAAAATGTATTGAATTATCGTATTTTTTTTGTATTTTTGGTATTTAGTGAATTTTTAAAAGGTTTTTTTCACAAATTTTTCCTTTTTAGGTATATTTATGTTAGCTATGTCTAAAAAGTAAAAAAAATTGCTTAAAATATTAAAAAAATTCATTAAAAACAAAAAACACTGAAAACAAGAAAGTAGAATTTTCTGAAAAGTGTTTTTTGAAAAACCTAACCAAGCAACTTTATTCAACTTACCTCAATTAAAGAGTTCCTTTTTTTATTTTCTCAAGCATATTTTTATTCTCCATGTAAGACAAATCGCAGTTTTTGGCTGTTGATCCGATATGTTTTCAATTCTGTATCACATTGTTTCTTCAAATGAACTTATTTTTGAGGAAATGTTTAATATTGACCCATGTATTTAATTGCTAGCTGTACTTTAGTTTCAGTTGGCATATGCAAAACATTCATTGGTTGGCTAACAGGTTTTTATTCTTCTAGTCTTTCATTGGTTTATGGTTTAGTATAAAATTCATTTATTTTGAATTTTGTTAATTAGCTATTTTGCATTCCTTTCTAATTCGATTATTGATACCCCTATTTACTAGCTCCATCATTGTGTAATTCCATTTTATAGGAAAAGTACAAGAATAAGCCTTGGCTTTTGGAGGATGAAACGGGCCAATTTCAGTACCAGGGTCAGCTTGAGGGTGCACAATCAGCAACATACTACCTATTAATGCTGCAGGGGAAGGAGTTTGTTGCTATTCCTGCAGGTTCTTGGTATGCCTATATGTTTGTGTACCGTACTGATACATCACATTGTCACCATCTCTCCGGTCAATAGCCATCTTGTCTGCGAGGGGGCAATATAAGCATTTTTTTTTTTTTTTGTGAATTGTCAAACTAACTAGGTTTGCTCCTTTTGTGCGAAAGAAAGAAAGAAAGGAAGGAAGTAGAAAAAATATATATAATTTTTTGGAGGGTCCTAATTGGCTAGATGTTAATCTTGTGTTGCAAGCATGGTTGTTGAATGGAGAATCATGTTGTGAATTCCTAATTTAGTGAATCATGAACCGAATCAAATCGAGAATTGTTAAGATTCAATACAAATTATAAAAAGCGTTAAACAATCGTATATATAGAAAAATGAAATATTCATTTTTGGCCATGTTATAAAATATTTCTTATATAAGGATATGATTACACCATGTAATTGGAAATGGCCTTCATAGCAAGAGATGTGGATCCAAATCCAACCAACCGTAAATTTATTTATAAATCATAATATGATCTCTCTTGACATTCAAAAAATGGATCTAGGAGTCCTATATAGAGTATAATAATAAGAAAGAATTAAGTAGAATATTTTATTTTATAACCTCAAACACTTTTAAAGGTATGCTTAAAAAAGTTCTAAAAAATAGTTGTGGAACTACTGTGTTTAACTGGCTTAACCCATGTAATATGGAACTATATTTATTTCCCTAAAATAGCTGTAGATAATTTATGGGTGCAAGTTACTTTAACCTTAAGCATCCTTAGAAGATGTATTATGAATTTTTTTAAGAAAAAAATAAGAGCATGTTGGGTCTGATTGGATCCTATTAAATACCTTCGGATCATCAAAAGAACAACAAATCATGCATAGATATTCAGTATTTTTGTTCTAAAAACTCTTAGAAGTTGTATTATGTCATTTTCACAGAGAGAATCATGAATGGATTGTGAAATCGTGTGATTTTTACCATAGTTCTATCTTGAAATAGATTCACCCATAGATTCATATCGATCTATGCATGATTTGCGAATCAAATCATGAATCGTAAGTTCTGATAACATATGTTGCAAGTATGTGGAATAGATATTGATTACATATCAAGCTCAATGCTATCTTATTCTTGATTTTGAACTTTTTTTTATTCCTTCTATTTTTAGGTACAACTTTAACAAGGTTGCACAATATAAGCAACTTACATTGGAGGAAGCAGAAGAGAAAATGAAGAATAGAAGAAAAACTGCAGATGGGTACCAAAGATGGATGATGAAAGCAGCAAACAATGGACCTGCTGCATTTGGTGAAGTTGAAAAGTTTGACGATAAAGAAAGTGGAGCTGGTGGTGGAAAGGGACGTAGAAAAACTAGCGGTGATGATGACGAAGCTAATGTTTCAGACAAGGGAGAGGAAGATGAAGACGAAGAGGGTGCAAGGAAAAATAGACTTGGACTCAACAAAAGAGGCGGTGATGACGACGACGAAGAAGGTCCAAGAGGAGGTGACCTTGATTTGGATGATGATGATATTGAGAAGGGTGAGCATTATTGTTTCTACCTTGTAATGCATATCCAATAGAGAAGATTCCTCAATATTGTTTTAATTTAACTAAGAAACGTAGTTATGGACACTGAACATGGCAATAAATTAATATATTTTTTACTCGCATTATTTTTATTTGGTCAATGAATGTTTTCTTCAAACTTCCAATGTATTTCACATGTGTTTAAGCCATGGTCACGTGTCCCCCAAGTGTACGAAGCTTGTCTGTTAAAAAAAAAAAAAAATTAGATAAATGTTGTTGGGGAATCTCCGACATGGGCACGGCACCTTATTAGAATTGCCCGTGCTTCTTAGTGGATTAAGTTCTTGTTTAGACTAATAGAAGATAATATTGATGTTATGTTTCCCGATATACTTAGAACAATAAATAAATATATGTTTTTAAAGATAGTAGATGGATAGAAATTGCTTTATGATTTACAATATGCTCTCTTCTGATGTGAATCTTTGTTTTCAAATTCCTGGCATTTGATAATAAAAAGTAAATTGGAATGCAAGAATGAAGAAGAGAAGAGATTTTTAGATACAAGTAACATAGTTGTTTTGCATTTTTTTACTGGCTAATTTGATGTGGCTATTTTCCATCATGCTTTTCTATATCATGAATTTGCAGCATTCATTGAAATTTCTCCTTTGCACTGCTTTATTAATGTGGGGACCTTTTCATTTCTGATTGAGCTGGACGGTTGAGATGGTTTGCTGTTGGTTTTTGCTAGGTGATGATTGGGAGCATGAAGAAATCTTCACTGATGATGATGAAGCTGTGGGTAATGATCCTGAGGAACGAGAAGATTTAGCCCCTGAAATTCCGGCACCTCCAGAAATTAAACAGGTGTAATATTTTTGCATTTTGTAACTCGCTCGTAGATAGTTGTACTAGCGCATTACATCATAATCTGTTCTCACTTGCAATTGCTTTGTAAAGCTTAAACACTTCTAAGAAGGTGTTGTTTCTGTGTTGGACACCAACACTGTTAAGACACTTCGCGATACATGTCAAGCACTCGTCAGGCACTTCCCGATGCATGTCGGACACTCGTCCAAACGTGTCATATTATTATTATAGAAATTAGTTCTATGTTGCATTTTTTAATTGTCTTTTAATGATATATTTGTATATATGACATATAATAAATATATAAAACTATGTATTTTGTGCTCGTTCTCCACTTGTTGTAATCTACATTTTTTGAAAATTATCGTGTCAACACATCAATGTCATGTTGTATGGCCTTGTCCATGCTGCTTAGATATCAGTGGTAAATGTTGTGGAAGTTTGTGGACATGTTTTGATATACTTCCTTATCTTAATGGTGGCTGTATACTTGACTAATTTTTTTTAGATTGGCTATATGATTTTTTGTTCAGTGTAATTTTTGTGAAGACCAAGAGGAGTACAATCTATAGGTGAGAGGGTTAGAGAATGAAAACCCTTCTAAGGAATAATTAAAGATAACAGTGGAGGAAAAGACCATAAATAAACCACTAGTGAGGCATATCATCTATAATGATGTGCTTCTTTTATTCTAGAGCAATTATTTTTTGTTAAGAAATACTTTGGCAAATTTATTGATCTTGTTATGCTTTATTTGATCTCTCTCAAGGGAGACTGCTAAATTTTTATAGCCACCAAACCTTTAACCTTTGTGAGGCCTTCACTACTTTTTAAAGGTCAATCTAAGAAGCACAAACACATCTAAGAATGTAATGTATTGTGTCTGACACCAACACAACACAACACAACAATCGCCGAACACTTCTCAACACTTAGACACACATGAAATACATTATAAGATTGAATAAAATAACTTGGAATCTAATGATAAAACAAAAACAATGCAAATTTATATCTATTCTCCTCCATACGTTAAAAATCATGTGTAGACTGCTAAATTTTTATAGCCACCAAACCTTTAACCTTTGTGAGGCCTTCACTACTTTTTAAAGGTCAATCTAAGAAGCACAAACACTTCTAAGAATGTAACACAACAATCGCTGAACACTTCTCAACACTTCTTGGACACACATGAAATACATTATAAGATTGAATAAAATAACTTGGAATCTAATGATAAAACAAAAACAACGCAAATTTATATCTACTCTCCTCCTTCATACGTTAAAAATTATTATATTTGACTAAAATATTCATATATATGACATATAATAATTATTTGTCCTTGTTAATGACATATAATAAATATATAAAATTATATGTTTTACACATGCCCTGCGTGTCGTGTCTTACATTTTTTGACAATTTTTGTGTCAACGTGTGTTAGTGTTGTGACACGTCCCTATCCCTATCCGTGTCTGTACTTCTTAGAGGTCAATCAATGGTTACTATACCTCATATGTTTTGCGTAGTGGTAATCAATCTTTGTGCTCTATGGGCATCTCTCTGTGGACTCAACAATTAGATGGATCCTTTTAATAGATGTCTACATATTCATTCACGTGTATGGAAATATGATTTTTTCTTATCTTGTATACATTTTCCCCCCAATCTTGTTGAACACCAGTCCTATATCCTATTATGTGAGGTCCCAACTATCATTCAAAAAACATTTTTTGGCCTCATATGTTATGTACTCTCTCCGTCCCAAAATAATAGTACCTTTTGGGAAATCCAACTTTTTTTGGTAGTATAATTATTGCACTTTAAAAAAATTGATTTTTCAAAATTACCCTTTGATAGTACATTTTTTGAGGAATATCAATTGTCATAATTGTACTTTTTGTGTTGTTAATGAATTTAAAAGAAGGGCAAAATAGGAAATTAATATTATTTTAGTCCTTGATTTTTTAAAAGGGACTAATATTTTGGGATGGAGGGAGTATTGAAGTTCTCAATCTTTGGCATATAGATGCTGTGCTGGCCCCATCAGCTGTAAGGATGCTATAATAACACACATATATGTATGTATAATTGTATATGATACTCTTGATATTGAATGTGTTCCCCAATCCAAATAACATAATAGCATTTTGGGTTTGGGGTTTAGGGTTTTTAAATCAGTGAATAGCGAATTGGCATTTTAAGAGTTTCCAATTAGTAAGCTCTTGAGCTTTGCATATGGGTCATGTTACTTGTTTTTGCTGCGGCTACGTGAACCCTGCAGTCTCTATCTTTATTGGTTGTTAAGCATGTGTACAGTTTATGGTTGTTTTTTTCTAAATATAAATGATGCAAGATGGTTGGGCTTTAGCTCAGAAAATGTGAAATTTCAGAAGATCTCTCTCTCTCTCTCTCAATAGGCACCTTTCGAAGATGTCTGTGACTTGCTGAAATCTGTTTTAACTCCTGTGATGTAAACCTGCTGGTGAAATCCAAATAGAAGATAAACTCTACTGCAGTATGTGGTTTGATGGGAGGCCCTTGTTGCCTCTTAGTCTTTTCTAATGCTTGTAGCAGGAAGGAGACACTAGCTAGCTTTTGCCAAGCCACACCAAGTACAAATGAGATTTCGTGGTTTCTCTTGCTTGTATACTGAGTGGATTACTATAGTTGTGATTTCTTTCCTTCAACTTGAATACTGCAATTTGATATAATGGTGATGTGATGTCCCGAACACTTGCTTGCAGGATGAAGAGGATGAGGATGAAACTAATGAAGAAGAGGAGGGAGGTCTGAGCAAATCGGGAAAAGAGTTGAAGAAGCTGCTAGGGCGAACTGGTGGTTTGAATGATTCAGATGTGGAGGATGATGACGACGACGATGATGTAAGTTTCTGTGAATCTCTGATGCCTAACTATTTTTGAATGCTCTATTAACAAAGAATTTTATTTGATATGCTTTTATGAAATGCTCGTGCAAGTGAAAATAGGAATAAAAAAACAAGAGACGTTCACTGCTGTGTTCTTTTCCTCATAATAATTACTGCATATTTATTCTATTGTATAAAGCATATATCTGAGTTGGTGTGGATGCTGTCACATTTTTTCACTTTTCCGAAGATGCCCTTGCTACTAAAGTAGAAACTGTCACTGTCACATTCAATGATTGTTAGAATAATTTCTCCTTCATCAACTTTTCAAAACTGCTAATCAGTTTTCCTCCATCATCATTTTTTTTTGATCAGCGAAAAATTTAAATTTAAAATTGCAAATGCATTGCGCTTTAACCCACTGCTAGTTGGGAAGAATATGTGATATGCTTTTTTGCATATTTTGGGACCTTCCCAAGATTTCTTGTGTTTATCCATTTTTTTCCTTGCCAATTAACTAGAGGCACGTTTTTTGGGTTTGTCCTCCAGATAGAGGATGATATTGGCTCATCACCTGTGCTGGCTCCCAAGCAGAAGGATGCTCCAAAAGAAGAACCTGTTGATAACAGTCCTCTAAAACCAGCTTCCTCGGGATCTGCTCGGGGAACCCCAACCACTTCCAAGTCAACAAAGGCAAAGAGAAAAATAAATGGTGATGATGCAAAAGCTAGTAACGGTGCACCTCCAAAAAAAGTGAAGACAGAAAATGTACATATAGTATCTTTGATCTTCCTGAGCTCACTCTAGATGAAATTTTTTCTGACTTGTAATTGTTTTGGAGCAGGAGGTGAAATCTGTGAAAGAGGAAATTGTGACTAGTTCAAAAAGTAGTGTACCCACAAAAGGTCCACCTCCATCTTCGTCAAAAGCAGCATCGACATCAACCGCTTCTGCTGGACCTGTCACGGAAGAAGAAATCCGAGCTGTTTTAATGCAAAAGACTCCTGTGACCACACAAGATCTTGTTGCTAAGTTTAAATCCAGATTAAAATGCAAAGAGGTATGCACTTTCTTTCATGTTTTATCTGCGTCTTCATCCATGCTTATGTTACAAATTCTGTCTATTTTTATGAGAACAATAATAGCCTGGACAATCATGGTCATTTTGAGTAGAGATAATTAAATACCTCCTATCTGCCTTAACAGCTTGTTGATTGTTGTCAAATTCTTCCTGGAATTTAATTTTCTATAATTGAAAAAATTAGCATCACTTTTTTTTTTTTTTTTGGGGGGGGGAAATTACCCTAAAAAAATAAAATAAGTTTGATCATTGTAGCTAATTAAATCCTAAGCTCTTAATTTTTTCAAATTTAATCCCAATCATTTAATTAGATATAATTCTAACCCTCCATTCACTTCCATTACTTTGACTAAAAGAGCATTGTAGCATACGCGACAATAAGTCATTAGATCTTTAAAGTTGATGTTAATTTAACTTTAAACTTTGCCATACCAGATCACCACATTTAACTTTATCATTAGATCCTTTATTGATCATCAACCACATCTGAGCCACTCATCATTCAGACTATCATCATCTTCGTCACTTGGGATCAAACCTATTATATCCCTCTGGACCACTTTCTTTCATCCCCATCTCCAGACCTACCACTGCTTCTCCTCCTCCCCTTTCACACTGACCGCGACAGATCCTCCTTGCCTTCCCCTCCCCTGTCGCTGGGCCACCCATCCCTCACCTTCCCTTTGCTTCTATCTCCTTCACTGCCACTGATCCCTCACCTCCCCAACCGCCATTAGTCCCTTTTCCTTCCCCTCCCTTCCCCCTTCACCACCCATTTTTTTCCTTTCCCTCCACCCTCTCTGTTGCCCATCCCTCTTTTTTCAGTTTCTTCAAATGCTGAAATACAAAAGCAGAGGAGCGTTTTATATGGGTCTATATACATCCATATACATATATAGTGTTTATTTAAAGAGTGCACTATGAATCATTTGTTTATTTCAATTATCAGATTGTAGTGGATAGGATGTAAACTATTTGATTGATGTTAGATTTTGCCAATATTTGGATTTGTCAAATATAAATTCAGATTTAATATGATTTTATGAAGATCAATGATTGCCCATTTTCACAACTGGTTCTAGTGGCTATACATAAATATATATATATAGAGAGAGAGAGAGAGAGAGAGAGGGCTTCAAGAAACAATGGGCTGGGACTTTTTAAAAGAGTTCGTGGTTTTTCTGATGGGAGAATTTAATTTGAGACATTCACAGTTCCCTCAGACAGCACAAGGAACTCTTCTGTTTTCCTGGTAAGGGTTGGGGTGAGGCAGTGGAGAAGGCAGTTATGGAGTTCGTATATGTATTATATGTATTGTTTGTATATGTGTATATATGTTTAGGATGAAGGTGAAGAGGGGGAATGGAAAAGATTGTTTCTATTCTGTTATAATCTTTTTAACGGAGATAGTTGGATGAGTGTAACTAAATATATATTTTAAAAATTCAAGGTTTAAATAGAAAAAAAAAAAAAATAAAAACTGTGAGGTTTAATTTGTTACAGGGGTCAAATATTGGGGTTTATGTAATCTATCTTCTTATTTTTTATATTTAAATTTAACATCACAAATAATAATATTTGAAAGGTGTTAATCGTTGTGTATGTGTCACATCATATGGTAAACAGAATTATGGTAAGAAATGATTTTGGTATGGGTCATTTTTGTTTTTGGTAGAGAAAGATTGGAAACTGATGGAGTTCATTTGATCTTTTAATGCAGGATAAGGATGCTTTCGCAGCTATACTGAGGAGAATTTCCAAAATACAAAAAACCAATGGACCTAGTAACTATGTTGTGTTGAGAGAGAAATGAATTCTATCTGCTCTGCTCCTCTGCTGCACATTTGGAAACTCACTCACCCAACTTTCTGTTTTCTCAACAATGGCATAAACAGAACCTCCCTCCAAGGGAAACAGAGGAAGAAGATTAAAAATAAATAGAAAGAGGAAATAAAGAAAATATTTTGAGGCCTACACATTAACTGTTTGAACTATGCAAATTTGCTGTATTGTTTCATACTATATAGTGAATGAGGATACTGTTGTATAACTTCTGTTTTTCACTAGTTGTGCCATGTTGATCTTTTGATTAGTCCTTGTGTTGTGCAGCACCATGTTCATTTCTTTGAGTTTAGATTTCTATTGAAATCTTACAAGCTATGCTTTGGATCTTAGGGATAGTTATAGGTTTTAAAAATTGAAGATATTTATAAAGCTTGCAAATAAGTTAGATTTGCATTTGAAATTTTAGTTGGAAAACTATCAGATCGACATCCTAAACATTCTTTCGAAAGTTAATAATTGTTTTTGGTTGTGTCAAGTATTTGTGGAGATAAGAAAGTTGATAATTTATCCTCTTATTGATAAATTAATTCATCTTGTTTTGTTTTTACGTGTTTTTATAGTGACAATAAAATGTACATTTTCAACGATGAAAATTATTAAGATGACAATAAAATATACATTTTCAACAATGAAAACTATTATGATTAAACTGCACAAATATATATATATATATATATATATATTTATTAAATATATGTTTACCTTCGCCCTTAAGTCAGAATCTTCGCCCCTAAGTTAGAATCTTGCGTCTGTCCTTGATAGTGATGATTTTGAAAGAGACAAATCATCTAACATAGAGAGGTGGTAAGATTTGTGAATTTCGCTTTCGAAGAAACGCAAGGTGTGTGATCCATTTATATATCATTTAATAATAAATTGAAACTGGGGTACCTTTCGGCTTAGCTTTTCTCATAAGACTTTCAACTTTGGGGGGTTACAGTTACTTGCGAGGTCATTCGCCACCCAACTTGTTAATTTTAGAACTCGTTTGGCATTAAGTAAAAAAAAATTAGGAGAAACAACAATAGTGATAACAGGGGGGAAAAAAAATTATAATAAAAAAGTATAACATTTTAATAAAATGTATAAATTTTATTATTCAGTTGTAATCTTTTTTCCTGTTAACAATGTACGGTCATTGCTCCAAAAATTTATCTCATTTAATACATATATATATATATATATATATATATATTTTACTTTTCTAATTTGTTTAATTGAGTATATTCTAAAAGTTTAAAGCATTTTTAAAAAATTCAAAAAAAAAAAAGATTTAGTAAAAAGAAAAAAAAAATAAAACGTAAAAAAGTCATTAAAAAATTCAATCCCAAACATCCACTTAAATTATATTTTATTAATAAATTAGATGAAGTCGTTGATCATTCGCCATATTCAAATTAGAAATATATATATTTTTTTGACACGGTTTAAGATTACTATGGAATTAATATTGAAATTAATCAGACATAATAGAAATATGAATATATAATTTTTGTGGCTCAAATGGCTCGAATTTGCCAAAACGACGTCATTTTGAGTACAAAACAACATCAAAATTGCCAAAACGACGTCGTTTTGGCAATTTTGAGCCATTTGAGTCACAAAAATTAGGACCCCCAAACATTTTTCATATATATATATATATATTAGGTAGATAAGGGCGTGCAAGGCAGGGTCAAATAATAAAATGAAAAGATTATATAAATACTATAAATTAAGGCCATGTTTGTTTGGGTGGACATGAGTTTGGGATTGGACTAATAGTTCAATAAAATTATTAATCCGATATTTGGTTAAACAATTGAAGTACGGACTAACAATCCATCTGGATATGGTATCTCACATATGATGGACTATTTAATCCAACAGAGGGGGGTGGGATATAAATTGAAAGACTAAGCTAAAGTCTGCACTATTAGTCCTCCTTATAATCCTAACTCAATCCAAACATAAGATATGATACATAATCCAAAGGATTCGTAGTCCTAGGACTATTAGTCATGGAAATGCTAATCCAACCTAATCCAGTCCGCCCAAACAAACATGGCCTAAGAGAAAAATTGGTCTAACATCCTTCTCCAACTTTAGTAATGGAATTCACAATATTTTTTTTTTGTAGCCTAAGATCCCACACCTACTCTCTCTCTCTCTCTCGTCGTTGCCTCCTCCTCTGCCTCCCACTTCGTTGCCGCCTCTTCCGCCACCGTGACTCTCTCTAAATTGAGAACGATAACAAAATTAAAGCAACCAACAAGGGCTTCTTCAATCTCAGATTTTCCTCTCTGAATTCAATTTGCTTATTCAAATCTCACATCCCTTTTTCTCTTTCTTCAAGCTTTCCACTTGGGTCCCTTCATCTTCAAAGCCATGGCAGTTTTGTTAATCATATTCAGCGAAGCTAGGGTTTCATCTCTACGAAAATCTTCGAGATTTCTTCTTGGAAATTTCTCTGACGCATTTTACTTTCATCATTGAGTCTATCCATCTTCATCTCGGTTCGTCTCCGTTCATAATTAGGGTTTCATCATCACCACATCACTCTGGTGAGTGTTTCTATTCCAAAACTAGTTTTTCTTTGTAAACTATTCATTGCATTTTATAATATTCTTCAATTAATTAGGGTTTCTATTTCGTAATCATATCCAGATTAATTAGGATTTCGATTGCATTTTGTATCTTCTTGAAACTTGTTATGTGATTTTGTCTATACTTTTCTCTTGCATCTGAATTTTCTCTGATGACATTAGATTGACTTTACTTTATGTGCTTACTTGATCTTGTTAAAGCTAGTAGCTTTGTTGAGATGAATTTCTCTGCAATTTTTTTGCCATTAGTCTGTTTGAGATGATTTTTCTCTAGCATTTCAAATTATATTGTTTGTTTGATTTTCACTATTTAGTTTCCTTCATGTGATGAATTTTCTCTGGAATCCGAATTTTCTTTGACCACAATTATAATCACATTAACTTATGTGCCTTAATTGATTTTCTCTGGCATCTGAATTTTTCCTGACCTATTAAATTATGTTGCTTGTTTGATTTTTAGTGGTTAGTTATCTCATTGTGTGTAATTTTTCCCTTGAGATAAATTTTCTTTGGCATTACAATTTTCTCTGAACACATTGGATTCACTTTACTTTATGTTTTTGATTGATCTTGTTGAAGCTAGTAGTTTGGTTGAGATGGATTTCTCTACAATTTATTTGCCATTAGTGCTTTGATTGATTTTTCCTACCTTGATTGATTTTATTTTTGCTCTTTTCGGATGTGTAGTATTTGTTATTTTTTAAACTGTAATTAGATTTTATATTTTAATTTCTTTGATGAATTTAGCATGGTGTTTTTTGATAAAAATTATAGAAAGATTGATTAGCTCAATTTTCTCTGATTTGTTCAAAACACAGAGAAAATTGTGAGTAAATCACACAAAATTAGTCAAAACACAAAGAAATTTGTAAACAAACTAGAGAAATTTAAAAATACAAAGAAAATTTGAAAACACAGAGAAATTGAGCAAACCAGAGAAATTTCAAACTAGAAAAATTTCAAAACAGAGAGAAATTTCTTTGTGTTTTGAAATTTCTCTATATCAAAATTTCTCTACTTCAAAATTTCTCTGTAAAAATTTGAGGGAGCCCAACTATTATGAAAATATTTCATGTCCTTTATGCTATAAAATCTTAATATGAGGAAAGTTAAAAAAAATTCCCCAAAATTATATGGGTGTTGGAAAATTAATTAATTGGCTAAAAATATCACCTTTTTCCCAAAATTTTATCTTTATTGTTATTTTATTTTATTTTATTTTTTTCAAAATTCTGTCATACTTTTTTGATTTTTAAGGTGTTTTGTGTTTTTAATTTTTAGTTATTTTAGTTATTTTAGTCATTTGCCAAATATGCATGATCATTTTATACTGTATTTAATATATTTTGCACACATTTACAATCATAATGTGACAAATTACATGGTGTTCCAAACTAAATATGTAACCAAATTTTTTATGGGCGAGATACGCTGAACTCACTTTTATTAAGTAATTAAGAGATGAAGATGACTTAATTAGTGTGTTTTACAATTCTTATTAGGGAAAAGTTAGGGATCATGAAAATGATCATGAAAGATTTATAATCCTTGGATTATCTTGATTAGTGTGTGGTGCTTTATTCTAAGTGTAATCTAAGGGTCACAAAACTTTCATGAAAGATTTTTCATGATACCTAGCATTGCTGTTCTTATTAATCAAGAGTACCATATAAATAGTGTTACATAATATTTTTGAAGAATATTTAATAATTTTTTCTACAAATTCATTAATATTTAATAGATTATTATACCGTATGTGGCGGTTTTCTTTTTTATTACAAAAAAGTAAGATGACAGGCCAAATAGGTGGTTAAATTCCAAGAAAAAAAAAAAAAAACTACTAAAATCGGAATCAAAATCAGTGTGCATTTTGTTCAAATTTTTATTTATTTTTAATGATCTTTTTCATATTTTAGTTATTTTTTTGTTATTAAATATATTATGAATCCATAACAAATGATTATTCATGTTATTAAATAAATCATTAATTCAATTAATAGTTTGAATGATATGAGAACTTTTTTCAATGAATAATTTTGATAATTTTATTGTTGAATATGAGAGTAGTTGGAATTATTTTTCTTGATTATTCTGTTAAATTTAAAATTCAAACAAAGGGCGGTTATAATTTCCAATATTATAGGGACAATTTATATTTTAAACAAATTTCATGGTGTATTTTTAATTTTAAAAAAATAAAAGAATCATGTTTCATAACTAACAAAAATCTTTTCATAATTACAAAAAATTCTTCAACTAAAGTATTACCACTAATATTGATAAATATTACAAACAAGAAAGGCAAGATGTGAACTATAAAATATATTAATCTATCATTAGTAAATAATGCAAAGCGGAAGGGCAAAATGAGAAAAGTAAAATATAAGTCACCAAGGGCAAAATGAGAATAATTATACTATATTTAATAAGATAAGATATAATATGACATTTGAGAAAAATGGATATTTTTAGTATTAGTTGAGATGATATGGCTAACTTGTACTACCAATTCTATCTATTTTTACCAATTAAAACATATTATTAGGGCCAAGAAAAAAAGAGTAAATTGTTAAAAGTCCCAGTTAAGAAGGATATAAGGTATTGGGTTTAGTGGATATTTTTGGTTGGCGAGAGGTCCACATTTTGTGAAATAGTTTGGTAAGAAGTCATTTTGTTTGTTTTGAAGGATATTATATTTACAATTTTACCCCTTAATTATCTATTGACTTTTCGTTGGCTATCTGTTCAAATTTATATCTATCTGTTCAATTTTTTTTCTATCTATTCAAATTTATATCTATTTGTTCAAATTTTTTGACTATCTGTTCAATTTTTGCCTCTTATCTGTTAAAAAATATGTAAAAATTTTATTATCTGTTCAATTCTTTCACTTATTTGTTTAAATCTATCTGTTGAAATACAAAGCCAAACCAAACCCTATCTATTCAATTTTTTTTCCTATTTGTTTAAATCTTTCTTCTTCCTATCTGTCTCTTTCCTTATCTGTTGCAATCACTTTCATTATCATCATTATCATTATCATCATCAACAACAACAATAGCAACGACAACAACATATTATCTGTTAACTTCAAACATATCTATATTTGTGATCTGTTCAATATCCAAAAAAAAAAATAAAATAAAAAAATTTAAAGAAATATATAATAGAACAACAACCATCACCAAGCTAAAAAAAATAAAAAAAAAAATAAAATAAAAATTAAACAGATAGTCATCAATTTTAACATATATGAGCCATTTTGAACACAGATATGTTCAAATTGGATGATGACTTTGGGTTAGGGTTAAGGTTTGTGGTTTGTTGATTTGAATGTCCAAAACAACTAACTAAAAGCAGAACAAATAAAGAATAGAATAAGAGCAGTGGCGTAGCTAGGAATTTCCTTTAGCGGGGTCATTTAACAAAACATCATCAATGTCATATATATATGTGTGTGTGTGTGTGTGTATATCCTACAGACTTCTAATTTAAAATACAATGGACAAACACAAATTTATCATATGTAGATGGAATTCAAAATCATTAATATAGTTAACTAGTAAAATTAGAATTTGATGCAAGAGAGGTTAACAGAATGCTTGTTCAAAATCATCAATAAGCTCCAAAATCTCAAAACTTAATAAGCCCCAAAAAAACCCTAGGCATAGTTGTTGTATAATTCCAAATATTGACAAACCCATCAACACAATTGAATCACAGAGAGAGAGAGAGAGAGAGAGAGAGAGAGAGAAAAGGTTTTAGAGTAAAAGAAAGCTAACCTTGGTGCCACAATCAAAGACCAAAGGGCCTAAACTAGATCAAAAGCTCGGCCATCACAACTACCGCAGTGAATGAACGAAGACCCAAACGAATGAACAAGTTTCTGCAACTGGAATGGAACATTGGAGAGAAAAAGAATGAAGGAAAAAGTAACGTGAGAGTAAGAGACATCCAAAGCAATAGTTGATGTCGAGAACCAAAAGTCGATGTCCAGTCTCCAAAAGGAATAAACAAACGTGTGGTTTGTTTCTAGAAACCTAAATTTTTGAATAAAGTTTAATTTTGTTTTTACCTACTGGGATCAATTTGTAAAAATTTAAAAATTAATTTACTTTATTTAGGCCCACTAGGTTCAATTTGTAAATACTCATAATTTTTTACATATACTCTATCAAAAATTTGAAGTTCAATGGTGTCAATTGACACCACTGTTCAAAGCATAGCTCCGCCCCTAAATGAGAGAGATATCTGGAGATGGAGATTTGAAGATAGAGTCGTGAGAGAGATCTGGAGATGTGGCTTATTGCTTAGGATTTTTGACTACTATAAGAGAGAGATATATGATAACACAGAGTGATGGCACAACGGAGCATTGCAGGCATTGGTGGCGGAGATGGATGATGAAGTTGTGAGTGAGGGTTTCGGCGATGGATTCGAGCTCGGAGACAGTGGAGATGTGGATGACTATTACATGAGAGAGAGAGAGAGAGAGAGAGAATGTGGCGGAAGAGAATCCATGGAAGCCGAAATTGAAACCCTGGGATTTAAATTGAAAAACACGCGAAACTCTGTGATTTTTTTTTTTTTTGTAATTTGCCCAATTTTTTTTTTTAATTTCAATTTTATTCATATGTAAAATTACTTATAAGATCAATATCTATTTATATTAACTATATCGAAATATAAATAATGTCAAAAGAAATAAATGTATCACCTACAAAAATTCATACTATATGTTTTGACTTTTCAAAATGAATAATCCTTTTGGATATCTCAAAATTAAAAGATGGACAGATAAAAGGATATGAGATTAAGAATTAAAAAGAAAAAAAAAGGGCTATAGATATCTAATTAACTTGATTTTTTAAAAAAAAATAAATAAATGATCTACACAACGAATCATATAACATGAACGGTTCATATTATCAAAATAGACTCGAGACAAGTGTCCATAGGTTTCACAGTAGGTTGTTGTGCCATAATGCACAACAATAACCACAATTATCATATAAAATGAGATAGAGAGAGTATGATTTTTCAAAGACCAAGATTTTTTATCCCAAAATTCATGTCTCTTGTTCTAATGCACTCTTAATCGTTATTTGTGAAAATTCGAAACATGTAAATTTTGATGCATAATTCAAAACTAAAAATGTATTATAACAATGGTTAATTGCACGAAGAACCCTCAATTAATAGTAAATATCACTTTACCCCCTATCCAGCAGAAAGGGTGCATTTGAATGATTTTTATAATTGAAGGGGTTAATATGTATAGATTCATAAATAAAGATGCTAATGAGATATTCACTAATAGTTGATGAGATCTTGATGTAATTAAGAATTTTTTTATTTTATTTTATTTTTTTATATATATTTTTTAAAGGATCAAGTCTATCCTAGATCTAAAGGGAAAAGGGAGAGGTGATCAGCCCCAAAACCTACCACAACAAATTAAGATTTAGAGTAAAAATCACTTTTTAAGGATCAAACATTTTAGTAGTCAAGTGTTGTTATATTTTTAGCGACAAAACTGAATATTTAGTAATGAATTATTATTTTTTTGGGATCAAAATTTTTGTCTAAAAAAATAAACTTTTTCGCACCAAATTGATTCCCTACACTTGCATCTATTATTAATATTTTTAAAATTTTGTTGCTAAATGTTTCTTGTTTTTGTGACTTTTCGAGATGAGCTTTTAGTGATGAATCATAATTGAAATTGGTTTCTAAATATTTTTTATAACAAAATTTTTACATTTAGATACGAAAATGTTTTGTCCTGAAAAGCTTTTATATCTTGTTCAAACCTCTGGCAACTTCCACTATGAGAGTTAGACAGCACACGTCACCGTGGCACAAAGTTACGAGTTGGCGTAGTTAGTTAAGGGACTAAAACTAGAGCTAAAGAGAAATAGGGGGAGTGATTATTTGGATACTATTTATCACTTGACACTTATTAAGTTTGTTTTTTAAAATTCAGAAAAAAAAAATATTGGGCTTCACAAATTGAATTAATAAAAGTCAAGTTAAAGTACTATATAAATTTGCTTCAATACTATCAAATAAATTTTCAAAATAAGAAGAGTATTTTTTTGAGGTTAGGCAATTTCATCCTCGTAACAACCAAGTACAATGACACTAATTCTGAACCAAAATTGAAGAGCTTCTAAGGAATATGCAGTATTGATCCCCGCTACCAAACAAGAGAGGACCTTCAAACATATACGGTTTTACCACATTACTATTGTCCTACCCTACTCTTTGCATATTTTTGTTGTATAAATTGTGTAATTAAATAAAAAAATAAACAGATTAATATTTGATAATTTAAATTGATTTACAGAATAAGAAATCATGAGACTATATCATACAACTTAATGAACATAAATACATATAACAAACATAAGGAAAAGAAAGCAAACCGAAACCTATGTGATATCACAGTCTCTTTAAAATAGATTCGCCGTCTCACCATGAGTGCTGGAGGTATGTCGGCGTTTGTCTCCCAGCATATGACGGTTTAGATCCGCTAAAATAGAAGCATCTTTTGTTTAGTTCCGGCGAATCGACAATGATTGCACTCTCTCACACTGGAAGAATATTATAAGAGCAAATTGACTATAATATAATAACAAAGAATTTTCTGTGTTGACAACCAAAGAAGTTAGTCTCTATTTATACACAAAGGGAAGAGAGCGGGGGAGCCTCCCAGCCGTGAAGTCTGCCAACAAATGCAATCAAAACTACCTAACTAATGCAACAAAATTGATGGGACAATTAGTGTATAAGTTATACACTTTATATACACGTGTATATCTACAGCCACCTAACAGACTTGGCCCAAAAAAAGATTAGGTTAATGGGTCACCAATCTTCGGATCCGGTTCGAGCGGTTAGCACGCGCTCAGGTGTGGCAATTTTTGCATGACCAACTTGGATCATAATTTTGGCCTAAGCCTATCCTTAAAGCATCCATAACTCCTTTCATTTGAAAAATTTGAATGGCCCAAATGGCTCATGCCTTTATCAAAATTTGAGGTTTAAATACTCATCAATACTTTTCTCTACAATCAATATGGGATAAGTAGTTGTACACAATTCCTAATATCTCATTCATGAAATTAACTTTGTGAGACAATTTCTTTGGTTATTCTTTTTGCGGTGTAAAAATATTTTTACAAAGAATTTAAACTCATTTGATCCCACTTCAACCGGTGGTTGGAACCTACTTTAATTTCATATTAAAGTCATCATAAAACTATTTTTCCAACAATTTCTTTTAAGTCCACCTAACATTGTACCCTTTGATTTTATCACCCAAATTTTGTCTAATTTTGGGTTTTAAACTTCCCATATCCTTGGCTTAATTAGTAACATGTTGGGCTAAGCCAAGATTGCTTTGTCTTTTATCAGCATTATCAAATAAATAAAAATCATGGTTATTATAAATAATGCAATCATAAACCAAGTTTATCTTCTGATTTACATATGATTTGATGACAACTAAGTTATCAATGCAGCACATGCATTTTTTTTCTTCTTTTTCTTAGGATTCAACGTCGACCGGCCTCTTTATAATCACCCAAACAATACATGTTAAAATCCATTTATCATCTTGTGTTCTATATAAATGAGAGAAAGAAGCGATACCTCTTCCTCTTCTCGACTTTGACTCTCCCACTCTAGTTGTTGCTTTTTCTCCCTGATATGTTCATCAATGTTTTTTTTTCAGTGGAATGATCAAATCAAATGGGTAATCTTTGCTGTGCTGGGCAACCAAGTAGGCCAAAGCCACAGCCCAAAAATTTAAGCTCCTCCGTGGTTCATAAGCATGTAAGTTCGATTCCAGTATCGTCAAATGTAGGCTTCATTGAACCATCACCATATTCTTATCATCATGGGGAGAAAGAGAAGGAAAAGAAGAACATGAAAATGGTAGTAGAGAGTAGTAGTTTGACTCTAAGAGAGTGTCTAATGAATTCACCGGGGAAGATGAGTTCCCAACGTATCACTGTCAAAAAGCTGCCTCAAAAGTTTATCATATCTTCTCCTGAACTCCCCGTAGAATTTTTTACGCCCAACGACGGTGGTTTGTCTGCCGGGAAACTAGGCATGATTGATGAACAAGACGACGAAGACGATGAAGAATCAACAGTTAAAAATTCTTCTTCTATGAGTAGGTGCCGAAGTGGGAAGTTGAAAAAGAAAGTGACATTCGAAGAGACTGATATTATCATAAATTACTCACCAGGGGAGTCATTTGAAGAGTAAAAGACTTGATATCATGTTTCTACTCGTCAAAAAGAAGAGATTTGAAAGATATTTAAGTCTCTCCTTAAAATCTCCGTTCGTTCGCTTTAATGTTGTTAAATTTCACGAACTTTGAGTACTGCTATACAAACAGAAAAACAAAAATGTTTCACTTTTTATTATGAATATTGTAAAAGTCTGTGTAGTTGTGAATTGGGGGAAGAATAAACTAAAAGATTCTAGGAATTCCTCAATCAAGGATAAAAAATATTTGGGGAAGATATATATTGAAGTTGAGGGAGAATGGTACAGACAGTAAATCCCAAATAAGGAACAAGAAATTTGAGACATGGCTAGTGAAGGGTGCTGCTTGCTGGGGCCGAAACCCATAAGGTTAGTAGTATATATTATAATGTCAGTTGTTGAGGTCTTTAGTTCGACTCTTTGTGAGATCAATGACGATGCAGTTGTAATTATTGAGCTCGTTGTATGTTTATGCTGATGTGTTATTAGATTTTTTTTTTTGTTAACATAATCGAATATCTAATTAATTTAAAATTAGTTTGTAATTATTTAGTAGCAATTGAAAAAAGAAGGCGGCAGGCGATCAAATTAGGGAAATCAATGTTTAGTGGGACAGAGAAAAAAAAAAATTTCATAAAGATAAGAGTGCAACTCATTTTGTGATGGGGTACAATGCAAATGTTTGTGTAATTTTTTTTTGTCCCACTGTACAATGATCTCCCATGAAATTATCAGTGTAGTTAGCTAGTGATGGCCTTAGTAGCAACACTTGCTTAAGTTGTGTTTGGATAATGGATTTGAATAAGAAGAATAAAGTGATATTCGATCCTAGTTGAGGCATTTTGATATAATTAATCCAATTATTATTAGCAATTGACACAAGAAGGCTGCAGGGGATGAAATTATCATTATAGCTAGCTAGTAATGGCCAGAGCAGTGGTACTTACTTAGGTTGTGTTTGAATAATAAATTTGCATAAAACTTTACAAAGATAATCCTCATTTTTTTTTTCTGTTTTATTTCTAAGTTTTTAATCAAATCCACAATCCAAACTTGACGTTAGTAAAATATGACTGAAAGCCGTTGACGGTCTTGGCAACGGAAAGGAGCGTAGCAAACCATTAGAAAGGTTAAATACACTAACACTATTATACTAATATTATTTTTAATATTTTTTCTTTTTCAAAAATACAGTATTATACTAATATTATTTTTTCTTTTTCAAAATTACTATATATGATCTCATTTCTGATTTCATTCTTTCACTTCCGATACAAATGAGTAGATTTTAGATGCATTTGTTAATATGAGTCTTATTGCTTTGTATATGCATGTAAGACAATAGAATGAGAATATGATTATGTATAAATTGCTATTTTTTTTCATATTATTTATAACTATTATAGTTGTTAGTTGTTAGTAGGGGTTTGGTTATTGTTAATTGTTAGTAAGAGAATGGAGCAACACAAACTTCTCTTCATAAAATTTGAACTCGCAAAATTTCACCAAAAATTTTGTGATGCTACACAATTTTTAAGCTAAAGACTTTAATTTATGGGTATATCACTCACCTCTCTCAACGTTTGAGAAAAATATAGTTACCCTACAACTTTAGAATAACTACACTGACCTCCCTTTTATTAAGATTAAAGTGATCAAAATTGATATATTTTTTTTAATCGGCAAAGTACAAATTTCATTAAAAATATGAAATTAAAGGTAGAAGGAAATATAATGCATTGAGAAAGATTCAAAGAGTGAAAACTCTTCTACTACTACTGCTCACATTCATACAACCAACTTCTCGACCTCACTAATATTTTAAATTTTAATAGAATAGAAAGAAAAAAAAAAATACAATAGCTACAAAACAACAAAAAATTGAAACCCATACTATTCTCTCCCACGCCAAACACACTGCCCAAGAAAGTTGTGATAGCAACATTCTGTCCCCTAAACACAATGCCCAAAATATTGTTCTATATCACCAAGAAACCAAAAAAACCATGTCGAGCTCTACCTCTAAACACGCCTCCTCCACATCGCTATCGTCGCACCCAACCACCACCACGAGCACCCACTATATCAAGACCCTCCTCCACTAACCACGATCTAATGAAAGAGACCCACTGCCTACAAAAAAAAAAAACCCACCGAAAGTCTCTGAATTTGGTTAGAGAATTTGAGAAGAGATTTGAAAAGAGAAAGAAAAAACGTGTGTGAAACTAAATGAAATATTAGTATATTTTATTCATATTTCACCTACCTTTTCTTTTTGGGTAAATTACACTGACCTCCCCTAAAGTTTACCTTAATTGCAGGTACCTTCCCTATTGTTTCTGTAAGACCCCACTACTTGCTGGCCTAAGTAATTTGTGGGTCAACCAACAATACCCAAAAGCTTAAGTCCAAGTTATTTAGTAGTAAGGTAGTGGTGCTTTATATGCCCAAGATCACCCGTGCAAACTTCCAATGTGGGATAGGGTGTTACAAACTCCTCCACTTATAAATCCTTGCGTCCTCGCGATGGTCTATAATCAATCAGAATACCATGACAAGCTCGTGGCCAGCCTAGAATAAGTGGCCCACATGGTTGTGTGCATGGGTCGGCTCTGATACCATTTGCAACACCCCACTACTTGCTGGCCCAAGTAATTTGTGGGTCGACCAACAATACCCAAAAGCTTAAGTCCAAGTTATTTAGTAGCAAGGTAGTGGTGCTTTATATACCCAAGATCACCCATGCAAACTTCCGATGTGGGATAGGGTGTTACAGTTTTAAAAATAAAACAGACCTCCCTTACTTTTAAAACTAATATACAAAACCCCATTCTGTCATCCATTCGTCCAAATTCTAATAGATTCTGCTGATGTCATCCACAATTATTTTACAAATTCCAATATTACCCTTTAGGGGAGGTAAGTGTAATTTACCCATATATATATATATATATATCAACACACATCTATCAAAACCCAGCGTCGATCATACAATCGGATTACCTAGGGCTAGGCCTGAAGATGATGCCGAAACGATCCACGGCGCAGCAAGCGAGGCCGGAGGTCATAGGCCAGATGGAGTCGCGGCGTACCCAGTTCATTAGATCGTTCACCTTCGAGATCATAAACTCCGCCACCTTCGACATCCCCACCGGAGACGTCCCCAAAGGTAGCGACACAAAGGCGGAACGCGTGGGATGCGACAACTGAGCCGCTAGCGACGGTAGGGTTGTGTGGATCGTCGCAGGCTTCTATGATGCGATTTGAGGCGAGTTTCAAAGCAGAAGGGCCATGGCCATTAGCTGTACACAAAGAGAGAGAGAGAGAGAGAGAGAGAGAGAGAGAGAGAGAGAGAGAGAGAACATAGCTCTCAAGCATCTGTGCCGAACAACCTCAATCTAAATCTCAATCTCTTTCTCTCACATCTCAGATGATTTTGGTGTGGATTTTCAGTTTTATAATTTATTTTATTTTATTTTATTTTATTTTTGGGTGTTGATAATTATATACTGATTTTCAAGGCCTAATTAGAAGCAAGAAATTTGAGAAGATTCATGGAATTTTGGATCTAATTTTGATTCAGATGGTAGGTTTTACATAAAAACCCCAATTGATCAAGATTTGGTACCTCCTGGTTTTAGGGCAAAGAAATTCAATGATAGATATTCAATTCCTACTGGATTTGGTACCTCAATTAATCTCGATTCTAGGTTTGTGAATAGAAATGGATTTTTTACGAGTGAAATTGCAGAGATGGTAGGAATTCTTGCCCTAATCTTGATTCTAGGTTTGTGAATGGAAATGGGTTTTTTACGGGTGAAATTGCAGAGATGGTTTTTGCCATTAAGATGTTAGAAAAAGGGTTTGTGAAGATAGATAAGATGATGATAGAGAAGGATAATCTTTTCACAATGTGGTTCAAGGGCATTATGGTCAATTCGATTGTCAAGTTAACACCGTTCATGTCTTTTTAACGGGAAGGGGGAATCTGTATATTATTTTCAAAAGCAGGGGAGGTAAGTGTTATTTTTGAAACAATAGGGGAGGTCCCAGTAATTAAGGTAAACCTCAGGGAGGTCAGTGTAATTTGCCATTTCTTTTTTCCTTTCCAAATCCATTCCCAAATTTCCTAACTAAACACAACGTAAATCCACCCATAGAACACCGAACTTCGCCGCTGAAGCAACTCCAACTCCTTTCCTAAAACACTCCCATGCCGATCTCTACCTTCGCCGTGCCTCCACATTGCTGTTGTCGCACCCAATCGCCTTCGCGAACATCACCGCGAGCACCCACTATATATCAAACCCTTCATCCACCAACCACCATCCATTGAAAAAGACCCATCGCCTTCAAAGAAAACCCATCGACAATCTTTGAATCCACCAATGGAACACCCAAATTCCAAGTACCAGTGACAGTTTGTTTCAAGTGACTGCTCGAGCGAAAAGACTGCTTAAGCGGAGATCAGGTGCTCCCAATAGTTTGTTTTGCAAGCCTAGGAAGCACTCGAGCGAACAAGTGGTCGCTCGAGCGAAGACAAAGATACTAAGAGGTATTGTTCACTGCTCGAGTGATGAAAAGATTGCTCGAGCGGTCTGCGTGAATTTAGCATTTTAAAAAGACACTTTTTAGATCATTCATTTTACTTTTCTTTTCTCTCTTCCTTCCTCTCTCTCTAAGACACCCTAGTTTTCCCTCTCCACATATCTCTCATTTCACTAAGTTCCAAGCCAAAATCACTTGCTAGAGGTGGAGACTACCTAAGGATCTTCCTTTCTACCGATGGGAATTGGATTCTATGAAGGATTTGTCCAAATAGTCTAGTCTTCTTGCTCGTCCTTGAGGTAGGGTTATTTTTAGTATCTCTTTATTTTGAGGAAGATTATGTGGTATTGTTGTGATTATAATACTTTATTTGATGATTGAGCCAAAATTTTATGTTTCACACAAAAGGGATTTTAACCAATATTTATTAAAATTTTCAAATAAATCCTTTTGAATTAGGAGTATTGGTGTTGAGAACTATCACATATATGAAGAGGGGGTAAAAATACCAAATTTGTTAAAACCCTAATTTTGATTTGGGGGAAAATGATGCTTAAATGGAATTGAATTTCAAATCTTGGATTGTGTGGATGATTAGAGTTTAGAATACATTATTGATGTGTTTTGAGTTGAGATTGTGGACTTGGAAATTGAGAACCCATGTGTTCTATTTTCACTATTCATCTCATGTTTTATTGAACACTTGATTACTTGGAATGTGGTAAAAAAATGGGAGGTAAATAGAGCATGAGTCCGGGTACAGAGTTTTGGGAACAATGTGTCGTGTTAATACCCGCGCAGGAAGTTAAGGTGCCCAATTGCCCTGTCTTGAGTTTATTGCTGGACGATTGTGGGAAAATGTTTTTGGGTGTCCACTGGTCTTGCCATATAATAGTCAGCAAAATTAGAAAAATGGATGGTTTTGGGTACCCACCACCTATCGTATCAATAGTCGGCAAATGTGGGGAATAGTTTTGTTTATAAACCTATATATATATGTAATATGGGGCTCCTACGAGGGATTCATGGCATATTTACTTCCTGCATTGAGAAAGGTTTTCTATTGCTATGGAATGACAATTGTAATTATTATTATTTTTTTAACCGTGTAATTTGTGGACATGAACTTTAAAATTTTATTTGAGTTATGATGATACCACTCAGATGTTCAAATGATTAGATATTTTGTTAAATGTATCTCTACTGGGCATAGTGCTCATCCCTATCTAACATTTTAGGAATTGGTGATGTACCACCATCCCAGTAAGTTGAAGCATACTCTTTTGTTCTAGATATGTAAACATGGAAGCTCCAAGCTTATTTGTTAGGACCGCAAGTCCATTTTTGTTGTAACAAGGCACTGCCTTGAATTGTTGTAAGCCTTGAAGGAAATTTACTTTGTCCTCTAGCTGATTGAACTATGATATATATATATATGGAAGTGTAATGATTATGTTGAACATGGAACTGTAAAGGAAAAATCTTAGTTCAATGAGGAAAAGGATCTTTTGGAGTTAACTATGCTTGATGGATGTATTTATACTATGTCTTTTGGGGGGCGTTACAAATTGGTATTAGAGCTAAACATGTTTGAATACCTTAAGCTCGTGGGATGTGGCCATGCCACCATGGGTTTATTATGGTAGGAAAAGACGTTAGGTTACCTTGTATGTTATATGTGTTTACGTGACTATATGGGTATGTGATCAAACTTTTAGGATATAACTAGGATCCATTGCACTCATTGAAGTCCTTTTGGAAAGGCACCTGATCAACCCTTTTCCACTTGGAAGTCTTTGAGCACCGTGGGACATATTGATATCTTAGAAGGGTGGTTCGTATGTGCTCTATGTGACAAGGTGCTTATATGGATTGCCAAATGTGAATTGAATACATGTATGTTCTCATACTAGTGCATGTGGGACGAGTGGAGCAAAGTGTAGAAAGGCAAGTCACAAATTTAATCTTCTTTATGATTCTTATAGGATGTCAGGATATGATAGAGGCCGTGGTAGACCTCGCCGGGATAGTAGGAATATTCCATCTCAACTGGAGATCTATCCACAAGAAGAATGAGTGGGTTAGAACAATATGGCCGCTCCACCAGCCCAAGACGCAATGAGGGCTTTGGCTCGAGAGATGGTAGGGGTTCTTAAAGAGTCCGTAGACATTTTGAGAGTCGAACAAGCAACTAGGATTATCGAAGGGGAGACTAGAACTTCCTTCCTGAAAAAGGAATTCTTTCGTTCAAACCCTGGTGAGTTCAGTGGCAAGCCTGACCCTATGAAAGCGGATGAGTGGTTAGAGAAAATTGTTAAATATTTTGAGATTTTAGACATTCGTGAGGACGAGTTACGGGTAACTTTAGCAACCTACCAACTAAAGGGAGAAGCGGGGCAATGGTGGAAATATGCCAAGAACCGTGTTGAGCACACTCAGAGGCATTTACATGCGTCTTCTAGGAAAAGTTCCTCTCTCCCACTGCTAGGGAACGGTTGAGGAAGCAGTTTAAAGAACTATTGCAGCTCGACACCCTTATGGCCGAATTTGAAGCTACATTTACTTGTCTTTCTCACTGTGCACCAGAACTTGTGGCAACGGAAGAGCGCCGATGTTTAGAATTTGAGAAGCAATTAAGACCAAAAATCTTGATGAAGGTAGTTGGATATATGATTCGTGATTATGATCGATTAGTAAAGGCCGCGGGGCATGTAGAAATTATGGTAGGGGTAGAAGAGGCAAGGCAAAAGTTGAAGACGACGGGCTACTCAGAATCCTGGGATGATTTGAGATCTTCTAAGAAGTCTAGGGGTTCATTATCATCATTTCAGTCACCACCACAGCAGACCAAGTCTTCTAGTTTTGTGATGGGTGGAAATTCTAGGAACATGGGTCAAATCTGTGGTGTATATTAGTGATGTGGCTAGTTGGGCCATAAAGCTTTGAAGTGTGGACAGAAGAGTGGGCCATAGTCTCAGTCTACTCGTTCTCAGGGCCAGTCTCAGAATAGAAGTTAGGCTCCATCATGTTACCAGTATGGTCAGCTAGGACATTTGAAGAAATTTTGTCCGTGGAGAGCATGGACGGCCAGTGTGTCGGGGTCTTGTCAGTAAAGAGGTTTTAAAGACAAGACATGGGCAAAGACCATCTCATCAACCAACCTAGCCGAGTCAAGTACCTAGGGTAGTACACGGGGCTAAATCTGCATAATCGGTACAACAGACCTATGTTCCAAGAGATGATCTAGGGGAGCAGAGGTTACGGGGAAGGGTGTATGTTGTCACCGCATCAGAGCAGTTTTCAGGACCATCAGCTGTGAGAGGTACTTATCTTATTTTTAATACTTGGGCAAGTGTGTTGATCGATACTAGGGCATCCCACTCATTCATAGCATCTGCATTTGCATCCTTATTGGGGTTAGAAAGTGAGCCATTAAAGTCAACGCTTGTGGTAAAGTCACTCGTTAGGGATAAGACTGTTTTGAATCGGGGATGTCGCGGGTGTGTAATTGAGGTCGCCGGTCGTCGACTTTCTTTTAGCTAGAAATGTCCAGTTTTGATATCATTATCGACATGGATTGGTTGTCCTCTTACCGTTCCATCATCGACTGCTACCGTAGGAGAGTTACTATGTGTACGTCGGGCGGAGATTGCTTCTCTTTTCTGGGGGATAGAACTGACGGATCGTTGCCACCATTATATAACCCATGTGGTTGAGGCGAACTTAACTCTCTTTTGACAACCTTCTTAGATGATGGAAGTGGTGGGGTTTGAGATGCGTTTTCTAGAGTGGTTTTTGAATATTCAGAGGTCTTTCTTGAAGATCTCATTAAATTATTGCTTCACCGGGAGGTTGAGTTTTCCATAGACTTAGTGCCGGGAACGACACCTATTTCCATGTCCCTGTATAGATTTGCTCCAGCTGAGTTAGTTGTCCTGATAGAACAATTACAAAAGTTTCTGGATAAAGGCTTCATATGCCCTAGAACTTCACCTTGGGGAGCATCAACCCTATTCACTAAAAAGAAAGATGGTTTGTTGAAATTGTGTATAGATTATTGCAAACTGAATCGAGTTACGATTAAGAATAAGTATCCATTTCCTAGAATAGATGACCTTTTTGATTAACTCAAGGGTTCGTGTTGTTTTTCAAAAATAGATTTGGGATTAGGTTATCATCAACTATGAGTCAGGGATGAGGATATACCTAAGACAACCTTTCATACGAGATACGGTCATTATGAGTTCCTAGTTATGCCATTTAGTTTGACCAATGCACTTGCTACAGTCATGGACTTGATGAACCAAATTTTTTGAGAATTTCTTGATAAATTTGTAGTTTCTTTGTAGATGACATTCTTATTTACTTGCCGTCCGAGGAGGAGCATGAGGGGCACCTTCGCCTTGTCCTACAACTCCTTAGGAAACATCGTTTGTATGCGAAGTTTGAAAAGTGTGAGTTTTGGCTATCAGAATTGAAGTTTTTGTGCCATGTAGTATTCAGGGATGGGGTTAATAGTGGATTATTCAAAAATCAAAATTGGGAAGAACCTAAAAATGCCTTTGAAATCCGTAGTTTCCTGGGTTTAGTTGGCTACTATCGCCACTTTGTAAGGAATTTCTCTTCTATAGCATCACCTTTGACTAGATTGACTCGTAAGGGAGTGAAATTTGTATGGAGCGAACCTTGTGAGAAGTCCTTCTAGGAACTAAAGCTTAGGTTGACCACAGCTCCTATTCTCATTATACCGGAACATGGCTTGGGGTATACGATGTATTGCGACGCTTCAAGGGAAGGGTTGGGGTGTGTGTTGATGCAGGAGGGCAGGGTGGCAATATATGGTTCACAGCGATTAAAAAATCACGAGAGAAATTACCCAACCCATGACCTAGAGCTTGCCGCTGTCATATTTGCCTTGAAATTATGGAGGCATTATTTATATGGAGCAAAATTTGAAGTATTCTCCAACCATAAAAGTCTTGAGTACCTATTTTCTCAAAAAGATTTAAACTTGTGTCAGCGGAGATGGATGGAATTTATGGAGGATTACGACTTTAAATTACACTATCATCCCGGAAAGGGCAACGTTGTGCCTGATGTTTTGAGTAGAAAATTTGTAAGTGCCATAGCTAGTCTAGCAGTGAGGGAATGAAAGATGATGGGGGATATTAGCAAATTTGACTTACGATTTCATGAGTCCTTTGAGCAGGCCACTTTGTTCATTGTTGTTGCACAATCTACCTTGGTAACACGAGTACTGGATGCACAATAAGGTTTCCGGAAGTAGAGACTATTCGGGAGAGAATCTCCAAGGAAAAGGAAGAGAAGGGTTTGAATGTTTATGCCGATACGAGTGTTCGTTATTTTGACCAATTATTTGTGCCTGAATTTATTAGAGATAAAGTTCTTCGAGAATTCCACCACTCTCGCCTTGCGGTGCATTCCGAAGGAACCAAGATGTACGGTGACCTTAGCTGTCAGTTTTAGTGGAGGGGTATGAAGAATGATGTGGCATCGTTTGTGTCTAAGTGTCTAACCTGTCAATAAGTCAAAGCCGAACATCAAAAACCCGCGGGATTATTACAAACCCTACCAATTGCCAAGTGGAAGTGGGAACATGTTAACATGGACTTTGTTATGGGTCTTCCAAGAACACAAATGGGTAACGATGCAATATGGGTAATGCAAAAGGGTAATGATGCAATATGGATAATTGTAGATCGACCAACCAAATCAGCCCATTTTCTTGCCATGAGTGTGGGAGATTCTATTGAATTTTTAGCTGAACTTTACATCCTTGAAATTATTCGACTCCATGGGGTTCTGGTGAGCATAGTGTCTGATAGAGATCTTCTTTTTACTGCCAGGTTGTGGCAGAGTCTTCAGAGTGCCTTGGGTACCCAATTGAATTTTAGTACTGTCTACCACCCTCAAACTGATGGACAATCCGAGTGCACCATAAAATTCTAGAAGACATGTTGAGAGCGTGCATGTTAGACTTCAAAGGATCTTGGGAGAAACACTTGCCATTAGTTGAGCTTACTTACAACAACAGTCACCAAGCTAGCACTGAGATGGCACCCTTCGAGGCTCTTTATGGACTTCCTTGCAGATCACCTATTTGTTGGGCTGAAATAGGAGATTTATCTATGCTTGGGCTAAGTTGGCCCGCAAGACTGCCGAGAAAGTAGCTCTAATTCGAAAGACATTAGTCACAAGTCAAAGCCATCAAAAAAGCTATGTCGATTGGAAGATGAATGCCATTGTCCTTTGAAGTAGGATACCACGTTTTCTGGAGATTTTGCCTAAAAGGGGGTTGATGAGGTTTGGTAGAAGTAGAAAATTATCTCCCTGATTTATTGGCCCTTTTGGCATCATAGAGCAGGTCGGAGAAGTTACGTATCATCTTTCCTTACCACCACAACTCTTAGGAGTGCACAATATATTTCACGTGTGAATGCTCTGTAAGTATAAACTCGATCCTTTTCATATCTTAGATTGGACGGATATTGAAGTTAAGGAAGATGTGTCCTACGAGAAAAGACCTATTTAAGTCCTAGACACCCGAGAGCAGGTATTGAGGGCAAGACCATTCCATTGGTCAAGGTGTTGTGGTGTCATCATGGTGTTGAGAAAGCAGCTTGGAGCGTAAAATCGAGGTCCACGAGAAATATCCAAATTTATTCCAAAATATGTGATGACTTCACTCGTATTGTTTTTTTTTTTTTATTGATATGAGGCAAACCAAGTTTAAACCATATTTTTCTCATTCTTTCTTTCTTCTTTTGCTTCTAGAAATGGTTTGTTGTTTAGTTAGGAATCTGATGATCCGTCCATTGTTATCATTTTATTGATGTTGTGTTGTGGATTTATGTTATTTTGGGGGCGAAATCCCTAAAAGGGGGAGATTATAACAGTTTGTTTCAGGTGACCGCTCGAGTGGTGCAAAGACTGCTCGAGCAGAGATCAAGTGCTCACAATAGTTTGTTTTGCAAGCCTAGGAACTGCTAGAGCGAATAAGTGATCGCTCGAGCGAAGACCACGAGCTCCTAGTATCTCGTTTTGCAAATAGAGATATTGAGAGGTATCGTTCACCGCTCGAGCGACGGAAAGACCGCTCTAGCGGTTTGCGCAAATTCAGCATTTTAAAAAGACACTTTTTAGATCATTCATTTTACGTTTCTTTTCTCTCTTCTTTCCTCTCTGTCTAAGTCCCTCTCTACATATCTCTCATTTCACTAAGTTTCAAGCCAAAATCACTTGCTAGAGGTGGAGACTACCTAAGGATCTTCTTTTCTACCGATTGGAATTGGATTCTACGAAGGATTTGTCCAAATAGTTTGGTCATCTTGCTCTTACTTTTAACTTAGTATCTCTTTATTTTGAGGATGATTATGTGGTATTATTGTGATTATAATACTTTATCTGATGATGGAGCCAAAATCAAGTTTTATGTTTAACACAAAATCAAGTTTTATGTTTAACACGAAAGGATTTTAACTAACATTTATTAAAATTTTCAAATAAATCCTTTTGAATTAGGAGTGTTGGTGTTGAGAACTATCACATATATGAAGAGGGGGTAAAAACCCCAAATTTGTTAAAACCCTAATTTTGATTTGGGGAAAAATGATGCTTGAATGGAATTGAATTTCAAATCTTGGATTGTGTGGATAATTAGAGTTTGGAATACATTATTGATGTGTTTTGAGTTGAGATTGTGGACTTGGAAATTGAGAACCCATGTATTCTATTTTCACTATTCATCTCATGTTTATTGAACACTTGATTACTTGAAATGTGGTAAAAAAAGGTAAATAAAGTATGAGTCCAAGTAAAGTCGGTTTTTGGGAACAATGTGTCGTGTTAGTACTTGCACGGGGAGTTACGGTACCTAATTGCTCTGTCTTGAGCTTATCGTCGGACGAATGTGGGAAAATATTTTTGGATGTACAGTAGTCCTGCCGTATAATAATCGGCAAAAGTGGAAAAACAGATGGTTTTGGGTACCCACCACCTGCCGTATCATTAGTCGGCAAATGTGGGAAATAATTTTGGTTATAAACCTATATACATATGTGTAGACGTCCCCGAACGCCCCGGGAGGATGTGAGCCCCCCGTTCCGTTCGTCTTGGGCTCACTACAGTTCAGGACTCAAATTGTCACGGTTCTTAATCTGAACCAAAGAGTCCAAATCCGGCAAATCGTTTTTGAGAAAACAGATTTTTAGAAAAGAAGTGCCAAACATGGACTGCTTTGCCAGATACAGAGTCGCCACCTAAATATTTTATTTTTGGGAAATTTAGGAAACCCTGACTCGTTTGCCTAAGGCCACGTGTCCGTCATCACCAAAGTTGCCTCGGCTCGGGAACTTGGATACGATTGGGGAAGGTCACTTCGTGAGCACCCCCGCTCGCCCGATCAAAGATCGGCCTCTACTAACCGTGATATCTAGTTTTGAAAACATTATGCGTTCTTATTCCGGTTATTAGCCTAGATTTACTATGTGATGCGCACAGCATACAAGTATAGACCGGGTCGCCTGAATTGGAACGAAACATTTCATGTTTGTTTTTGAAAGATGGTTTGCTACCCACAAGTAGGCTTAAAATGCAGATTTTGCCACCCTCAGGTGGGCTTAGAAAACATGGTTTTGCCACTATCTAGTGGGCTTAAAACTCACAGTTGATGATTTGTCCCAATCCAAATAACCCAACCTTCACCCACAGGCATTCAAGCAGTTATGTCACATAAGCAAATAGCCTCATGGTAAGCATGCTATCATGGCAGTCACTCACACACATGCAAGGATGCTAAAGCATAAAAACTTACCGAGTACTCCAAGCCAAAACAGAAGCTAATTAGAAATCCATGCATGATCCTAATTATACAGAAATGCCTAATGCAACACATGCAAAAATGCAACTATAGCAGGCTCGGCTATTCTAAACATGGCATATGAGATGCAACAGCTAACATGTATTCAACTTGGAATTGAAATACAAATGCAGTTAGTATGATGCGCCGAGCCCGGTGTATGCAAAACAGATGAATGAATGCAAACATGCTATCATACTGTATGCTAATTGAAACATGCCCTATTCTAACCATCATAAGCTGGTAAATAAAAAGGAGAGAAAGACGTGGGGTTGGAAGACATACATCACACTCACGCACACTTATTACAATTGCGCCCTCGCTCGGAGGGTCCGAATAAATAATATACAGTCCCAAATGAATAGTACAGTCCGAATGAATAGTACAATTCGAATGAATTATCAAATTAAACTAGGAAAGCTGTAAACTAGCATACAAGCTAGGGACTGCCTCGACTCCGCTCTGGATGATGAATGATGCATGTTCGGGTTGCTTGGCACAGAAATCCATCGTGATGCCCCAATTAGCCTCTGTTTGCGATTAATGTCAGAATGCTGTGCAAGGCTTTTGAAAGCTGCTGATTTTTGATTCGCTGCAACAGAGAGCAGGAAAGGGGCATAGCAATGTATTTTCACATATGTATGCTTGACTACTCTTCAGGGAGCGTAGTCCTCGATCCTCATGCCACTAATCACGCATATCGAGCATGATGGCCGAGGAGTCGATTTGCATGACTCAATATGGAATGAATGCACATATAAACACAACAAGACCGAGGCTCCATCATGGGTAATCCGGAGTGTCGGCGACTGGGGAATTGAGACACGTTCCGTCACTCGGAGTACGGAACGTACCTCGTTTCCCGTGCTCGGGCTAACTCCTATCCCAAACACAATGCAATATGCATGACATGCATGAATGCAACTAAGATACAACCTAACATGCACAATGCTATGAAATGGCATACACGATGCACGAGGTAACATGGCACACACAATGCGCTAACATACAACCTAGTATAAACAATGTTATGAAATGAAATGGCATACACAATGCATAGTGGACTTACACCAACACAAGCGGACCTCAGCCACACTCACGTAGGAGGCCATAGATGGAAATGAGACACTTGAGATGCGTGCACGCATGCACGCAAACCGAGGACCGAACCTAAGGCACGAATGCCACTCTACCAAAGCATGGTAAGGCATGGAACATGATATGCAAACAAGTAAATTTCAGCACTAAAACATGATGCTAAACAGCCCCGAAGCACGGCAATATGGCACCCGATGCATGAGATGAGACCCGAAACTCAAAACTAGGCACATGGAATGACTTATAGCTATACAAAGCATGCATTATTTGAACATGAAGCATGAAGAGAAAGTCAAGGCAGTCCCAAAACATGAACTTTTCCAGTTTAAAGTGTGGCCAAAAAGTGCTAGCAAGATGGCTTAAATTAGCATGCAATTTTGGCGGGCAAACATAGTTTACATGGCAAGTGTATGAAGCGAGTAAGAACTCATCAAACCACCAAAAATCAGTGAATAAAATATGCCAAAATATGCCCAAATAACCATGGAAATGCAGCCAACACATGCACAAATGAGGGGTTCCTTTAGAGGGCATACAAAGGGATTCTTAAGCATATACAAGATAGACATGTGGCAGCCCCAAACCAACTTTGAAAATCAAATATGATAGTCTCAAAACTCACAAAATTGGCCCCAAAATCAGTCCACAAAGTATGCAAGATAGGGCCTCTTTGGAAGGCCAAAATGGCCACCAAACAAGTCAAGGTGAGAGGGGGGTCACCCCCCTCTAATTTGGAGGCTCAAAACAGCAGCCAAGCCACTGAAAATCCACTAGATTTCAGTGGCTAGAAGGCCAAACAAAGCATGCAACAAGGGCTAGGATGTAAGGCTCAAAATGGGAGGCAACCAAGCATACAAGATAGCATATGACCTCAAAAAAAAATGGAACCTTAATAAAACATGAAGATGATGTCAAAACAAGCCTCTTTTCAGTTTATTACAAGTCTCAAAAATGAAGAAAAATAGGGCTAATCTATCATGCAAAAATGGCCCTAAAAGAGATAATAGAGACAAGGGACAGCAGCTGACCCCAAATGGCAAAGATCCCTTCAACAAAGTTGAAGAGGGGCTCAAAAAATGACACTTTACAGTTTACATTAAGCCACGAAAACAAACACAAGTGAGGCTAAACTATCATGCAAGAAAAGGCCCAAAAGAGGGCTAAAGAAGCAAGTGATAGCTTCTGGCCTCAAACAGAGGAGGGCCCTTCAACGATGTTGAAGAGGGCTCAAAACAAGCCACTTTACAGTTTATAACCAAGTCTAAAACAGCTCACAAATAAGCCTAAAATATTATGCAAAAAAAGGCCTAAAAGAGGGTTTAAACACAAAGGGTAAGAAGGAAGCCTCAAACAGGGAAAGACCTTTAATCAAACATGAAAAAGAGCTCAAAATAAGACTATTTCCAGTTAGGGTCGGAGCCCAAAAATGTAAGCACAAGGAGCTAGGATATAGATCAAAATAGTGCACAAAAGAGGGAAAATAGGACTCACCCTTGTAGAACCAAACTTTAGCAGCCTCTTGGTCCAAGAAGTGGTGCTCCTAGCCTCTGGAAAGAGCCTCCAAGCTGTTGGAATGGAGTGTGGATTGGTTGGCTTGGAGATGGAGTAGAAATGGTGTAGGACTTGAGGGGTTTTGATGCTTGGAATAGAGAGGGAGAGAGATTGAATGCAAGAGCCTTAGAACAAATTTTTGTAACCTCCTCAAAATGCAACTAGAGCTGCTGGTTTTATAGAGGGAGAGAAGGGAAAAAGGGGGGGGAAAAACAAATTCAAATTTCCCCCCCAAAAGGCCAAACCCCGGATATAGGATCTGGGGGAAAACAAATTGCACAGCTGGAACACACTTGGGAGGGCAAGAATGGCCGGCCAGCTCAAAAGGGCCAAAATGGCCAACCAAGCAGGTAGGTGGCCGGCCTGCTACATTTTCTGGCCGGCCTGCTACTTTTCAGGAAAAAAAAGGGTCTGCCGGAAAGAAAGGTGGCTGGCCAGTGATTAGGAAGTCCAATGGTGGCCATTCAGGTGTCCAAATTGAAGCCCCGGAAGTTAGATTTCCAATGGCGCAAACCTTGCATTAAAATTCCTCTTGTGAAAAAAGTTATGCCAGTTTCGGTGAAGCCGCGCAGATTCGGTTCAACCGGAATGATGCCTTACTTCAATCAACCCTATCTTCCCCGTTCGGAATTGGCTTTAGGAGATTCTTGAGTGAAAAATGAAGCCCCGGAAGTATTATTTCCAACGGTGGTGGCCTCATAGCTTGATTCCAAGTATGCAAATGAATAGGCCCGATTCGGCGAGGGCTGCTCGACTCTTTCTTAACGGTTCATGCCCATTTTCTCCCCCAACTGGATTTCTTCCCTCTTCTCCTCTTTTCTTCAACTCCAAACCCCTAAGTAAGGTGTTTTGAAAGATTTTTCAAAGATTTCATCTCTCTTTCATTCATTTCCACTTTGTCCTTGCTCGGTTTACCGAAAAGCACAATATTTGACAAAATGCGAGCCTCGGAACATCGTAAAAACTTTATTTCAAAAACGTTTTGAAAGAGAGGGTTTTAAGACTAAAATCTTTTGATCAAGATCGTTTTGGTCCAAAAAAAGGGGTATGAAGTTGAGATTTGACTCTCGCTCCTTGCCGAAGAAATTGAACCTTTGCACTGCACAACTTCCAAAACCATCAGTCGCGTCCAAGTCTTAAAGGTGGTCAAAAATGGGGTGTCTACAATATGTAGTACGGGGCTCCTTCGAGGGATTCATGGCATATTTACCTCTTGCATTGAGAAAGGTTTTCTATTGCTACGGAATGAAAATTTTTAATTTTTTTTTTAACTGTGTAATTTGTGGACATGAACTTTAAAATTTTATTTGAGTTATGATGATACCACTCGGATGTTCAAATGATTAGATGTTTTGTTAAATGTATCTCTACCGGGCATAGTGCACATCCCTATCTAACATTTCAGGAATTGGTGATGTACCACCATCCCAGTATGTTGAAGTATACTCTTTTATTCTGGATTGGAGCACCGATGCTCAGGGATGTGTAAACATGGAAGCTCCAAGCTTATTTGTTAGAACCGTGAGTCCATGTTTGTTGTAACAAGGCACTGCCTTGAATTGTTGTAAGCCTTGAAGGCAATTTACTTTGTCCTTTAGCTGATTGAGTTATGATATATATATGGAAGTGTAATGATTATGTTAAACATGGAACTGTAAAGGAAAAATTTTAGTTCAATGAGGAAGAGGATCTTTTCGAATTAATTGTGTTTGATGGATGTATTTATACTATGTTTTTTGGGGGCGTTATAGCACCCCAATGAAGATCCAACTCCGCCGCGCTGAAGCGGCTCCAACTTTCCCCCTGAAATACTCTCAAGTCGTCGAACACCCACAAAACACCTAAATGAATAGCACCTACTGCTATAAGCTGCCAAAAACCGCCCATTGAACACCCACAACACCTATCGAACACCAACACTACCGAATGGAGACCAAAAGGATTTGAAGTCACCGGACATGATATCCCTAGAATCACCAATGGAAACACCCAAAGTGAAAGATCAACCACCCATGGAACACCCAACCCAAAGATCAAAACAACACGCTAATCAAATCCAAAAAAGTAAATTTGGTGAGTAGATGGTGTGAGAGCCTATATGGATTCAAGTTTATTTGAAAAGAAAAAATAACACATGTATGCACACACACAAAAAAAACAAAAAAAAAACTAAGCCGGTCGACTACCATGATCATTGATGGTGGTTGGCCAATGGTGAGGCTAGGGTTGGAAAGTTTAGAAAGAGAGTTTATAGAGAGAGAGAGAGAGAGAGAAAGAGAGTTTTTAGGGAAAAAGAGTATCTGTAATGCTCCCAAAATAATTACAATAAATCCACTCCAAACACTAGTACAATGTGATATAAATAAAATAAGAAGCTTTCATTACTCGGAGTTAATATACAAAAGGTGACACATGCGATATACATTCATAAATTGTTCATCCTAAATCTACAGCATGTGTTACAAGAGGTAATAAGAAAAGAAAGCTAAACAGATATTCGTATACCATAATGGCTTACATCTTTCCAAGACCGTGCTTGGTTACAACAAAATGAGTCATAAGCTCAATATATATAAAGCCTTAGGTTTGAGAAAAGTAAATACAAAATAAGCAGGAATTGAGCCTTCATCTCTACAGTCCTTCCAAGCTAAGTTCTTAGCGGAGGCATATCACCAGCACCTGAAAATGTTTTTTCCAAGTAAGGTGAGCCAAAGCCCAGTAGAGACAATTTAACACAATATATGAATCTTAACAAAGATATAAGTATAATATGCATATACAACGCCTATGATAAAATCATTTGTATTGTCACAAGATCATCATATGCCAAGTTTCGTATCTCAACCTATTTTATCTTAATTCATTTCATGATAATTCATTTCACCTTAATCCATGAGTCAAGTCCATTGTTATCTAGACAACCTAACTGGGGCTACAACTCAGTAGTTATCTAGCCAATACAATCATCACACAAACACTTCAAATTTTCCATTTTACCGAAATTTTGTCCGCGAGAATTGGCACCCATGTATACACGTGCGGTTTTCTTGACTTTCACCCTGGACACACATGCCAACTTAATTGAACAGAGTCCATCCCCCTTCTTCTCCCAAACATGGAGTACATCCTCTTTCTCTTCCCAAACATCATACATATATAATGTATTAAAACACAGTCATATTCAATGACAACCGATAAGAGATTAGTTTCAAGTCACCTAATTCTCATGCAATTTCTACAACAATCATAGCTATCCTCCACCAATAGCCCAAAATAGATATTTCTAAACAGATATACAATCTCCAAAACAAATAAACTATCCAAATTTCCAAAGGTGTGAGATAACAAGCATCAAACTCCACCATTTATATAAACATCTATCTAATGTCACATTTCCAATACTAATTCTAATTACAATTATTTATACAAAATAATTAATTGAGACATTTTAGGGCAAAACTCCAATTTCCTTCTAACTCCAATCCTTGTGTTAAAATCAACAAATTTAACACAACACATCCTCATAGCTACACACACAAGCATTCTTAATACCTTCATTTGAAAATCCCTCTTTTGATTTCAAACCCAAACCCTAGGCTTGTTTACAATCCTCCATATCCCAACATTATTTACACAATCAACGAATAACTAAGTTAAGATTCATAGAAAAGTATAGATAGTCCCTACCTCAAAGTTAGAAGACGAGCAAAGCAAGGAGAAAACTTCAAAGATGCCAAAACCGATTGTCGTTTGGATCAAAATGGAGCTCTTGAGATGCTCTACCTTTTTTCCAAAGACACTAGGGTAGAGAAACTAATAGATCTAGGTGAAAATGTAGAGAGAATGTGAGTTTTAGAGAGAGAGGCTCTAGATCTAGGGTTTTGGAAGGAAAAGAGATGAAAAAGTGATGTAAAAGGAGGTTGCTGCGAACTGATATACGCATAGTCCACTCGAGCTCAAAAAGTGACACTCGAGTGTCAGACATAATAAGTTGTTCTACTCGAGCATAAGAAATGGCACTTGAGTGCCGAATGCATACTCTCAGTAGTTTTGCAGACAACAAACCAACGCTCGAGCGCGAGAAGGGCCACTCGAGCTCAGAAAGAACCGCTCGAGCGTAGAATACACTCTTCCAGTAGTTTTGCAGACCTACAAAAGTACTGAGAGTTTGGAAAGCCCGCTCGAGCGGAGCGCAAGAAGTGCCGCTCGAGCAGAGGAGCAAAATTCTGGGTAACAAGAGTTTGGAAACTAAGCAACTAACCTGTTCCAAACGCAACCACAACAACCCAATGGCCAAATTTAAGGACATACAAGGAAGGCAAGATGTGAACAATAATATGAAACCATGAAACCCGAGTCCGGGATACAACAAGGGTCGGGTCAAAACTAGAATCGTTATAGTATCATTATTGATAGTCGATAGAAGATGAGATAAATAATGGTAAATATACATTTTAGTAGAAATGATATGATAGCATCATATTTTCATTCATATGACTCACGAATTACTAATGAAAATGGACACAAGTGTTAAGTGAATTAAAATACAATCATGAGATAGTGGATATGCGGAATCTAGGATGAGATGCCTAATGATACACAATCTATCTATACTATATATTATAGCAAAGGGATTTTTCGTGAAGAGCCTTGTGGGAGCTCCAAAACTCCCAACTGAAATTTTTAATTAAAAAATAATTTAAAGAAATGTTATTTGCTAACACATTAATGTAATAAAATACTAACTATTCCATGATTTATGTTTTTCAAAAGGAAAGTTAAAAGAAACTCTTTCCTATTTTGTCCAAACCTATTATCTCTTACACAAAATTCAAAGTGATAGATTAAAATTCCATTTTCCTTCTCTTTTTTAGCTAGGTTTTTATATTTTAAATTGAAAAATTTACTTATAAATGCCATCTTGAAGAATGATGATCCATTTAGTCTTAAGGATTTTTTTATAGACCAATTAGTCCTATTGATTTTGGAAAGATAGATTTAATATATTATTTGAAAATTGAATTTACGGTTATATCCTTATTTCTGTTATGTTTCTTGCTTCTTCTTCTTTTTTCTTTTGTACTAGAAAGGTAAGATATACAATCTATGAGAATCAAATTTGGGATGAATTTTTATAAGAAATCTTTTTTATTTGGAAAGCATTTCAAAAGGAGCCTAAAAATAACTTGAAATATGAGATTCTTCAAACATTTTAAAAGGTGTACAAAAACTCTTTAGTAAACTTTGGGCAAATATATAATTTCAAGGGCGAATTACACTAATAGTCCCTATAGTTTGGGGTTAGTGTCACTTTGGTCTCTAATTTTTCAATTATGACATATTTGACCATGGATTTTGAATCTTGATCTAAATAAAAACAATTGAAGATATCGTTGCTCAATTTCATTGGTAAAGTCGTAAATTTGATAAAATATAAACTAATTTGACAAAAATAAATGTCAAAAAAATATTTTTGAATTTTTAAAAATAATTTGTATAAAATTATGTAAAATTGATAAATCTTTTAGACATTTATTTATTTATTTATTTTACCAAATTAATTTTTAGGATAAATTACGTATACACCCCCTGAGGTTTGATTAAAATACGAATCGCCTCCTATAGTTTTGGAAATTACATTCCATCCTCTGAGGTTTCTAATTTAATAACTAATTGCCCCTTTTATTAATAAATCATCAAGTCAATTAATAGTTTTTAATGATGTTAGAAATATGTTTCAATTAATAATTTAAGTAATTTTATTATTGTATAGGAGAGCAATAATGAATTTCATTTTGTTAAATAAAAAATACTAACAATGAGGTATTTGTAATTTTCCAAACCACAAGAGGCAATCTATACTTTAAGCAAACCTCAGGGGGTGTATTTGTAATTTAGCCTAATTTTTATTATGTGTTTGGATGATGATCATGTAATAAGTGGTTGTTAGGCTTTTAATATGTAATCGATATATTTAATATATGAAATGTTTTTAGTTTTGAATTTTTTTGATTTAAATGGATTGGTTTAATAATGATATCAAAGTTGTTGCGATATTGGACTTTTGGAACAATAAAAACTAATTTAATGAAAATAAAAATAACCACCCATTGCATGATCATTATCCAAACATATAATAAAAATTAATTTGGTAAATAAAAAAAATAAATGCCTAAAAAATTTATCAATTTTATGTAATTTTATCTTTAGTGGGTAGAAATAATTTTTAAAAATTCAAAAATATTTTTTTGATATTTATTTTTGTCAAATCAATTTATATTTTATCAAATTAACGACTTTGCCCTTGAAATTGAGTAATGGTATCTTCAATTGTCCTTATTTGAAACAAGATTTAAAATTCAAGGTCAAATGTGTTACAATTGAAAAGTTAGGGACCAAAGTGACACAAGACTCAAACTATAGAGACCGTTAGTGTAATTCGTCCTAATTTCAAACTATAACACTCCAATGTAACACTCAAATATAATACTCCAATGTAACACTCCAAAACAATTCTTAGTGTACTTTTCTCAAACGTAACACTCTAAAAAAACTCCTTAGTGTAATACTCTAATGTAACACACAAAAAAAATCCTTAGTATACTTTTTCCAAATATAACACTCCAAGTAACACTCTAAAAAAGGATGTGAGATTCTTCAAACCATTCGCAAAAGAGTATGGAAATTCCTTAGTAACCTTTGGACAAAGGTATAATTTCAAACTTTGAGTATTACGTTTGGAAAAAGTACACTAAAGAATTTTTTAGTATTTTTGTGTGTGTTACATTACAGTGTTACATTTGGGATTACATTGATTGGAGTATTACGTTTGAGAAAAGTACATTAAGGGGTTTTTTTGTGTGTTACATTAGAATGTTACAATTGAAAAAAGTACACTAAATATATATATATTTTTTGAATTGTTCCGTTGTTACGTTTGGAAAAAGTATACCAATGAATTTTTTAGTATATTACATTGGAGTGTTACGTTATAAGATCACATTTTAGAATTTATTAGTGCTTCAGCCTTTTAAATTCTTACATAGAAAGTACATATGTAACAAAAATTATTAATAATTAATTAATTATTTTTATTAAAAATACATGTAGACGTCCCCGAACGCCCCGGGAGGGTTAAGTCCCGTTCCGTTCCTATTGGGGTCACTACAGTTCAAGGACTCAAATGTCACGGTTCTTAATCTTGAACCAAAGAGTCCAAATCCGGCAAATCGATTTTGAAAACAGATTTTTTAAAACGAAGTGCCAAACATGGACTGCTTTGCCAGATACAGAGTCGCCACCTAAATGTTTTTTTATGGGAAATTTAGGAAACCCTGACTCGGTGCCGAAGGCCACGTGTCCGTCATCACCAAAGTTGCCTCGGCTCGGGAACTTGGGTACGATTGGGGAAGGTCACTTCGTGAGCACCCCCGCTCGCCCGGTCAAAGACCGGCCTCTACTAATCATGATATCTTATTTTGAAAACATTATATGTTCTTATTCCGGTTATTAGCCTAGGTTACTATGTGATGCGCACAGCAAACAAGTATAGACTAAGTCGCCTGAATCGGAACTAAACATTTCATGTTTGTTTGTTTGAAAATGGTTTGATGGTGCTACCCATAGGTAGGCTAAGACGTGAATTTGCCACCCTCGGGTGGGCTTAGAAAAACATGATTTTGCCACTATCTAGTGGGCTTAAAACAAACATTTGATGAATTGTTCCACTTCAAGTAACTCAACCTCCACCCACAGGCATTCAAGGCAGTTATATCACATAAGCACATAGCCTCATGGTAAGCATGCTATTCATGGCAGTCACTCACACGCATGCAAGGATGCTAAAGCATAAACTCACCGAGTACTCCAAGCCAAAACAGAAGCTCATTAGAAATCATGCATGATCCTAGATACACAGAATTGCCTAATGCAACACATGCAAAGATGCAAACTATAGCAGGCTCGGCTATTCTAAACATGGCATATGAAATGCTACAACTATCACGTACTCAATTTGGAATTGAAATACAAATGCAGTTTGTATGATGCGCCGAGCCCGGTGTGTGCGAAACAGAGGAATGATGCAAACATGCTGTCATACTGTATGCTAATTGAAATATGCCCTAATCTAACCATCATAAGCAGGTAAATAAAAGGGAAGAAAGACGTGGGGTTGGAAGACATACATCACACTCACCCACACTTATTACAATTATGCCCTCGCGTAGAGGGTCCGAATAAATATACAGTCCCGAATGAAAGAATAGTACAGTCCAAATAATACAGTCTAAATAATGTACAAATTCCTAATTAATTAACAAATTAACTAAGAAAATAATAAAACTGGCATGCAAGCCAGGGACTGCCTTGATTCTGCTCCGGATGATGGAATGATGCATGCTTGGGCTGCTTTGCGCGGAAATCCACGGCGATGCCCCGATTAGCCTCTGTTTTGCAATTATTTCTTGAAAAGCGCGCCAAGCCTCGGAAGACTGCTGATTCTTGATATGCTGCAACAGAGAGCAGGAAAGGGGCATAGCAATGTATTTTCACAAATGTATGCATGCCTCGATCCTCGTGCCACCAATCACGTATATCGATGCATGATGGCCGAGGAGCCGAATTGCACAACTCAATATAGAATGAATGCATATGAACACTACAACAAAACCTAACTCCATCATGGATAATCCGGAGTGTCGGTGACTTGGCTCGTTTCCCGTGCCCGGGCTAACTCCTATCCCGAACACGATGCAATATGCATGATATGCGTGAAATGCAACTAAGATACAATCCTAACATACACAATGTTATGGAATGGCATACACGCTACACGAGGTGATACACAACCGAGCATACACAATGCTATGGATGAAATGGCATACGCAATGCAATATGGGCTTACACCAACATGAGAGAGCCTCAGCCACACTCACATAAGAGGCCATCAGATGAAAACAAGACAACTCGAAATGCGTGCCCGCGTGCACGCAAACCGAGGACGGACCCTCAGGCACCGAAATGCCACTCTAATGAGACATGGCAAAGACATGGAATATGGTATACGAACATGCAAAAATTAGTGGCAAAATGAGGGGCAAAACAGCCCCGAAACAAGGCGAAATGACACCCGATGCATGGAATCTCTCCCGAAATGCAAAACTAGGCATGCGGAATGGCCTACAGCTATACTAAACATGCATAAGTCGAACATGAAGTGTAAAAGCATAAGTAAGGCAGCCCCAAAATAAGCATTTTTACAGTATAAAGCATGGCCAAAAAGCAAGCACAAGTAGGTCTAAAATGGCATACAAAAATGGCTCCGCAAGGGAGGCAAAGGCAAGTGGTAGATGAAGAGCCCAAACAGAAAAAGACCCTTCTACAACACTGAAGAGGGACAAAAAATATGATGTTTTTCAGTAGATGACAAGCCCCAAATCAGTATATAAACATGCTCAAAATACAATGCAAGATTAAGGCCACAAGAGGGCCATAACATGAAGTACAAAACGGATGTCTCAAACAGCCATGGACCCTTGATGAAACATGTAGAAGGGGTCAAAATAGGGCCATTTTCAGTTCTGATCATGGCCGAAAAACAGAAGCAAGATAAGCTAACAAAACATGCAAAAATGGGGACTAAAGAGGGGTATAATGGTAGGTGCTACATGGAGGTCTCCAACAGTGTTGAGCCCTTCTTAAATGTTGAAGAGGGGCTCAAAATAGGCCTATTTACAGTTTACATCAGGCCCCAAAACAGATCACACATAGGCCAAAAATGCTATGCAAAATAGTGGCATTCAAAGGGGTATTGAAGCAAGTGCAACATGGGAGGCTCAAACAGTGTTGAGCCCTTAAAAAAACATGAAGAATGGCTCAAAAAAATGACCCTTTCAGTTAGGGTCGGAGCTCAAAACAGCAAGCAAATAGGCTAGAAAAATGTGGCAAAAAAATGAACCAAAAGGGGAAATGAGTGCTCACCCTTGAAGGCTATCCCTTGGCTGCCTCTTTGCTTGAAAAATGGTGCCTCCTAGCTGCTGGAAAGCCCCCCAAGCTGCTGGAAATGGTGTGGTGGTGGTAGTGCTTGGTGGTGATGAAGAAATGGGGTTGGAACTTGGTGTTTTAGCTTGAAAGAGAGAGATGGAGGGAGATGTGTATACAAGGGCTCTAAGCAATTTTTTGGAACCCTAAAACCAGATTTGGGGCTGCTGTTATATAGGCAAAATGGGTGAAAAAAGAGGGGGAAAAAATGGGGGGAAAACACACCAAGTTTCCCTCCAAAATGGCCAAACCCTCGGACATGAGTGTAGTGGAAAACAAAATTCACTTCTAGGACACACTTGGGGAGAGGGGCATGGCCGGCTAGTTTAAAGGGGCAAAAAAGTCATTTCACCAAATAGGTGGCCGGCCAGCTAGATTTTCTGGCCGGCCAGCTACTTTCAGGACAAGAAAAATGGCCTACCGGGAAGAAAAGTGGCCGGTGGGTGATTGGGAGGTCTAATGGTAGCCATTAAAGTGTCCAAATTGAAGCCCCGGAAGTTATCTTTCCAATGGCGCAAACCTTGCATCAAAATTCCTCCTGTGGAAAAAGTTATGCCCGTTTCCGTGAAGCCGCGCAGATTTCGGTTCAACCGGAGTGATGCCTTACTTCAATCAACGATATTTCCTCTGTCCGGAATTGAATTTAGGAGATTCTTGAGTACAAAATGAAGCCCCGGGAGTAAGCTTTCCAACGGTGGTGGCCTCGTAGCTTGATTCCAAGTATGCGAACGAATAGGCCCGATTCGGCGAGGGCTGTTCGACTTTTCTTGACGGTTCATGCCCATTTTCTCCCCCAACTGGATTTCTTCCCTCTTCTCCTCTTTTCTTCAACTCCAAACCCCTAAGTAAGGTGTTTTGAAAGATTTTTTAAAGATTTCATCTCTCTTTCGTTCATTTCCACCTTGTCCTTGCTCGGTTTACCGAAAAACGCGACGTTTGACAAAAGGCGAGCCTCGGAACATCGCAGAAACTTTATTTCAAAAATGTTTTGAAAGAGAGGGTTTTAAGGTCTAAAAACCATTCAAAATAGCTTTGGTCCAAAATGGGGCGTGAAGTTGGGATTTGTTCCTCTCTCTTTGCCGAAGAAATTACACCTTTCCCCTGCACAACTTTCTCCACCATGTAAACCATCAGTCGCGTTGAAGTCGTATGGACGGTCAAAAATGGGGTGTCTACAATACACTTATCATATTTATTTGGTTTAATTTTTTTAAATTTTTTTTGAGTTTTTGTTTTTGCATTTTTTTTTTTTTAAAATCTTCAATAAACTCTTTTTAGTTTTTCATATTTTCTTCAAATATGTCAAACTAAGATATTTATGATTTGTTTTGAAAAAAAAAATTCACTGAAAACAAAACACTATGAAAAATGTATCATTTTTTTAATTTTATTTTCAACCTTTTCATTTTTTGTACTTTTTTTTTTAGTTGTCTTCAAAATTTTACTTTTATGCATTTACAATTAAGATTATTTACATAAAGACTCTCTAAACTATTGAGAAGTATCATTTTGAGCCCCTGAACTATAAAAATGTACAAATTGACCCATAAACTATTGAGAAGTATTATTTTGCCTCCTAAACTATAAAAATCTACAAATGACTCCCAAACTATAAAAGCGTACCAGTTGGACCCCTTAATGGAAGGGGTCAAAGTGAAACACACCAATTGTTTAGAGGGTTCGTTTGTATGATTTTATAGTCTAAGGGGCAAAATAGTACTTCTTAATAGTTTATGGGATTAATTCGTACACTTTTATAATTTAGGGAGTTAAAGTGATCCTTCTCAATAATTTAGAAGGTCTTTGTTTAAATAACCCTTTAGATTAAGTGTATGTAAAAAAAAAATTAAAAATTATTTAAATATGATTTTGTTTTTACTAAAGATGAAAAAAAACATAAAAAATAAAAAGCAAAAAATGTATTTGAGTTTGAAAATATTATGACTTAGCCATCATTTTCCCCCCTTTTTCTATAGCCAAATTAAATTATATTAGTTATCGTTTCTTTATAAACGACCTTGAGAAAACATTTGATAGAGTGCCTCGGGATATAATATGGTGGATGTTAGAGAAGAAAATGGTGACACAAGGTTACATTGATGCGATTCGGGACATATATGAAGGGGTGGTGACCACTATTAGATCGTCTGCTGGAGAGACAAATGAATTTCATATCACTGTAGGGTTACACCAAGGATCTACCCTAAGTCCTTATCTTTTTGCTTTAGTTATGGATGAGTTAACGAGAAATATTCAGGATGATGTGCCCTGGAATATGCTTGTTGCAGATGATATTATGTTAGTAGATGAGACTAGAAAAGGAGTTAACACAAAGTTGGAGATTTGGAAAAAAACACTTGAATCTAAAGGATTCTGGATAAGTAGAGCTAAGACAGAATACATGGAGTGTAAATTTAGTAACAGTAACAATGAAAGCAGAGGAGAAGTGAAGATTGAGAACCAAGAATTGCCTAAGAGTGAACATTTTCATCATTTAGGGTCGATTATCACTACGGTGAGGGAGATTGATGCGGATGTGGCTCATAGGATTAAGGCGGGATGGCTTAAGTGGAGAAGTGCATCTGGGGTACTATGCGATAAATGAATATCCACTAGACTAAAAAGTAAGTTTTATAGAACGGCTATTACACCAGTGATGTTGTATGAGATGAAGTGTTGGGCAACCAAAAAACAACATGTAGAGTGTTGTTGAGATGAAGATGCTAAGGGTGGATGTGTGGCTTGACTAGACAAGACATACTTAGGAATAAGTGTATTCGGGAATGGGTAGGAGTAACACCGATAAAAGATAAGTTGAGAGAGAATCGATTGAGATGATTTGGTCATATTCAATGGAGATCAACAGAGGCAGTAGTCAATAGATGCGATACAGTGATGATAGATAGAAGTGTTAGGGGACCGGGTAGGCCTAGATTAACGTTGGTTAGCGTTGTAAATAGATATATGGATCTACTTATCATTTCTTTATAAAATAAATAAATAAATAAGTAAATCATATTTATGAATTTAGCAAACACATGTGTAATACACGAATTTGTTGGTACTATTAATAAATACAAATGATATCTTACTATGGGTGTTAATTTCCAACCTTACAACCAAACAGGGAACTTAGTTGGAGAGCACATGGCAGAATAGATTAAACCAAGCACCTGCCAACAAGAAGACAAGAATATCATGGTGACTCGTCCACTCGGGGGTACTCCGATGATCAAGTCAGTTAATTTATCACTCATAGATATCGGCTCAAAATAATACTAGTTTAGAACATACCTTAGACCCATGGTGGTGCCTTACTTTTATAACCAGCAGTGCCCTCGTTCCCTAGTAGTCTCACTTCATAGGACTTAAGCGCAATGTTTATCTCAAACTATTAGTTAGATATGAATGAACTCCATAGGAGCCTTATCTTTATCTGAATTAAGCGCATCACTTATCTAGGACTCTTGTCCTCTATCCAAATATCTCGAATTTCGGTGTTACCGCACCATATCTCGGTAATACTGCAATTACCTCGGCAATCTGGTTCGTCTACGTGGCACCTTGGCCAACACCTCGGCCATATCTCGGCTATATCTCGGCCACATAGCGCGACCTCAAAAATACATAAAAAAACAACTGCCCTTAGGTTCTATTACCTTGGCAACCTGAGGTGGTAGAACTATAACGTCTGATCTTCCAACATGTCGACTAAACAACATGCTAGAGATACTTCTCTGACCAAGATCATGACTCATCGACGTCAAGGAACAGGGACTCAAATGTCGACTCATCAAAAACCAAATGTCCATTCATCAAAAATCAAGAACCAATAACCGAAGACTAAGAACCAACGTGTTCTTTTACCCAAGATCAATATCTCAACTGAGATCGTACTACTAGCCGACATCATGGCGCACTAGTTCAAAAAGTCCAAGAATCTCAAATGCGCACGAGCTGTCACGCATGATTTCCCCAACCGTTTTATCCATGTGGCATTGCCCTACTGGTTCGTACTCGTCACGCGTCAGATGCATCGCTTCGTCTTTGTCCCATACCGCTTGACGTCAGTGTGGGCACATTTACGTAGGCGATTCAATCAGGGTTTTGCTGTCCTTTTCTCTTTTCAACAAAAGCTCTCTCTCTCTCTTTCTCTCTCTCTCTGTCTCTCTCTGTCTCTCTCTGTCTCTCTCTTTGTCTCTTCACTTTTGCAATCACAACTCTCTCTCTTCCACCAGAGCCCCTCTCTCTCTGGAATTCTCTCAAACTGCCATTGATATCCTTTGAAGTTTTCTGCAACTACTTTCGTTCATCACCTCCGGCGAGCATTCACCCACTCTATTCCAATAAAGAGCATCGTCTGACTTCGGTGAATGCGATTCTGGCATCCATTTCCTCTGTAAGTCCTTGAATCTTCCCCCTTTTTTGATTTAATTTTTCTATAATCTCCATATTCTCAAGCATGCCTTCATGATTTCGTATCTATATGCTTTACACCTTTTTTCATTCTTGCACACTAGCACCACGAGTCACCACCATCCCTTGTGTTTCTTATATTTTTTCGTACCTAGAATGTGTTCTTGCCCTCTGTTTTGGATTTTGAATTTGTTTTCTCCTTTTCTTTCTCTGTTTTCAGATTCTTTCCTTCAATTCTTGTTTATTTCAGTTATTTTTGCATAGTTTAGGCTTGGGATTTGTTAGATCAATATGCACTTTAGAAAAATCAAAATTGACTGTACCCAAAACCTTTATTAGATTACCAGAATCCCTGTTTTAGTGTCCCTTAGGGTTACGTTGAGGTCCCTTTATCATTAGGAAAACACTCCCGTATTGAAAACCATATAAAACTCTCTCAGCCAAGATCATGGGTATGTTCAAATGGAGGGTAGATTCTCCTAGTAAACTCGAGTAATTCAGCCAAGAATTCAACATTCCAACCGATGTCCATCTTAGGCTTGCTGGAGAGAACGACTCCATTATAATCGAAGAGAATTACATGCCCTTCCCGTGGTATCAATTATCGAGGGTGGAATCAAATTCCCTCTTGACATCTTTTTTTCGAGAAGTGTTGCACTTCTATAGACTTAATCCATGTAATTGGTTGTTAACACCTTTAAGGTTATCAATGGTATACCGAGCTATGCCATCGCCACAATGCTAGGATCACCCTTGCCAACATCTAGTATTGTTATACCATATGTAGCCTCAAATCCACCAGTGGCTACACTTACTACCTCAAACCCCAGTCTACCGCATACAAATTGATAGTCGACTTTCCACACTCCAACAAAGGCACGGGAGAATACTATTTCATTGTCTCGGGCAACTGGGAGTTTGCACCAGATGATGATCTCCATCTCTTCCCCTTGCGCCGAGGAGTTTTTAGGAAAGATAAGGGTAAGAACTTAGTCACCCCAAACCATGCATTTTTAACATCGCTTTGCATACATAGTCATTTTCTAATATTTTTCTCATTTTACTCCTTTTTGTAGTGCTTCCTCAGCCGAGCAAATCTTTCCGAAAGTCATACGTCCAGAGCCCTAACCTAACACAGCTTCTGGACTTACCTGTTCAGGACTGCAAGGCCCCCATCCTTTTAAATTATGTCCCAACATATCAGTCATCTCTGTCGACATCCCAGTCAGGAGCAAAATGCCACCCTCTACAACAACTCCTCCGGCAGTATCTTCCTTCCGCATAGACCAAGCTTCTATCTCTGATCCAGTTGCCCGGCTATCAACATCGACTCCATCATAGCACATTCCACCAGCCCAATGCTAGCATCGTCGCCAGCCCCCAAACGCTCTGGCTAGGAGGATGCGTAACAAGAAGCGCCAAGGTGCAAATGCTCTGGCGTACGATCCGAAGAACCCTCCTCTCACACTCTCTGCATTTAGACTCGACATCGGAGTTACTGTCGTCGCCACCTTTGTCGAGATGGATCACAAACTAGCCGTAGCGAAGGATCTGCTCACCGGGCTGCCTGACATAGTGACCGTTTAATCCACTCATTCCCCTCAATCTGTTCAAAAGCCAAAGATGGTAAAGAAGGCCAAGGCTAAGACTAAGGTCACAGTTGTTCCCTCTGACGAATAGAGGGACGCTGAAGACTCAGTGCCAGGCTAAGAAGAGGCTAACAGCGAGCTGCTCCACCGAGTTCCCCCTCCTCCAAGAAGCTGAGGTACGTCAGCCCTAGTGGCGAACGGGACGTCCTCTCTGAGGACGTTTAGCTCCCCAAGATCATGGTAGGCGACCGACTACTGAGGGTCAGCGACAACGCTATCAAGGATGTTAAGGTTGGGGCCGCACTAATCATGGGCCTACTCCTGCCTGTCGACATGAGCGAATTTAGTGACTACGACCAGTACGAGAATTTCGCCTTGATGATGAGGCACTCTATCCTGGTAATATTCCTTTAATTATGCTCTTTTCAATTTTTGTTTTTCTTATACTTGGTGAATTTTTTATAAATTCGCTTCTCTTTTTACAGGCCATCTATCATGCGTACTCCCACATCGTCAAGGCCGAGTTGGTAAAGAAGGAGATCACCAAGAAGACAAAGGAAGCTGTAAGCTTCCTCTCCCAACTCAATAAGGCCGAGGCTAAAATTAAAAGCCTGATGAACGCAGCTAAGGTAGCCGTAAACAAGGTTGAAACTGCTGCCGAAGATACTAGGGCAGCTGCCAAGGTTGCCGAGGATAGAGCTGCCAAGGCCGAGATCATGTTGAAGGAGGCCATGGAAACCAAGGAGGCTGAGATCAAAATAGCCGATGAGAAGGCGTACGTGGAGGGGCAAGCCAACGTCCGGGATTAGTACAAGAAATAAGTCAATCTAGCCTGCAACAAAGGTTACTACCTCGATTGGGTTGCTGTATTGAAGAAACTATATGTTTCTGAGGACTCTCCTCTGTGTGACATCAGTCAATTGGATGTGCCCTTCCCCCCCTCTCCACTCCAATTCGAAGAAAAAGAATAACAAGATAAAGAGGCTGTTGCCGATGCCACTACTAGTGCTGCTGGGGCCACGTCCCCAACTTTGAATGATTAGGTTCTAGACTTGACTAAGGACGATGTGGATGAGGTATCCAAGAGCACTTCCCCCAAGAATGTTGAGGTCGCAGCTGTTGAGAAGAGTCTTGATGAGACTTTGAAGGAAATTGACGAAAAGATAGCGACCAAAGCTGGGAAGGTGGCGGAGCAACCCGAGGACGATGCTCTAGAACCTAGTACTTAGGATTTTTTTTTTCCTTTCTTTCCATTTGTACTTTTCTTTTCTTGCTTTTCTTTTTCTTCTAAGGCTGAAGTACTTTATGATGTAATAGAAAAACTACTTTCTTTGAACGCAAGTTTGCCCTTTTTTCACTAAGTGTTATAAGTCTTGTATGATCTGTTTCTTCTTGTTGCTTTTATTGCCTTGTATAATCTTGTGAATTCTTCTAAGTTTAATGTCTTCTGGACTTAATATCTCAGGCTAATGTATCTTGGATAGAACTACTATCTATCATCTCGAATCAATCATCTCAGTTAACTTCAACTTGCAAAATGCTCTGAATTTTTTTTTACAAATGTCATACTTAACTTATTCATGCTCTCTGCCCCCTAATGTGAATCTAAGTATTACTACCGGAATCTTGCCTAAGTCTGACTTAGACATCCATGACCGATGTCATCGCGTTTAGCTCATCTAAACAAAACAATTAAGGCATAACCTTAGTGCACCGAGACTACTATATACCCTGGCTTTGTGTACAAACTAGCCAGATTGTGGCTGGTTTCATCTAGTTTCTCATTGAAACATCTCTTTAACTTAGTTTTATCTTTGCCATCATTGCAAGTCTAAGTTAATTGTCTTGTTCACCTTGGAACATCGGCTTAAGACTTTTCAGTCTTATCTAACAGTTATAAATTTCAACAACATTTTGTAAAGAACAAAATTGAACTAGTATTTTATTAATACTTCGACTAAATCATTCAGATTACATATCAAAAACTTGAAAACTTAATGATAAAAGAATTTTAAATTGTTGGTATTCCATGATCTTGGCAATTCCTTGCCATCATTGTCTTCTAACCAGTAAGCGTCCTTGCCGGCGACCGAGATGATTCTGTACAGTCCTTCTCATTTTGGGTCAAGCTTACCCTCTCTGGGATCTTTTTTGTTGCCGACAACCTTCCTTAGGATGAGTTCCCAATTTGGAACTCTCTAGGATTCACCTTCTTGTTATATGCCCTTGCAAGTCTCTTCTAGTATGCCCCCAGCGGAATTGCTACTCTTTCTCTCATTTCTTCAATTAAGTCCAGATCTCTGGCAAGGAATGCCTCGTTTGTCCCATTTTCTACTCCTTGACTTCTGACTCTAGAAATGCCGATCTCCAGAGGTATGACAACCTCGGTGCCATAAGTCATGGTAAAGGAGATTCTCTAGTAGATCTTCTCGGTGTAATGCGATATACCCATAAAATATTAGGCAACTCCTCCACCCACTTACCCTTGGCAGCTTCCAATCTCTTCTTTATTCCATCCATGATGGTCTTGTTAGAGGCCTTGGTTTGGCCATTGCTTTGATGGAAGCTGGGAGTTGACTAGTAATTCTTGATCTTGTACTTCACGCAGAAGTTCTTGATCAACTTGCTGTCAAACTAAGTGTCGTTGTCTGTCACAATGGCTCTTGGGATCCCGAATCTGGTAATAATATTCTTCCTGATGAAATTCCTAACATCTACGTCTTGGATTTTGGCTAGGGGTTTAGTCTCTACCCACTTTCTAAAGTAGTCTGTGGCCACCAATAAGAACTTTCTTTGCCCGGTCGCCTTAGGCAATTGCTCAATTAGATCTATGCCCTATGGCCAAGGACTAGATACTAGGTTAAGGTCTCCAGCTGGCTGATGTATCAAGGGTGCAAATTGTTGACACTTATCGCAGTTCCTAACATAGGCTTCGATGTCCTTTTGCATGTAGGCCACCAACACCATTGTGATATGGCTCTGTGGGCAAGGGATTTGCCTCCATCATGGCTTCCACAAACTCCTTCGTGGATCTCGTATGAGAAGTCCTCCACTTAGGAAGGGTGCACATATCGCAGCAAGGATCCAGTGAAGGACCTTCTATACAAATGGCCTTTTGTCGACCAGCAGAATCTGGCCGACTTTAGTTTTTTATCTTTTGGTAGCTGGGTATCTCTAATAAACTTGACCAAGGCATCCGTCCAACTTGGGCCCAGTTCTATGTACAATGCCTTATATTCTGTTATTAGAGGTTGTACGCTAGGTCCTGATAGATAGTCTACCATTATCGTTCTTGGCATATTCGACTTTATGGCACTAGCAAGGTTAGCTAAGGCATCCGCATGGTTGTTGTCTTCTTCGCAGACTTACTGTAACTAACAACTTTAGAACTGTGCTAATAATTTGATGACCTCTCTGAGATAGGCCACAACCCTCTCATCTCGGGCTGCGTATTATCTTGTTGCTTGGTTCATGATGAGTTGGGAGTCACAATAAACTACCACCTCCTCAGCTTCGACAATTACTGCTAATTTCAATGTGACAATTAGTGCCTCGTATTTAACTTCATTATTTAAGGCCCTAAATCCCAATCGAATTGACTACTCTATCATTTGTTTGTCTGGTGAGACCAACACTACTCCTACCCCCACTTCTTGTTGGTTTGAACTGCCATCGACAAAGAGACGGAAGGATTCACTGTTGTAAATGTCACAAGGCTTCGGTTTTTCTTGGTCATTTTTTTGCCTTGCTGACGTGGAGTTTTGTGGCGCCAACTGTGCTTCTTCTGGTTCTTCTACACACCCTAGGCCGAGGTTTATTGGTCTTGGCTTCGGGTTTGCGTTCGGTGTGAACTCAACAACAAAGTCGGCTAGAACCTAACCTTTGATTGTTGTTCTTGGTCTGTATTCTATGTCATATTGACCTAAAACCACAGCCCATCGTGCTACTCTTCCTGTCAAGTCCCCATGTTGGAGTAGGGACTTCAATGGGTGCTCCGTGACCAACACCATCTTGTGAGCTTGAAAGTAATGGTTCAGTTTCTTTAATTCCATTACCAGGGCAAGTGTTAGTTTTTCTAGAGGTAAGTACCTCATTTCTATACTTGTAGGGTCTTGCTTACGTAATACACTGCCTTCTACTCTCTTTCTTTTTTTCAGACAACCACGACACTAATGGCGTGGTCCGAGACTACCAAATCTAGGAATAGATATTCTCTTAGAATTGGATTTGACAATACCGGTGGGGTTGTCAAATATCTCTTCAAGTCGGCCAGGGTGACTTCGTATTCATCTGTCCATAGAAAGTCTGTGGCCTTCTTCAGCAGGTAAAGGAATGGCTTGCACTTGTCTAAACTCTGGTTGATGAATCTGTTCAGCGCAGCTGCCTTGCCGGTCAGAAATTGGACTTCTTTTGCTATCGTCGAGCTCTTTAGATCAAGGATGGCCTTGATCTGATCAGGGCTCGTTTCAATTCCCCTCCTGGTCACTAGATATCCTAGGAATTTGCTAGATCCCACTCCGAAAGTGCATTTAGAGGCATTCAAACGAAGCCAATATGCCTTCAAGATATCAAAAACATCTTTCAAATTGGCTAGATGATCTGAAGGTTCCTTGCTCTTCACAACCATGTCATCGATGTAGACTTCCATGGTCTTCCTGATCAGATGTTTAAACATCTTTCACTACAAAAAAATTAAGGTTTTAGAGACCAAAATTTAGGGACAAAATTATTTTTTAGGGACCAAATATTTTTGTTGAGAAAAGTGCTATCATTATATTTTTAGCAACGAAAATTAGACATTAGTGATAAATTATTATCTTTTTGGGACCAAATTTTTTGTCTCAAAAAATAAACCATTTTGAGACCAAATTATTGTCCCTAAAAGTGTATTTATTAGTGACATTTTCAAAATTTTGTCGCTAAAAGCCTTATTTTTGACTTTTCGGGACGACCTTTTAACGACTATCCTCACGACGATAGAAATTGGTCCCTAAATGTCTTTTGCAACAAAATTTTCACTTTTAGAGACCAAAAATTTTGATCTCTAAAACTCTCATATGTTATAGTGTTTGTTACTAGTCTCTAGTATGTTGTCCCTGCATTCCTCAGTCTAAACGACATCACTTTATAGCAGTATAGTTCATTTGGAGTAATGAATGATGTCTTCTTTTCGTCTGGAGCGTACATGGCTATCTGATAATAGCCTTGATCATCCTTCCATGACCAGATATGGCATCCACAAGCTGGCCTATCTTTGGCAAAGGGAAATAGTCCTTCGGACAAGTCTTATTCAGGGTTGTGAAGTCCACGCAAACCCTGCACTTGTAATTCTTCTTCTTTACCACCATTGTGTAGACAACTACGTCGGGTAGTTTACTTATCGTATTTCCTGGGCCTCCAGCAGCTTTTCTACTTCTTTTTCAACTACTTGTACATGGACCATGGTTGGTTGCCTTGCTCTTTGGACCACAGGTTTGGCCGACCTGTCCACGTTGAGCTTGTGGCAGGTGACCTCGGGGCTAATCCCTGACATCTCGTAGGGTGTCCAAGTGAATACCTCTATGTTCTTTCTTAAAAAAGCTTCTAGTTTTCTTTTTTCTTACTCAGTCAAGCCTGATCCGAGGAGAAAGAACCATTCTTCATCACCTTCTTATACTAGGACCTCAGCTCTTATCGGCGGGCTCTTTACAGACATCGTCCAAGACCTATTGGTCTTCGTCTTCTACTTCTGTCATCTTCACTTCTTTAACAGCGCAGGTGTACTTCATTGTTGCCATAGAGCAATTCTTTGCCTGTACTTGGTCTCCTCTCACCTCCTCAACCCCAAACTTTATTGGAAACCGTAGTAGTTGGTGTAGTGTTTAGGAAACAACCCTCATAGCGTGCAACCATGGTCTTCCCAAAATAATGTTGTATGGGGAGGGTTGTCTATCACGATAAATTCTGTGGTTACCGTGTTAGTCCTTACCTAAACCTCTAGGTTCGTAGTCCCCCGTGGCCACGTCGGGGTTTCATTAAATCCAACGATAGGGTTGTCAGACTGCTCCAAATCATCTTTGTAAAGGCCTAGTTCTTTGTAACATCTAACATACATGATGTCATAGGAGCTATCTTGATCTATTAATATGCGCCTTACCTGGCACTCTCCAACCTTTAGTAACACTACAAGAGCATGGTTGTGTGGATGTTGTACCATATCTAGGTCTTCTTCTGTGAATGAGATCATCGGCCCCGAAGTCCTTCTACCCGGGTTTCTTCTGCTGGATTTAGTAAATATGTTGCAGATGTCTTACCCTTTATATCTCACCTCGGATCTCGTTCTCATTGACCTTCGTGTGGATCACGTTAATAACCTGTGGTCCATCTACCTGTGGTGGCGGGGTTGGAGGTGCTGCTCCAGGTGCCTAGGCCATCTTCGCCTATTCTTCTTGTGTCTTCGCTTCGTCTATCAAGTCTCTTAGGTGTTCCTGTCTGACCAAATCCTCTAAGTGTTGTTTCAGGGCCCTGCATCCTTAAGTCATGTGCTCATTTTCATCGTGGTAAGAATAACTCTTCTTGGGGTTCCTACCCATATACTTCCCCAGGGTCTTTTGCGGTGGCCTAAAGTATAGCTAATTTCTTATCCTTTCTAAGACCTTATAAATGGGGATCTTGAAAACTGTGCTCACTGAAACGTACATAAAGGATCTCATGGCAAGGATTGAAAAGTATGCAAGGGTAGAGAAAGATAGGAAAGTGAAAAAGACGAGTGTAGTAAAGCACCGCAAGTTCCTAGTTACAAGTCGGGATTTGGTTGTAGACCTTGTAGTACCTTTTGGCATAAGCCATAAGGCTTTTGCCATCGTTTATCTTTAAAGCTAGTAGAGAGTCTACCCTCAGTGGTTGTAGTCTGTTTGTAACAAACCTAGCCACAAACATCTTGGCCAAGCCTTCTCAACTCTTCACACATCCCTTCGGCAATTTGTGGAACAAGTTCGACGCTATTTCCCAAATGCCGATAGGAACATCTTGCATAGTAACTGTTCATTCCCACTCTACAAAGTTATCGCATTCAGATATAAACCAACATGGAAGTTTGGGTCGGACCTACCATCGTAGATTTGGAATCTCAATATGCTGAATCTCTTCGGCACCTCAAACGCATCCAACTTTATCAAGAATGATGTCTTCGGCTGGGCTATGGATATGATCTCGGCGTCTTGTCTTTTCCTCTGGAGGTAATCTCGCAAGTCTTCCTTCGATCGCCTAGGAGCTCGGCTATCAGTCGACTTCAGCCTTTTTGGTGCGTTGCTTCCCGTGTTGGGGGGGTGTTCTTTTTGACCTCTCTACGTCTGCCACGTCATCAAATTAGAGGCCCTGCCCGTGGACCTGCCAAGATCCCTTGATCTGGGTTCTCTTGGCCCTCGGGGGTCTTTGGGACTCCTCCCGCCTGGACTCTGTTTGCCCGACATTCTGGGATCGCTGATGTGAAGTCCTTGGTCTTTTCTTATGCTGGGGGATTGTTGGCACTGTAGCCAGTCCTTCCTTCTGGGCATTGGCATTTCCTACAAGCGTAGGCGTTTCCGGTAAAGGCAACGTTGGCTGCATCACTTTACTCTACATCATAAAGTTCACCACGGCCTGTAAATCTGTCAACTTGTTCACCAAGTCCTTCAGCTCATCATCTCTCCTGAAGCATCTTTCTATACATACTTGGCAGTCGCTTTCGTTGTAGTATTATTCCCGGTTGCCTCTTCTCAGGTCAGCGTTGTTGGCCTCAGGGTTTACTTCATGCATTTCTTCGTCATCATTTCTCACTCCAGCATTGGGATCTACATACTCCTCTTTCTCACTATGCATGTTGTCCCTGACTCTCACCTCTTGTCCGGCGTTGGCCATCTATTCCTACTAAGTTCCTACAGACGGTGTCAAATTAGCTGGAGAGCACGCGACAAAATAGATTAAATCAAGCACCTCCCAACAAGAAGACAAGAATACCACGGTGGCTCGTCCACCCGGGGCCACTCCGACGATCAAGTCAATGAACTTATCTCTCATAGATATCGGCACAAAATAATACTAGTTCAGGGTATACCTTAGATCCATGGGGGTGCCTTACTTTTATAACTAGCAGTGCCCTCGTCCCCTAGACGTCTCATTTCATAGGACTCAAGCACAATGCTTATGTCGAACTCTTAGTTAGATATGGATAAACTCCACAAGAGTCTCATCTTTATCTGAATTAAGCGCATCACTTATCTAGGACTCTTGTTCTCTATCCAAATATCTCAAATTTCGGTATTATCGCACCATATCTTGGCAATACCGCAATTACCTCGGCAATGTAGTTCGTTCATGTGACACCTCGACCAATACCTCGACCATATCTTGGCTACATGGCACGACCTCAAAAATACATCCCCACATTTACCACATATAACAATCCTCGTACACAATCTCAAATACAAATGAAGAGGTAGTGGATATGCGAAATCTAGGATACATGGCACGACCTCAAAAATACATCCCCACATTTACCACATCTAAAAATCCTCGTACACAATCTCAAATACAAATGATGAGGTAGTGGATATGCGAAATCTAGGATGATTGTTTTGTAGTTCTTAGTAGCTCATAATTTCAGCTCGTAAGTAAAGGGTGACCGATATTTGGTATAGATTTTATGTATTTATAATATTCTCTATTAAGATTATGTGTCTGGAAATGTTCATATAATTTAATAATGAATAAATTAAAAATTGGCAGTCGGCTTCCGTAGAAAATTTAAGCTGCACAGTTTTGACATAATCTTATTAAGTTTTCTTAGTTTAATTTACATAATTCTTAATCCATTTTTAATAAACAGTTTATTAGTTATTTGGATGAAAAAATTATATTACCATCACTTTGAGGTTGAAATATAAATTCTTCCTTGTTCATTCTTGTGTTTGCATACTATCTACATTAAATTTGATTTCTCTAACCTTTTGAACTTATTGTATTTTTTTCAAACGTCAGGAGATGTCAATATAATTTGCCCTTTAATAATTGAAAACACATTAAGGTTTAAAACCATAAAAATTAAGAAATTTAGGGAGAAAAGATTGTTGGCTTCCTAATTTAGGTGGTGTTTGGTATCTTTACCTCCACCACTAATGTTATTAGCGCCACCACTGCCATTACTATATAAAATTGGAAGTTACAAATTAAAAATAATAAATTTTAAATTTGATCAATATATTTTAGTTCATCATTTAATTTTTATCAAACATTATTTTAATTTAAAAAATTTAACATTCAGTTTTCAATACTTAATTTTTAGCTTTCAATTTTCAGTTTTAATCAAACATTACCTTAATTCAGCACTTAAAATTGAATGAATTAAGTAAAAATCAATTAAACCCGTTTGATAATAATAATTAGTATCATTTAAAATTTTATGTAACTATTAAAATGTAGGTTAAAGGTTAAAAAAAGAAAAAGAAAAAAGTTGAAGTGATAAGAAACTTACTTAATTTTGATTGAATTTATAATATTTATACATAAATGTCAATATACACCGTTACATCCCTACAACCACTGTCATCACCATTACAACCACTACCACCATGGTCATTGCCACTGCTACCACTACAGCTGCTGCTATTGCTACCACCACAAACCCTCCACCGTGACCACTATTATCATCGTTGCCATTGGAACCACCATCATTTCATCACCACCATCACAATTGCCACAATTACCACAATCATTACACCATCACTACTACCTTCTTTTATCTTTAGTACATTATCCTCTTTAGTACATTATATATCTGTCCACCATTCCTACAATTGTTATCTCTCTACTTTCATCAGCGTTGCCATTGGCACTATAAACACCACCACCGCGGCCACTATCACTATCATAATATAAAAATTAAAATATTCAATTTGTAAATAATAAATTTCAAATTTGATCTTGTACGTATCAAATAACTTGTTTTACTTCAATTTTTATCAAACATTTTTTCGATTTAAAATTTTAATGTTTAATTTTTTGTATTTAATTTTTAACTTTTCAACCTTTAATTTTATCAACACCACCTTAATAATCTTGTTAGTATTTTTTTTTTTTTTTTCTATTGTGATCTTATTAGTAAATTTTATTGGGCATTTTTGTCGATTGATACTCCAAGCATGGAGGACCATAAAGAAATTGTATGGATTTTTTTTTAAGGTGCATTTTACATTCTATTTTGAACTGTTATCAAATTATCTACTTAATTTTTTAATTATTGATTAAATCTAGTAAAATTTTAAAATATATAAATCAAAATCTACTTAGTTCTTGAATGATTAATTGAATCTATTAATTTCTAAAATATTTAATTTAAACCTATTTAGCCATTGAAAATAGGGTACTTAGTACATAAATTCAAATTTGAATTTTATTCGAATAAAAGTTCACACGCTAAAATACTTTATTCATAAGGACATGCATAGGCGAAATGACCATGTGTATATATATCTATATAACAAGGAAGCTCACACTTTTACTCTTGATGGGACTTTTGTCCATCTGTCAAAATTTAAACCATTAGATTAATTCAATCTAAGGGCTGAAAGCATCTCACTCACATCTCTTTTAACACACACCGTCTCTTAACACACACCCTCTCTCTCTCTCTTACTCCTCTCATCTCTTTCTGTTTTCAAATTTTGAACTCTCTCTCTCTCCATCGGATGGAGCCACACACACAGTTATTTTATCCAAAACTGGTTTCAAATTCTCTCCCTCTCTCTCATTTTGGGGTTCATCAGCAACGGCGGCTCTGCAATACCTGGATTCCCTTCGCAATACCCACCTAGAGCTCGGCGAATGGTACAATACCCTCTCGGATCTGTACCAGCGGAAGCTATTGCACCAGCTCACTCTCAACCTCGAACAGTTCGTCGCTCTCGCCGTCTTTCAGGTACCTCTTATTCATTGTCAATTTCTATATGTATGTGTTTATCAGCAGCTTTAGGCATTTGGGATTTTGGAAATTTTAGGCTTTTGTTTGTTTGATTGATTAACGACTGTGTGTGTGTTTTGTTATTTTACTCAGATTAACGACTGCGTGGAAAGGGAGTCCTCAATGCCGGAATAAAAGAGATCAGAGATTCAGAGATGGGAGTCGAAAAGGAAGTCCTCACTGCTAGAACCAGACCCAAGCCTAAGCCTGTCCCCGGTCAGATCGTCGCCGTCCATTGCACCAGCTACGGTTACTCCTCTCTCTCTCTCTCTCTCTCTCAAGCCAATATGTATGTATTTGTGTGTATTATATATGAAGAAGATTCTGAAATGCCGATGATGCTATTCTCCTCTTCTTTTGTTTCTTTTAACTTGCATTTAGAATCAATTTGCATTGGAGCAAGAGTTATTTCAAATAGTGAACCGATTCTCCAAATTTTGAAGACTCCCCTTTTTTTTCGGTTCGCATTGGAAACAATTATCACTGGACCTGGCGACAGTTTTGAAATGTTATGCTCATCTTGAGTGATTATAACACTCTTGAAGTCCATCTCATTTCGATTCTTAAGATTATAACACTCTTTCCCTTATTTGGCTTAGCACCGTTAGGTTTAGATCCTGCAATACATTGTCGGCTCACTTTAGTTGTCAAAAAACATGCATTTGGATGAATTGAAATGCTGATCACATATTTAAAGGAATGAAAATAATATTAAGCCATTAAAAAGCAATGAAGTTAAAATAATGCTCATCACCAGTTTTGTGATTCTGAGAGAGACCCACATAGCCCTGTTGAATGGTTTTGGTTTAGTCACATTAGTTGGCTCTTTGCTACTGATACTGTCATTGAAAGGGTATGAATTTGACTCTCTGTTTCTCTCTTTCTCTTTCATTTCAGACAAACACATGGCGTGCATGTTTTTGCTGATCAATGTAATGGGGTATTTGCAGTGTGGAATGCCCAACAATGTTGGGGATTTAGAGAAGCAGCCATTCTATAGGTTTCTACAGAGGACTTATGTTGTACATCCAATTGCACTTGCAGTTCTGCTCTATGCAATGGGAGGACTTCCCTTCATTGTTTGGGGAATGGTAAGCAGGATTATCTATCTGTCCTTTTAACAAAAAATCTAACAACACAGAAACCGATCAAAGAATTTTTCACACATCAGAAATTTATCAAAGAACCAATGGTGAGATGGTTGTGTTAAGTTCTGTGATCGGTTTTTGTCTTCATAGAAGACCTACCCCTTTCAAAGATTATTTTTGAATTATTGTTCCACAATAAAACAGGATTATTACATATGATAGGCAAGACTCCCTCTCCTTAGGCTGCAGCCTCCGATGTACCAAAAAAATTGCCCTGTTCACCATGCCTTCATCCATTGTATCAGTATATTCATTTGACACCACTAATTTTAATTGATTGGTCGTTGTGTTGTCACATTCAGAAACACAAAAACCAATCATAGAATCAGATACAAAATACACATGAATGAACAAATTTTTACAAAGTTTGTTAACGTGGTCTACTTTTAAAAAATCTTATATGTTCATATTGATTTTCTTTCTCGAAATTGAGTGCACCAGTGTGGTAATATTAGCTAATTGAGATTAAATATATAAAAATTTCATAACATCTTTTTATTATATAAAATGCGAGTTTGTTATTTTTGTAAAATGAGATTAATAAAGTCCAATTCCATGGCATCGAATTAACAACTCACCTCTTTTATGAGAACGTTAATTTCACTATTGAAAGGATTTTTAATCCTACAACACTACTAATCTCATAATTTTTTTTTACTAATAAGGCCAAGTTTGGCAACCTAAAAATAATCCAACTCACCTCTTTTTTCCATCACATCACTTCTCTACTTTTCTGCACATCTTTTTGTAAAAAGACAAAAAGTGCACTTATTTAGGTCATCCCAAACAACCCCTAAATATAATTAACGTAAAACTCAAAAATTACTAATTCAATTTTTCTCATCAAACATGACTGTAATGTAATTGCTGAGTTGTCCAATTCACATACTATAAGATTGAAAACCCTAAGCCTTCACAATAGTGCAAATAGATACACTTTTTAGGGACATATAATAATAGTAATAAAAAAAAAGATAAATTACATTCACTTCCGAGATTTGGGAAAATATAGTTGACTTCTTTTAAGATTTTAATTCTTATAATAGTTACGTTATTTTTTTATCAATAATTCGTTAGTGTATAAATAAAAAAATAATATCGACATATCTTTTCAACTAAAATGTATATTTTGATTACTATATTAACTAGCATATCACCCGTGCTATGTACAAGATAAAATAAAAGTATGATAATTATATTTAATTTTTTGTATTTTGTTTGTCGTAAATAAAATTTTATATCTATATAAGAAGGAAGCTCTGTTTTTCAAACCAGATGGGACATCTATCTTAGGTGGCAATAAGATTGAAAGGCTGAGATTAATTTGAGGGTTGTGTCTTTTTATCTTTACCGTTGGATATATACTTCAATTTTGAAACCCATTTCAAACACATTTCAGCCTTTTCGTCATCTCTCTCTTCAAACCCATTTCATTGCTTCTCTTCACCAGAGTTTTAAAAGGCTTTCTTGAGGCTCGCCTCGCCTTGAGGCTAAGGTAAAACACATAAAGACTTTGATTTTTTGGCATTACTCCCCAAAGGCTTGCGCATCATAGTTTGAGACGTGCGCCTTAAGTGCTCTTTTTACGCTTTCAGCGCATAAGCATGTGAGGACTATGCACATGCAGAAGTTGCCTTGGGTATTTGTTAAGCTTAGTCTATTAGATTGTTTAAACATAAAAAATTAAAAAGAATCCATTTTTATAATTATATTCTACAGGAAAAATTAAGTAAATGATCAATTAAGAAAAACATAATTAATGGTCAAGTGAGAAGCTCAATCACTGAAGTTAAGAATATCGATTTCTCTTTCAGTGAAGGAAAACTTCTTTCTATGCAGTAAATGTTCAACACATTAAAGCGAAAAGTATTTACATATTTATATTTAATTTTGTTTTTATTTTTTTAACTATTTAAAAATATTTAATTTATTCAATAAATATTAAAATTTGAAATTTGAAATGCTTACGCCTCAACGCCCTGAGGCTTACGTCTCGCCTCATGAGGGGTAAAACGCCTTAAGGTACGCATTCGCCTTTAAAAACTTTGCTCTTCACCGTTGGATATACCCTTCAATTTTGAAACCCATTTCAAACACCTCTCTCTACACGTTCTCTTCAGCTCCCTCTCTCCCACGTTCTCTGTCACAGTGTCTCTCATCACCACAGCCATTGAAGACCCTTGGATCCTTCGATACCCACCTCCCTCTTCGATACCCAACCCTTCGATACCCACCCTCCCTCTTCGCTACGCTACTCCTCCTTCCCTTACAACCCTTCTCTTCGACCTGACCGAGGCTGTCACCGACCGAGCCTCCCTCCATCCGACGATCGAGTCGAGTCTCTCTCTCCGACGATCGAGTCTCTCGCCTGTCTCGCTTCTCACCGCTCAGTCCCGCCGGACTCTCTTCTGTCGACGCTCTGTCTTTTGTCAACAGATCTGTCTTCTCTCGACTCTCTCTCTCCGACCAGTCCGATTCTGTCTCCGACCCGAACCAGCGACTCCAACCTACAGGTATATAACTACAAATTGAAATCTGTTGTTGTTGTAGAATTAGGTTTTTTTTTAGGATTTTTTTAAGGGGGCAAAAAAAAGAAAAGTTAAATCTGTTGTTGTTGTTGTAGAGTTTAAAATTGAAAATTGAAATGTGTAAACGTGATTTTTTTTGAAACTGTTGTTGTAGAGAACTCTCTTATTTTTTTGAGATTTGGTGTAAAACAAATTGATTGGTTATATTTTTTTCTTTTTTCTTTTTATAATCTGGAGATTTGTCCATTAAAATACAAAAGAAGAAAAACAAATCTCACTCATATTTTTTGTTTTTTAGTCTTAATTGAATAAAATCTGATGTTTAAAATGTTTTGTATTGTTGTTTACAGGGAATTAGATCTTGATTGTTTTGAAAAGGGGTTTCGATTATTAATGTTGAAAACGTTGACAAAAAGCATTACTCTGTTGATTGGAAATTTTGTATATGTGGCACAATTTATTGACTGGCAGTTACTTATCAAAAAAAAAAAAAAAAGACGGAGATAATCAATATTATTTGATGACTCATTGACTTTTTGATTGCTTGGTTATGAGTTATGATTAGAGGATGAAACTGATTCATGATTTGAATTGAATGTTTATGTAGAATGGAACCTCAGAAGAGGTGAAGAAGATAGTTTCGGTCCTTAATGCTGGTGAAGTGCCTTCTCAGGATGTTGTGGGTAAGTAAATGCAGAATGAAACTTACAGCTAAAATGGTGTGTTTCTATTCTAATTTCTATGCTTTCACCTGTTACTATTTTTATTAAGTACACCACAGGTGATTTGCACATAAAACTTCATTAAACTATCTTGCAGAAAATTAAGGGTCAGAGTTTTAAGAATGTTTCTGTCATATGCTATGTTGGTCTCAGAATATGGGAAATCTCACATGGAAGCAGCATTCCTATTTTATATTTTATCCTTTGGCTATCATTTCGTACTAGGATTGTTTAGAGGCTAAAATTAGGATTTCGGAGAACTTTCTATTTTTGCTTCCATAGTTTCTATCCTATTAATTTTCGTAGGCAATAATAAATTGATTGGTATTTAAGTACAAATTCGAAGTATTTGATGCTGTCTTTTGGTTCTTCAAATTATTGATGTTTTGACGGTTTTTTTCTTCTCAGAGGTGGTTGTGAGCCCTCCGTATGTGTTCCTACCATTGGTGAAAGATTTGTTGAGGCCTGATTTTCACATTGCTGCTCAAAATTGTTGGGTCAAAAAGGGAGGTGCTTTCACTGGTGAGGTTATGTATGTTTCATCATGCTCTTAATAATCTGTATTGCATTGGCAAGAGTTGAATTAATTAAAATCATTTAGTTGTTCCTTTAGAATTGTCATTTGCCAAGTTGTAGGAGGTTTCTTTGTGTTATGGCTTAAGGATAAGGAATCAACACGTATTATTTGAGTATCATGTCCCAAATTGAAAGATGAGGTATTTCCTCATGCACCACTGGTCTCACCATGATCCTTCTATCGAGAAATGGTTTCATATATTTCTTATTTTAATTTTATGAATTTACTTCAGCATCCCATTTCCTAGACGTACATACACACACACTATATATATATGATTGATTGTTCCTGTTTCTAATTGTCTGTTTGGATTGGGTGATTTGGTAAGAAATGATTAGAAATGAAGAAGAGTGAGAGAACTCTCTTATTTTTTGAGATTTGGTGTGAAACAAATTGATTGGTTATATTTTTTTCTTTTTTCTTTTTATAATCTGGAGATTTGTCCATTAAAATACAAAAGAAGAAAAACAAATCTCACTCATATTTTTTGTTTTTTAGTCTTAATTGAATAAAATCTGATGTTTAAAATGTTTTGTATTGTTGTTTACCAGGGAATTAGATCTTGATTGTTTTGGTGGTGTAAATGGATTGAAATTGAAACTTCTCTCAATTATTTGGTAAGTGGATTATTACATAACCAAACTCTCTCCTTCTCTTTCTCTTGAACTAATTTATAATTTATGAACTTATTGAAGATACAATATTGATAGAAATAGTGAAAAAAAAATATATATATATTACATTCAATAGAACATGAAGAGAAAATGTTTTTATTCTGCCAAATGTTGGTTGTTGCTTATAACTTTTTTTATTAATATCAAAGTATTTGGTATAAGACGGATAAAATTTAAATAAATTAAAAAGTTGGGAGAGAGAGAGAGAGAGAGTTCATTGGTTTCAGTCCAGGTAACTCCCTTGGTTTCTCTGTGTATTTGACAGTGCTTTGTGTTTTATGTCTTTTATTACAAGGGAAAGAAGAAAGAGAAGAGAGTTCATCATCTGGGCTGAAAATGAGAATTCTTGGGGTTTCTTGGCTGCTCCAAAGCCTAATAAGGTATATCAGAATATGGGTATATCAAAATAAGGTATATCCAATATATACAGTCTTACGAGACTCCATTATCTGTATAATTGTAACTAAGTAACTAAGTATAGATATACCCATTATTGGATAATTGAGACTCCATTATCAGAATAATGCAAAGCAATTATCAGAATAATGGATATATCAGAATATGGGTATATCAGAATATTGGAGTAGGATATATTATGTTGAAAAAAAGTATAATTGTAACTAAGTAACTAAGTATAGATATACCCATTATTGGATAATTGAGACTCAATTATCAGAATAATGCAAAGTAATAATGGATGGTTATACCCATAATTGAGACTAAGTAAATCATAACCCATGGTATTGAGAATAACTGATTGAGATACAAAGTATACTACATAACGTTGATGCATTTGGATATAATCCAAAGTAATATTGTACAAATAATATTCCGATATATCAAAAAGTATATTCTGCCCGTTATCTGGATGGGTATATCTCAACTAAGTAGCTATGATATTATTGGTCCGGTAATGGGTATATCAGAATAATGGAGTCTCAATTATGATAACGTGCAGAATAATGGTATATCATAACTAAGTATCTAATTGAAGTTATCTCTCTCCCTAGCTACTTCCTAACACATGAGAGATTATATGTTGAGATATTATCCTTTAGGCCAATAATGGAGTCCCATGGCCTGAGATATTATCTGTGTAATGAAGTTATTTTGCTTTAGCCCATTAATATTATCCGTTATAGTTTGACCCATGTGTTATAAATTAAATGTTAGGTATTGAGATATTATTAATTTAATCAATTAAAACTAAATGATGTTTGCTATGATACCATGTGAAGTTATTTGGGACCAATTCATTTAAAGGCTTAATTGTTTTAGAGAGGGGTAATTTTATTTAGCCTTTCTGCACATCCCCCTTTATTTTTAGTGATTTGTTGTGCCTTTGGGTTGAATACCTGCGTTGTGTTTTTTTTATCGTGGACGAGGACTTGATGCCTTAAGGTATGAACATATTACTGGGATGATAACTTTGGTCTCCATTGGCTCTAATGGGACCTGTGAAAGATTGTTTGCTGAATGGAAGTTTGTTGCCCTGTTAATCGAATTTAATAATGTGATGGCCAAAGAAAGAACACTCCATAAAGGTGTTTTTCTTCATGGGTTTTTAGGTATGTTTTTAGTGTTGTCCCAAATTACTTTCAGAACTACAGAATCCAGATTGACAGTAAATCAAATTCGTTGGCAATACCACACAGAGGAAGCATCTGGGATGAAGACATGGGTGTTTGGATCAGTTAGACAATCAATTAGCCAGTGACAGGTCTGTCATGAACCCACATGGGAACACCATCTGAAGGCACCTCACATTTTTCCAACACAAAAGCTTATTTACCTTTTTAGTTGATTCCAATTTACAGGCTGATGGAAGTAAGACAGGAAATTAATACATAACAAATTTGCTTGCATATCATTCATATGCCACTTATTGTTGTTGGAGAAATATGTTGTAATTCAGGAATAGATGGAAGTGATAACAACAAATTTCAGAGGCTTATATTTTTCTCTCATTCGGTGTTCTGAGAGAATCAAAGCTTAATTCTGCTAATTGCAGGTTGGATATTGGAGATGGCAAAGAGGTTGATCTTAAAGAATGTCCAAGATCAAAGCTTCGGCAACAATGCATCAAGTATCTTGGACCAGTATGTGCTCTCATGAATCAGTTTTTCTCGATCTCCATTTTGAAATTATATTCGGATTGCGTATTTCAAATTGTATTGAACTGTTAGCTATTAATTTTTATCCTAATACGTGCTCTCTCTAACTCTCTCTTTTTTTATGTGGTGGGTTTTTTTTGGGGAAAATCAGCAAGAGAGAATATTTTGAATATATTGTTGTGGAGGGGAAAATAGTGCACAAACAAACTGGAAATTTTCTTAATACAAACAAAGGAATGAAATGGATATTTGTGATGAGCACCTCCAAGAAACTTTATGCTGGTCAGGTGAGACCTAAATGAAAAGCAGAATTATTTGATATTTAATTTAATTTTTTTTTTGTATTTGATTTGTTTGGAATTGTAGAGTGTAGTCTATTAAATATATTTTTATAATTGCATTTTAATCTTAAATTTAAGTAGTGTTGCGATTACAATTATATTATAATCCTAATATTATTTACACCGTCCCTTCTATTGTTTATTTTCATCACTTGAATTACAGGCTGTTAGGTGATGGAATATACAAGTGGGTGACATGGATTGCACAATTGGGAGACAACGCGTATCTAACGTAAAAAGCCTTTTTCTTTTTACTATCATTCCTTCATTAAATACTATAAATGCATACACATATGTATGCGTATAATGTAATGGATAGAATGAATTTATTTAACGTGAAAAGATTTAATGGTTCCATTTGAAAGATATTTGTTTGTGAGACTATAGTTCCCTTTGAAAGATCAACTGGATTTGCAAATGGATCTTTTGATATTTTTCAAGCATCATGCATTTATGGTGGTGTGCTACTGGCAATAAGAAATAATCAGATCTAAAATGCATATAGAGATGTTGAACCAAGTTTAAAGTGAGACTACACTTGAGGCTATTATAGAATGCATGATTATTTATTTTTTAGTTTCAAATTAATTCATGAACTGTATGTATTAAGTAAATCTCTCCTGATTTCATATTGTAATTACAAAGTAAAAGGACAAGGGAATTAAAAATGAAGAATTATTAATATGAAGAATTATTAAAAATGAAGAATTATGTGTATACTGAAAGTTTCGTATACACTGTGACACGGAGTTTAACCTTGAATATGAAGAATTATTAATGGATTGAATAGATCATAACTACAATGTGGTGAATTTTTACCAGTATGGAAGCGCTACATTAGTTTGTCTTAACTTTTATTTTTCATTGGTCAAAAGTGTATTAACTTGAATGTGATTTTTTTTTTTTTAAACTTGGAGTGCCGTAGGCACGGGTCATCCACTAGTATATATATATAGATATGTTTTGGAAAGATTGTTAAAAATTCATTTTTTTGACCTTTTTTTTTGACATTTTTTTGAAAAAATATATAAAAAATAATGTAATCTAAAATAAATTAAAACCAATTTTAACCCACTTTTCAAAACGGCTATTGTATACTTGGGAATTCCAAACCCCTCCCCTCTCTCTCTCTCTCTCTCTCTCTCTCTCTCTCTCCCTCCCCTTTTCATTTCAACATCTTCGATCTTCGATGAAGTACGTCGGCCGCCGCGCCGCCAGCACCAGTACCAGTACCACACAGACGATAGCGACTACCTTCTACCTAGAACTGGAACGCCACCGTTGTCGTCTACTCTGACGTTCCGTCGACCCTGGAACTGGAATGCCACCGTTATCAAAAATGTACTGTTCCGGTCAACTGGCCGGACGACCGGTGGGACGTCCGGTGGGATGACCGGTTAGCTCAAATTTTTTCACATTGGACAGAGTTTTCAAAATTGAATGTGAAATTAGCTTTTAAAAATCGTAAACAAACATCAAATGCAAACAAATGAATAAAAATATATTTAGAAAATACAACCAAACGCAGCCTTCCATTTGTATTTTATCTATGTTTCTTTTAGGTGAAACTACTTGAAAAGTTCTAATAAATTTGTTTTAATAATTTTTAATTAATTATTTTTCAGATTTTCGTTAAGCGGAAGCCACAATTCTAAGTTGGGCCCCTATAGTTTATCTACTATGAGATAGGGCCGGTACCAAGTCTTTATCAATTAGTAATTAGAATACCTAAAAATTATTCATTAACATGGTAAATATACATATTATTATATTTATCATTTCATCAATATAATAATATATTTACAAGTACTTGTCTGAGTGCAGTAATCAGGATTAAGCTTATTTGTCCAAGTAAAATGATTTGTTTAATATAAATACTAAAAATTGAATTATGTATGGCAAATGATTGTTTTGAAAAGATGATTAAAAATTATTTTTAAATTTTTTTTATAAAAATATGAAAAATTATGAGAGATTATATGACTCAAAATAAATTAAAAATTAAAATATGACTTTTAATTATTTTTTTAAAATAGGGAAACCAAAACAAAATCAACAAATAACCATTACCCTCCCCTGAATTATATCATGATCTCTACATGCTAACAAATTGCAAAGTAAGATTCTTGAAGGATCTTCTCAGTGAAATTATGATAAAACAACCTCAACTCGAGTTTCACGTGGCTTCGTTTTTCTAAGAAACAGAATCCCTAGGAATCCACGAGGAAAACGTAAGAATTCTAATCAGAACACTCATGATGGAATTCTAATCAGAGTTTCATCGGTCTGGTCTTGAGATTTTCGAGATTTAAAATTAATAATTAATTAATAAATTTTTGAAATTTTTCACATTTTTTTTTATTGAATGAAAAAAAAAATTGAAAGTAAAGGACAAAAGATTTATGTCAAAATCATAAAAAATACTTATTATTACATTACAATAATTAATAAGTATCGCTTGATCCTCACTCTTCTTGTATTTTTAGAAGCAAATAAATCAATCATACTGCATAATCTAATTTTTTTGCAACATCATTTTCAATGAATAACAATGCTAATTATTTTAAATAGGTCTTTCAATTTTTTAATAGAATAATTTATTTTAAGTTAATTTAGGTTTTTCTTAATTTTTTTTAAACCTAAAATATACTTAATATGTTAGACTAAACTATAATAAGGGAGACCCTTTTTTTGAGTCTATTTTAAGGAACCCTAAGCTATGGCCTTGTGGCCTATGCCTCAGGCCAGCCTTGAGTTTCATCCACATAACAAGAAGTAATAAATAAAATAATAAAAAAAAAATCAAGATACATATATCACATCATTAATAGGTGGGGTTTTCTATCAGCTCATTAGAGCTCTAAAATTTTTTCCACCAAAATATTGCTGGTTTAGATTGTTTTAAACTATGAATTATAATGTGGTGTTTTGAAAAGTTGGTAAAAAATTGATTTTTGACTTTTTTGTGACTTTTTATCTTTTTTGTGTAAAAAAACTAGGGCAAATTACACAAATAGTCCCTATAGTTTGGGGTTTGTGTCATTTTGGTCCCTAACTTTTCAATTGTGACACATTTGACCCTAAATTTTGAATCTTGTTCCAAATAAGGACAATTGAATATATAATTAGCTTTTTCAAGGGTAAAATTGTCAATTTGATAAAATACAAACTAATTTGACAAAAATAAATGTCAAACAAATATTTTTGAATTTTTAAAAATTATTTCTACCTACTAAAAATAAAATTATGTAAAACTGATAAATCTTTTAGACATTTATTTTTTTTTTACCAAATTAATTTTTATTATGTGTTTGGATGATGATCATGTAAAATTAATTTTAAAAAATTAATCATGTAATTTTTATTAATTTTACATAATTTTATCACTGGTGGATAAAAATAATTTTAAAAAAATTAAAAATATTTTTTTGACATTTATTTTGTCAAATTAGTTTATATTTTATCAAATTGACGATTTTACCCTTGAAAAATCTAATAATATTTTCAATTGTCCTTATTTGGAACAAGATTCAAAATTCAGGGTCAAATGTGTCACAATTGAAAAGTCAGGGACCAAAGTGACACAAGTTCTAAACTATAGGGACTATTAGTATAATTAACCCAAAAATCTAAAGAGCTAAAAAGCTAACTTTTTTAGCTTATTCCCAAATTGCCCAAATATACCCTAGTAGTTAACCTCTTTTTTTTTTTTTTTTTTTTTTTTAAATAATATTTTATAAAATAAAATAAAATAAAATTATTTTATATAAATTATTTTTAAAATATATTACAATGTATACATTACAAAATAATAATATATATTTATGTATATCTATCTATAGAATTATTTAAAATATATATTACGAAATATACAGTGCAATTTTCGTTCTAATAAACTATGAAAATATAGTTTAAATATATATATATATATATATATATATATATATATATGTGATATTGGGCAAATTTGTAACGCCCTCAAAATAAGACATACGACAATCATGCATAAGATCCATAAACATAGTAGAAAAGTTACATTTCATTTATCAGAGTCTTCTTCACAGATGATAATACATGTTAGCAACAAAATAAATGGCCTACGGGTTTACATCTTTTCAAGTAATAACTTGGTTACAACAAAAGAGAGTCCTAACTCTATACATAGAAAGCCCTCGGCTTGGATTTACATTTAACACAAAATACAAATAACAAAACAGAGTCTTCAACTCCAAAACCTCCCAAACTAAGATCTTGGAGGCAGCATATCACCTATACCTAAAAAATGGTGTCCCAAGTAGGGTGAGCCAATGCCTAGTAAAGATATGCTAAACAGTATATGAGAATTAACTAAAACATTAGCATCTGATAAATGTTTAACATTTGTAAGCCCACTTATATCATTTCCATTACCAATCAACATTTACATCCATGTTTCAATCCACTTCCAATTATTTATCCAAAACAATTCATTGACATAGTTCATTAATATCTAAATATTTCAAAATGAGACTACAACTCACATTATCAACACTTTAATCATAAACATTATTCATACACTTTCATTCACTTGCCATTTTATGGAACTACGTCCGAGGGAACCGGCACCCAAATATATATATAAGATTTCGGGACTTTCACCCTGGACGCTCCGGCCAACTTAATTATCAATGGAATCCATCCCTTATCTCCCCCTAAACAAAGATACATATACAATATATTTAAACACGTTGTCATATACAATGACCAATTCAATCCCATATTCAATGTTTATATCCAACCGTCATATTCAATGACATATTCCAATTGATTAGTTTCAATTCACCTAATCATTATGCAGTTTTTACAACAATCATGGCTATCCTCCATTGATAGCCCAAAACAGATATTTCTAAACAGATAAATAAATTTCTCAATAGATAATTGATCACGTTTTCCATAGGTGAGTGATTCATTGATCCAACTACACCATCTAATCACAATTTCTTTCAATTTCATGATTCTCAAACCAATTTCATATTTCCACATTTATTTCACTATTTATACAAAATAGTTATTTAATTCAAATTATGGTATTTTTCCTCTTTTTCTCAAATGTTGCACCCAATGCCAAATTTCATCAATGATACCCAAGTAATAGCATATTCAAGACCTCTTATACCCATAGGTAACCCAAAATAGAAAACCCATCTTTTACTATTTCAAACTCAAATCCCTAACTTCACCCAAACCAACCATTTATACAAAATGACCAATATTTATGTTAAAGCTCATAGTAATGAGTAGATTATCCCTACCTCAAATGGAGAAGCTCAAATGAGAAGAAGAGTGAAACCCAAGATGCTCCAAATCCAAACTTTTTCGGATCAAAAGATAGCCCACGCGATGCTCTAACTTTTTAACAAAGGGAGTATGATAGAATGACCCTAGATCAAGAGTATTTGTAGAGAGAAGGGATATTTTAGAGAGAGAGGCTGTCGATTTAGGGTTTTGGAAGAAAAAGAGGTTCAAAAATGGTGTATTTCATGTCTGCTGCGAACTGATATATGCGAGGCTCGCTCGAGCGAAAGACTTGTCGCTCGAGCGACTAGACACAACAAAGGACCTCGCTCGAGCGCAAAAAGCGTCACTCGAGCGAACAATGCGAAGCTTTAGGTCTGCCACTCACGCAGACGCACGTTCGAGCTCAAGAGTGTTCACTCGAGCGAAAGAACAAATAACACAAAGCTCGCTCGAGCACATGAAAGCTCGCTCGAGCGAAGAATACCAATTTTCAGGTCTTATAGAGACGCAGACGCACGCTCGAGCGCAAGAGTTCTCGTTCGAGCGAAAAGACACACCACACAAAGCTCGCTCGAGCGAAGATGCCAAAACCTGGGTAGCAACCATTTGAACCAACTCACAACCAACCTGTTCCAAACTCACCCAATACATCCCAAAACTCAAATACAAAGAATAAATGATAGAAATAAGGTATAGACAATGACATACAACCACGGAACCCGAGTCCGGAACACGATAAATGACGGGGAAAAACTAGGATCGCTATAACCTCTCTCCCTTAAAGAATTTCGTCCCTGAAATTTTATACAAGTTTCAAAATTGTGAATATTCAATTTTCAACATGATTATAATACAACACTCACCAACATGATCCACTACCGGTCATTCCATCTCTTCTCAAGAGAACAACTTTAAAATATAGCTTAATATACATTATCAACATGCATTCTTTTGAAATTCAACAAATTTCAATACACATATTCCATATCTCCATAATATATTTGCACTTCTAAAACACATTCAACATATACAATGCTTAAATTAAACTCGTATTTCCGAGACATATTCAACAATTAGAATACTTCCATAGTCCAAAACATATACAATGTTCTTAGAGTTCATTAATAAAACAATATTTCCAACATATGCTCAAACATTAACAAACAGGTCCGGATATTTCTCTCAGACCTCTAATTCACGTTCCCAAGTGGCTTCCTCGACTCCGTGATGTTTCCACAATACTTTGACCAAGGGAATTGTCTTGCCTTGCAAGACTTGGTCCCATCTATCCAAGACCCTCACCGGTCTCTCTTCATACGAAGCAACCTCATCCACCTCTAAGTCAGTCCAATCCAATACATGCGATAGATTCGGCTCATACTTTCGAAGCATACTAACATGAAACACGTCATGCACTCCGGAAAGTTGCGGCGACAATGTTAAACGGTAGGCAACCTCCCCAATCCTCTCAAGGATCTCGAAAGGGCTAATAAACCGAATGGACAACTTCCCACTCTTCCCAAACCTCATCAAACCCCGTTTAGGTGATATTTTCAAAAAAATGTGATCACCCACCTCAATTGATAAAGGTCTCCTACTACGGTCGGCATAACTCTTTTGGCGACTCTGGGCTGTAACTAGCCTCTTGTGAATGAGTGCCATTTTCTTCATCGTTTCTCGCACCAACTCCAGGCCCAATAAAAGTGCATCACCCACTTCGGCCTAACACACTGGAGATTTACACGGTCGGCCATACAAGGCCTCAAACGGTGCCATACCAATACTCGATTGGAAACTATTATTGTAGGCAAATTCCACTAGGGGTAGATGTCTCTCCCATAACCCGTTAAAGTCAAGGACACAGCCTCTAAGCATATCCTCAAGGATCTGAATAGTGCGCTCGGATTGCCCGTCAGTCTGAGGATGGTAAGTCGTACTAAAAGTCAATCTAGTGCCCAAGGTACTCTGCAAACTCTGCCACAACCTAGCAGTAAAACGTGGATCTCTATCTGAGACGATTGACACTGGGACCCCGTGCAACCTCACCATGTCCCGAATATACAAGTCGGCAAGATAATCTACCAAATCTCTTACACGCATAGGAATAAACTGCGCTGACTTAGTCAATCGGTCAACTACCACCCAAATGGCGTCACTACCCCATTGAGTCCTCGGAAGGCCCACGACAAAATCCATCGTGACGTGCTCCCATTTCCATTCGGCTATAGGCAAGGGTTGCAACAAACCCGCTGGCCTCTGATGCTCGGCTTTCACTTGCTGACAAGTAAGGCACTTTGACACAAACACCGCCACATCTTTCTTCATACCCCTCCACCAAAACTAGCGACTCAGATCATGATACATCTTTGTGTCTCCCGGATACACCGCAAGGCATGAATGGTGAAACTCTCGGCAAGACTCCGGCACAAACAAGCGGTCTCGGTACCTCACACTCAGGTTGGGATACACAGTCAAACCCTTCTCTACCTTCTCACTAGAGATCTTCTCCCAAAGGGATTCTATCTCAAAGTCACCCTTCTATGCCTCTAATACTCGGTTCACAAGTATAGGTTGTGCCACTACAGAAAACAAAGCCGCAGATTCAACAGACTCACCCAGATGCAAGTCAAACTCGCCAAGAGCACCCAACATCTCCCATTCTCGGACAGCAATACAAGCTACATCATGAATGGACTTCCTACTTAGGGCATCGGCCACAACATTGGCATTTCCTGGATGATAATGCAACTCGAAGTCATAATCTTCTTTGAACTCCATTTACCTTCTCTGCCTCAAATTCAAGCCCTTCTATGTAAACAGATACTTTAGACTCTTATGATCCGAGAACACCTCGAATCTCTCACCATACAGATAGTGCCTTCAAATCTTTAAGGCAAATATCACAGCTGCTAACTGAAGGTCATGAGTAGGGTAGTTCCTCACGTGTGTTTTCAACTGACGTGAGCCATAGGCTACTACTTTCCCCTCTTGCATCAATACATAACCCAAATCCTCTCGTGAGACATCACAATACACTGCATAACCCAAACCCCTCTCCGGAATAATCAAGACTGGAGTGGTGGTAAGTCTAACCTTAAGCTCTTGGAACGACTTTTCACAAGTCTCACTCCACATAAATTTGGAGTCAAAGGCAAAGCTAGCCTGGAGAAATCCTTCACAAATCGACGGTAATATCTGGCCAACCCCAAGAAACTACGAATCTCAAAGACATTCTTAGGTTGTGCCCAATCTTGCACAGCCTCTATCTTGGATGAATCTACAGTCACCCCTTCCCCGGATACCACATGGCCTAAGAACTTAACCTCTCTTAGCCAAAACTCACACTTCCCAAACTTAGCATACAACTTATGGGCTCTAAGTAATTCAAGCACCACTCGCAAGTGTTCCTCGTGCTCCTCCTCAGAAGGTGAATAAATCAGAATGTCGTCCACAAGGACGACTACGAAACGGTTTAAGAACTCTCGAAAAATCCGGTTCATTAAGTCCATGAACACAGTCGGTGCATTGGTAAGCCCAAAAGGCATCACCAGAAACTCATAATGGTTATACTGCGTATGGAATGCCGTCTTCGGGATGTCCTCCTCCCTGACTCTCAACTGATGGTAACCCGATCTCAAGTCTATCTTAGAGAAACAACGGGATCCTTTCAACTGATCAAACAGATCGTTTATACAAGGCATAGGGTACTTATTCTTAACCGTAACCCGGTTCAATTTTCAGTAATCAATACAAAGTCTCAAGGCCTCATCTTTCTTCTTAACAAAGAGGGCTGGTGCTCCCCAAGGCGAAGTACTAGGGCGAATAAAACCCTTGTCTAGCAACTTTTGGAGTTGAATCTTCAACTCACTCAACTCGGCTGGGGCAAAACGATACGGTGCCATGGAAATCGATGCCGTGCCAGGCACTAAGTCAATAGAGAACTCGATCTCTCGATAGGGTGGTAAACTAATAAGATCCTCGGGAAAAACGTCCGAGTACTTACAAACCACTCTTGGCAACTCAATCCGGGTCTCATCACACTCACTACTTACACAGCTAGCGAGAAGACAACTAAGCTCACTCCGCCCTCGCGGATCATACACTGGTGGTAAAACTCTTCCAACCTGATCTCTTAAGAATTGAAAACAATCTCTGCTCAAGGTACATACAATAACCCTCTGACGGTAGCAATCTAGAACAGCCCGGTATGACGATAACCAGTCCATACTCAAAATCACATCAAACCCAGACATATCCATCAATACAAAAGAAAATGGAAGCCGGCGATCGGCGACCTCTATATCACAGCCCCGACACCCTTGTTTCAAAACCATCTCGCTCCCAATAGGTGATACAACACAAATAGGAGATGTTAACTGTGCCAACTCCAATCCCAAAACAGATGCAAATGCAGAAGATATAAATGAATGGGATGCACTCGTATCAATTAACACATTAGCAATCGAGTTGCAAAACAAAAAGGTACCTCTCACTACTGATGGAACCTGTACAAGATCCAGCACTGTAACAGCATACACGTGCCCTGTAGGTCTCTGATCTACCTGCTCACCTCTTGGAGCATAAGACTGCTGCACAGACTAAGCCGAAGAGGCTCCCTGATTGGCCCTCTTGGCTTAAACTGACTGTGCTGGCTGGTAACTCTATGTTTGTCTCGAACCAGATGCACTAGATGTGCCACCTAACTGCGGGCAAAACCTCTTCAAGTGCCTCGCCTGCCCACATTGGTAACAAGTGAGCGGCTGGCCTCTACCTTGACTCTGGCCCTGAGAACGAGCCGAAGAAAATGCTGCACGCTGCTCTCCTCCTCTCTGTGGGCAAGTTGGAGACTTGTGGCCCAACTGACCACATTTGTAATAAGTAATGTCTCCCTGACCGCCTTTTCCAGAACCCGAACTCGGTACTGGAAAGGTAGATCTCGAATGCACTCCCTGGGACTGCTGAGGGATAGAACCCCTCTGCCTCTTACCGTCCCCCTGGCCATCCTGACTCCTCCTAGAGCCCCTCATCCTTTCCTCCTCTGCATGCATAATGGTCTCAAGATGGGCAGTAGCCTCCACAAGGCACCCATAGTCCCTAATCATGGACCCGACAACTCTAAACATGAGCCCGGTCCGCAACCTCTTCTCGAACTCCGGATAGCGGCGTTCCTCAGTCGCCACTAACTCAGGTACAAACCTAGATAGGCTAGTAAATGTGGCCTCAAACTCTGCCACTGGTGTATTCAGCTGCACCAACTTGGAGAATTGATCCCTCAACTTCTCCCTTATAGTAGCAGGCAAGTACTTATCCTAGAAAGCTTCAACAAAGGCCTCCCAAGTCCCTCCGATGCGCCCCCGCGTATACTTCCACCACTGACCCGCGTCTCCCTTCAGCTGGAAGGACGCCAAGGTCACTCGCAAATCTCCGTCTTTGATGCCAAGCATATCAAACGTCTTTGTCATCTGTTCTAGGCACTCGTCAGCTTTCAGTGGCTCTTTAGGATTACCCAAAAACTCATCTGGATTCGACCGGAAGAACTCCCTCTTCAGAAAAGACGGCCCTGCTTCGGCTACGTGGGCCTGGACTTGGTTTTCAGCCCTGAGAATGTCCATAGATTCCCTCAATGCTCCGGCCATTTCACAGGCGAAGGCGCCCATGGCCTGTTGACCTACTGGCTTGACCACATTGGCCTGACCAACTCCTTCCTCCTGTGCTGAAATTTCATCCGATATAGGCATCTCCTGCCTCCTAGGCCTACCACGCCTACCACCACGACCTCGTCCTAACATCCTAATAAAGGTAACAAAGATATTAGCACACTCACAAATGTGCCGAAGCTATTCCCCTCACGTCCTAATACGGTGGACAACAATAATTCACTCCACTTAAGCACATAATCACATAAAAACTTATGAATTTCATTTCCGGATAATGACCGTCCCGTGGTGTTGCTAGAGTTCCAGTTAGAAACGGCAGTGATCAAGTGTTTTTCCAACAAGACTCCCAGAAACCCATAGACCCGATCAAAATCTTAAAAACTAAATCCCATACTCATATAGTTACATAAACATGTTATCATATAAGCATATAACATTTCACTTAAGTCTCTAACAAGCGAGACAAACCCATTGTGGTACTAACCACTTCTCACGTACCCAAAGTATTCAAACCCGGTACGCTCTGATACCAAGTTATAACGTCCTCAAAATAAGACATATGACAATCATGCATAAGATCCATAAACATAATAGAAAAGTTACATTTCATTTATCAGAGTCTTCTTCACAGATGATAATACATGTTAGCAACAAAATAAATGCCCTATGAGCTTACATCTTTCCAAGTAATAACTTGGTTATAACAAAAGAGAGTCCTAACTCTATACATAGAAAGCCCTCGGCTTGGATTTACATTTAACACAAAATACAAATAACAAAACGGAGTCTTCAACTCCAAAACCTCGCAAACTAAGATCTTGGAGGCGGCATATCACCTGTACCTGAAAAATGATGTCCCAAGTAGGGTGAGCCAATGCCCAGTAAAGATATGCTAAACAGTATATGAGAATTAACTAAAACATTAGCATCTGATAAATGTTTAACACTTGTAAACCCACTTATATCCTTTTTATAACCAATCAACATTTACATCCATGTTTCAATCCACTTCCAATTATTTATCCAAAACAATTCATTGACATAGTTCATTGATATCTAAACATTTCAAAATGAGACTACAACTCACATTATCAACACTTCAATCATAAACATCATTCATACAGTTTCATTCACTTGTCATTTTACGGAACTACGTCCGAGGGAACCGGCACCCAAATATATATAAGATTTCGAGACTTTCACCCTGGACACTCCGGCCAACTTAATTATCAATGGAGTACATCTCCGATCTCCTCCCAAACAAAGATACATATACAATGTATTTAAATACGTTGTTATATACAATGACTAATTCAATCACATATTCAATATTTATATCCAACCGTCATATTCAATGACATATTACAATTAATTAGTTTCAATTCACCTAATCATCATGCAGTTTCTACAACAATCATGGCTATCCTCCACTGATAGCCCAAAACAGATATTTCTAAACAGATAAATAAATTTCTCAATAGATAATTTATCACGTTTTCCATAGGTGAGTGATTCGTTGATCCAACTACACCATCTAATCATAATTTCCTCCAATTTCATGATTTTCAAACCAATTTCATATTTCCACATTTATTTCACTATTTATACAAAATAGTTATTTAATTCAAATTAGGGCATTTTCCCCATTTTCTCAAATGTTGCACCCAAGGCCAAATTTCATCAATGATACCCAAGTAATATCATATTCAAGACCTCTCATACCCATATGTAACCCAAAATAGAAAACCCTTTTTTTACTATTTCAAACTCAAAACCCTAACTTCACCCAAACCAACCATTTATACAAAATAACCAATATTTATGTTAAAGCTCATAGTAATGAGTAGATTATCCCTACCTCAAATGGAGAAGCTCAAATGAGAAGAAGAGTGAAACCTAAGATGCTCCAAATCCAAACTTTTTCGGATCAAATGATAGCCCACACGATGCTCTAGCTTTTTAACAAAGGAAGTAGGGTAGAATGACCCTAGATCAAGAGTATTTGTAGAGAGAAGTGGTATTTTAGAGAGAGAGGTTGTCGATTTAGGGTTTTGGAAGAAAAAAAGGTTCAAAAATGGTGTATTTCATCTCTGCTGCGAACTGATATATGCGAGGCTCGCTCGAGCGAAGAACTTGTCGCTCGAGCGACCAGACACAACAAAGAACCTTGCTTAAGCGCAAGAAGCGTCACTCGAGTGAAAAATGTGAAGCTTCAGGTCTGCCACTCACGCAGACGCACGCTCGAGCGCAAGAGTGCTCGCTCGAGCGAAAGAACAAATAAAACAAAGCTCGCTCGAGCACAAGAAGCTCGCTCGAGTGAAGAATACCAACTTTCAGGTCTTACAGAGACGCAGACGCACGCTCGAGCGTAAGAGTTCTGGCTCAAGCGAAAAGACACACCACACAAAGCTCGCTTGAGTACAAAAAGTCTCGCTCGAGCGGAGAGGCCAAAACCTGGGCAGCAACCATTTGAATCAACTCACAACTAACTTGTTTCAAACTCGCCCAACACATCCCAAAACTCAAATACAAAGAATAAAGGATGGAAATAAGGTATAGACAATGACATACAACCATGGAACCCGAGTTCGGAACACGATAAATGGCGGGGAAAAATCGGGATCGCTATAAAACTTTACTTTACTCCTTTGTGGTTTGGGCCTGGTGCGGAGTACCCCCTGACATTCGAAAATTATCACATAACCCCCACATAGTTTATGGACCAAAATGCACCGTTAGTTTTTCTGTTGAAGATAACGGGTTGTTTGAGTCATACGCCTATATAGAGAATATGTCTACTTTTAGGACGAAAATGCCCTTTATACATCTTCAAATTTATCATAGAATGCCATTATTTTTTCCTCTACTTTTTTTTTTTAAAATAATGTTTCTCAATAAAAGATGTATGTATGTATGTATGTATGTATGTATGTATATACACAGTGAACTCTCTATTTCTTTACCCGCGTCTTCATCTTCATCTTCTTCTTCTTCTTCTCTCTCTCTCTCTTATTTATAATGTTTCCCAATCAAAGATATATCTATATATATATGTACATATATACACAGTGAACTCTCTCTTCCTTTACCCTCATCATCATCATCATCATCTTCTTCTTCTCACTCTCTCTCTGTCTCTTTATAATGTTTCCCAATCATATATATATATATATATATATGTATGTATGTATGTATATACACAGTGAAGAATATATATATATATCCACAGTGAATCAAATAATATAATTTTAAGTTTTAGATTCAAAATTGGGTTTGAATAAACCAGCCAAGTGAATTGGGTTTGGATTTGTATATGTGAATTGGGTTTATATATGATGAAGAAAAAGAATGTCGACCTTGTATATAAAACAACATAAAAAAATCAAGCTAGTACTTACGGCTTGGCCTAGATGATATCATTGATAGGGCTGCACTGAAAAAATGCAAATGGGTTAGGGGGTTAGATACTACGATTTCAAAGTTGGGGGCCTTGAGGGACGATTTTGGAGAGGGTGATCATCTGATTACATCTTTGGTTGTTGAAATAACTTTAGCATTTGTGGAGGAAGCTCTGATTGACTCTTGGTGAATCAACAAGGGTTTAGTGAATCAACAAGCAAGGAGGGGAGAAGAGAGAGAAGAGAATGAGAATAAAGAGGAATGGAGGTGGTGATTGGCAGCGATGATTGATGCCATGGTTGCTGCCATAAGAGAGAGAAGATGCAAGAAGAACATACATTAGATGAAAGAATGAAGAAGACAAGGGTATAAAGGTCAATTTACCATTGTTGTTAACAGAAGCTAGACGCGCACTTTGGTCCATAAACCACGTGAGGGTTATGTAGTGATTTCTGAATGCCAGGGAGATAATCTGCACCCGGCCCAAACCACAAGGAGGTAAAGTGAAGTTTGCCCTATGATATTTTTGTACTTAATTTCAATATAATAAAATAAATATTCATTTTAATATTAGAAATAATGATTAAATTGGAGAAAAAAAAAGTCATTTAAAATTAAAGAATGATTCTAATTATTTATTTTAATAACCTTAACCTTATTGTTATGTAAAAGTATTATTTAAACAAATATATATAATAATTTTATTTCAATTATTTATGTGTATTTTAATAATTTTAACCCTATCGTGTTACAAATATATAACTAAAATAAATATATAATAATTTTATATGATATTAAATTATGACATAGTAAAATAAACACTCAATTTGACGTTAATAATAATAGTTAAATTGGAAAAAAAATAGTTACATACAATTAAAAGTGATTCTAATTATTTCTTTATTTTATTCAGTTGGAAATAAAAAAAAAAAAAAAAGTAGGAATGGAAGCTATAAAAAAAAAATATTTTAAAAAATTAAATAAAAGTATGTGGCGGTTAGATTAAGAAAAAATAGATAGATAATTATGTTGAGTATTAATTTTCTTTAATATCTATTTTAAAACTATTTATTAGAAAGTGTAGTTTAAATTATATATATGAAAAATATGTATTTCCTAAATAGAATCCATATAAAATTGATTATTATAATTGAAATTGAATTTGTGTAGAATTTTATATGTAAATAGAAAAAGTATGGTGATTTGGTTCTTAGAAGAGAAAAAGAAAAAAAAAAGTAAGGCCTTATAATGTGCCACCTAAGTATGAGAAAAATACTACTTTTAATCATATTATATATATATATATATATGATTTGAAAAGGAATAAATAAATAAATAAAATAGAGGTGAAATATCACTATTTTATGCAGATTTCACTTACATTTTTTTTTATTTTCTTTTTTAATTTTTGTCTAAATCCATGATTCAAATACAATCTTAAGCTTTTTTTCAAAACATTATGTGATATTGGACTTATTTAGTGTAACTTATTTTAGATTAAAAATTAATAATAAAAAATAGAAGAATACTCTCAACTTTTAGATAATCATTTTTTTTTTTAAAGTTACTTAAGTTATTAGTACATAATAAATTATAAACAAAAACTACACTAAATTATCTACCAGATTCTTAGAAAAAATATTTAAAAAAAAATATATAAATAGCTCAGATAAGCTGCACCCAATAATTTCATTGTTTAAGTGGTATTCTAAATCAATCACATAGTAATATTCACATAGTAATATATAAATAAAATGCATTACAAAAGACTTAATTCTTTTTTTTACTTCTTTACACATCTTTTAAAATTAATTAAAATAGCAACTTCCTAAAACTATTTATAGGATCACTTTTGCCGACATGAACAATCATACGAACCAATAATATATAAATAGATTGAAAAGAGGACATAAAAGGGAAAAAGTGATCTTGATCCACAATGAAAACTGGAATTTGTAATATTCAGAATAAGGGTTGCGATTATATATAGTGAGTATATTTTGGGTGCATTTGTTTTATGAGATTGAGGTATGTGATTAGACTCTATGTCTAACAGATTTATTAGTCTACTGTTTGATTAAAAAGATAAAAGTTGGACTAATTATAAAATACATATCATTTTCAGTTAAATAATCAAAAAATTATTTGTCTCAGAGTAATTAATAATTCATTGCATTACAATCTCTGTTTATCTAATCCATTAAAAAAAAACACCAAGAATAAGAGTGATTATTTGTACCATTAAATGAAAGACAATTTTATATTCGATGGGAGATATATTTCGGCCCCCTTGTGTCCGGTGCCTTGCGGTGCAACCAAACAACACATTGAGCTCGTTTGGAAGTTAGGTTTGGGATTTTTTTGATTAAAATAGTCATAAAAAAAATAAAATAAGTTTTTTAGTTTAATAAGACAAAATATCACATTCAACTCATAATCATTATATTATTTCTCTCATAAAAATAAAAATAACTTATCTCAAACAAATCTTTTTAATCCTAAACTAAAATAACTAAAGAATTAAAAAGTCAAAAAAATAACCCACTTCATTCTGGTATTGTTTGGGTCAGATACTTTTGCAGTTTGACAAGTAATTTTTAGAAAATTTGCTCTACGGAACGTATTAAAAGCTTTGTTAAAGCAGTGTTATAGCATTTTTAATGGGGAAAATTTCAAAGAATAATGTTATATGTATTAATTAGTGTATCAACATATTGAGCTCGTTTGGAAGTTAGGTTTGGGATTTTTTTGATTAAAATAGTCATAAAAAAAATAAAATAAGTTTTTTAGTTTAATAAGACAAAATATCACATTCAACTCATAATCATTACATTATTTTTTTCATAAAAATAAAAATAACTTATCTCAAACAAATCTTTTTAATCCTAAACTAAAATAACTAAAGAATTAAAAAGTCAAAAAAATAACCCACTTCATTCTGGTATTGTTTGGGTCAGATACTTTTGCAGTTTGACAAGTAATTTTTAGAAAATTTGCTCTACGGAACGTATTAAAAGCTTTGTTAAAGCAGTGTTATAGCATTTTTAATGGAGAAAATTTTAAAGAATAATGCTATATGTATTAATTAGTGTATCAATTGATGATGTGATCTGATTTAAAAGGTTTTTGGTATTTACAATGTGATTAATGAGTGAAGTCAATAATAATATCATAACTAATGTTGGTACACTAGTTAGTATATTAATTGGTGCATATAGTACCACCGAATTTTAAAACAATGTAAAATTTTAAAAATAATTATAAATTAAATTCTTTAAAATTACGTACCAAGTGTCATATAACAAAAGTGATAAAAGCGAGGGTTTAATTTTACGTGTTAACAGTTTTTTTTTTTTTTTCTTTTTTATAATTTAGAAGCCGAGTCAGTACTTAATGGTACAGTTTTAAAGTGGGTTAAAGTGCATGTTATATAAAAGTAAGATATACTTACTTAAATATATAAATATATAATTTTTTATATGGATAATATTATTGTATGTACCACATGTAAATTATAACGGAAATGACTGAGGCCCCAGTGGGGATGACCCCCAGTACCCCATTGTTTTTTCGTTGGCCGGGAATTTTTTATTTATTTATTTATTTTTTTTCAAGTCTTGGTCTCACAAGGGGCCATGTAGAGCTAGGGTGCTGGGTCATCCCCACTGAGGGTCCCAGCATGGTTGAAATTAGAATATATGTAGATTTGATTACCGTATATGTCATAATTTAATCCTATGAATCATAGCTATAAAATAAAAATTATAACCAAACATCATAAAAGATAAAAAAAATAATAATAATTATAATTAAAATAATATTATAATCAGCATCTTCAATGCACTCTCTAAAGTACTCAGTTTGTTAACTGAGTTGCTGAGCTAACAATGCATTTGGTTTTTGTTTTGTTCAATGCAACTCTAAGTTGTTGTTAAAGTGCTCAACAACAGGGCCGGCCTGACTTATTAGGAGATTGAGGTGAATTTTTTAAATTAGACTATTTATATATCATTATTTATATTTAAAAAAAATTATTTGGATAAAATAAAAAGGATAAAAATTTATTTCTATTACATTACAATTTAATAAAATTTAAATAACAAATATATATATTTATATAAAATAGTTGAATTTCAATTAGTTGAATCGAATTTTTTTTTTTTAGCTGACCAATGTTATAATGAGGCCTCTTTTGGCTACTAGCCACGTTGTGGCATTTGTAGCAAAAATCAAAAGTTAATTTTTTTTTGTATTTAAAGACATTTAGAAAGTTAGTTTTCAGTCACTGGTGAAATTACAATTCTACCTCTCATGGTTCAAAATACTACATGAGTGAAGTTGTAAATATTTTACATTGAATGGGAGTAGTTTGGTCATTTTATTATGATTTGACATCATAAACAAATATTAATAAAAAAAAAACAAAAAACAACTTTTTACTAACTTCTCAAATTACTTGTCTAAAAAAGCCAAAAGCATGGTTAAAAGTCAAAAAGTTACTTTTTACCATCTTTCCAAAACACCTCTAAGGGGTGTTTTGGGAAGAGATAAAAAATCAGATTTTTAGATTTTTTATCTCCTCTTCTCTCACAGAAAAGCTGATTATAATCTGCTTATAATCAGCTTTTCACCAAAAATCAGATTATAACCATCTTCCCAAAACACCCCTAACTAAAATTAATTGGGGGTAAGAATAAGAATTTTTGACACAACTCAAGCAATATATAAAATTAACAAGTTAGGGTTGACTATTTTTCAACATGAATCTAAGTATGACACGACTCAATAACATAAATTATTAGTTATATATTTTAATGTTCACTAAGGAATGTCATGATTTTTTTTGAATCTTTTATTTAATTCCATCTAACTGAATAAAAAAGTATGTAAAATAATAATTAATCTTTTTTTCATTTAAGATATGTGTTTTTTTTATTACCTATTTTAGAGTCGATCCGGTAAAAAGTATATAGTAATAAGGTACAGTGTTTTTAATTAGAAAAATGTAATTGAATTAAAATCAAACATTCTATGAATAATTTCATTTAGTAGAAATAAATTTTATAAAATTCAACTTATGAGAAAAATTTTAATCTCTCCATGCATTTGCTAAGTTATTTTTAACTAAAAATGAAAGTTTTCATATTAAATATCAATCGGACACGAATCAAAATAACACCATACGACAACATGAAAATAAATGAGTTGAGCTAATATTGAAGCAATTATAAAATAACACGACATGATATACTTCCCTAGTTGTAAGCTTTAAATTTTGTTCAAAATTGAGAGCCCAAGACGACTACCTTAGTCGCCTCACCTCAAGTCCGGCCCTGGTGCTCAATAGGGCAAATTGCATTTCAGCATATGACAAAAAAATAAAATGCATTTTAGTGGTAAACTTTAATAATTGAAATGATAAATTTTTTCATAATTTTGCAATTTTTTTTGTCTTATCACTTATTTGCAAATTCCCAATGATAATATCATAGGTTAATAATGATGTAATATAACTCTTGCAAATTGCAACGAATTTTTTAATCATATTTTTGAATTTATTGTGAGAGTTTAAAAAAATGGTTGAGTTTCTTTTATGTTGGTCATCTCAATTTGAGAGAGCGTTTGAATTGGTAAGCTTATTTTGAGGCTGACTTTGGTGATCCAAACTATTCACCTTTTAGGACTCGCTGAGTAAAATATTCATGTGAAAAAAATTCAAAATGATCGGATATTGGTAATTATATATTTAAATCAAACTTGTATTACAAAAAATGGATGATTATTCTTAACATTATATTTGTCGTCCATTTTTTTTAAAACAAATATGATTAAAACATATAGTTACCGATATCTAATCATCTTGATTTTTTGTATAAACATTCTTCTTAACAAGTCTTAAAAAGTGAATAGCTCAGATAACTGAAATCGATTCCAATATGAGTCTATTAAGCCCAAACACTCTCTTAAGATTTTAAATCTAAACAAGAGCTCCAGGCTTTGATACCAATTGTTACCCAAAAAACAACCTAAGAGGGGGGTGAATTAGGTTTCTACAAATTAAAATTAATAATACCCCAATAAAATTAACTACTAGTACAACAAATTATTAACAAGCACAATGATGAACTTAGCAGTAAATGATCAAGCAAAATAACAATGAAATATAACTACCATACAGGGTAAATCAAATGATTAACACATGAATATTAGATAGTTATAGCAGTAGTAGAAAAGTAAAGAGATTAGGGAAGAGAAGACAAATAGATTTATAGTGGTTCGTCTTCAACCAAGCCTACATCCACTCCTCAAGCTTTACTTGAGATTTTCCACTATTTTCTAGCTTCACAAGGGTGCTAGCAACCTCATAAACATGGAGTAATTCTCCATAGATTTTACACAGACTTCACAAGCCCAAACCCTTGCAAATCTTAAGTAATTCACAATCACTCTCAAGATTTCAAGAACACAGTGTTTGCAACATTTTTACAAGATGAAATGGTATTTTTGCTTTCAAAGAAAGCTTACAATAAATATCTCTCCCAGATGGATATACAAAATGAAACTCTGGTTTTTCTGTAATAGTATATAGATCGTCTCAGGCTTAAAGCTATACGTCTCAGTGTATAATTTCTGAAAGAGGATGTAAACAAAAATTGAAAAACACTCCTTAGAGAATTTTCAAAGAATATATGTGAGTGATTATAGATCAAAGAATATTTTCTGATTTTTTTTGTCACTTGTTTACATTAGAGGCTTTGATATATATAATGAAACTTATAATCGTTTATAGCCGTTGTATTCATTTGAATTTATAGTCGTTTATAGCCGTTGTATTCATTTGAATTTATAGCCATTGTTTTCCATCATTACTAATTTGAATATCTTCCACTCCATCATTACAAATTTGAATATCTTCCACTTGAACCTTTTGAATTGCTGTTGTGCTGGGCTGTTTGAACCTCTGTTTTAGGCTATTTGAACTCTGATTTAATCAAATATTAAATACATTCTAACAACATTTAGGATAAAGGTTTAGGTGAGAAATAATGGGACAAAATAAATTTTGATTCTATTTTTCTCTTTCAAATAAATTAAAACATAATTAAATAAATCATCAAAATAAATTTTGGATTCTATTTTTCTCTTTCAAATAAATTAAAACATAATTAAATAAATCATTAAAATAAATAAGTCTAACAATCTCTCCCTTTTTGATGATGGCACACAATGATGTTTTGATTTGATTTGATTTGGGAGTAAGAAAAGCTCCCCTTCAAGTCATGCTCCCTGAATTCATTTATAAATACATAGGTTAGCCCATGTGTAATAAATAAGTTTTAATTAGAGATATGATATGAGACTAAGCTATCAAACTATAAATACATAACATCAGATTAGTTTGAAAATAATACCATAATTTGAAAATAATACCATAACATCATAACATCATAAGTTTTCTCCTCTTGTGACATTATCAAAAGGAAATCATGGGTCAGAATCTGGAGAAGGAGGAGGAGGAGGAAAATGATAGGGATAAATGGCATCAAAAAACAGATAATCAAAACATATATATATATATATACATATACAACTCTCATGCGTCTCTATTTTTCCTTCGATAAACGCGTTTGACACGCGGCCTCACTTTTGCGTCATTGGCCGACAAAAGCAGGCCTCGATTTGTACTCGTCTCGGCTCCCTCTTCCTTTTTGTCTTCTTCTCTTTTGCCTTATTCTTAATCACACACTCTTCCATTTTCTTCTTCACCATTCTCTTCTATCTCTTCTTCACTACTCTCTTCTGTTTCTTCTTCCTCATTGAGAGACAAAAAAAAAAAAAAAAAACTGAATGAAGGAGGCCAAACCTCAATTTGTTCGCTTCTATTTCTCTGCAACTCATTTCTTTGACACCTCTCACCTCTAATCTATGGCTTCCTCATCCCGTCCCCTCACTCTGTTTCCGGACCTGAACGATTCCATAAGCTCTGCTAGACCGAGTACCCCTACTCCTACTCTTCCTGTCATTCCTTTGCTTAACCTTCCTATGATGTCAATTGAGCAAATCATGACAGCTCAATCTGACACAGAAGCCAATCACTACACACTGCAGTCCTGTATGGAGACGGTGACTGCGGTCACCAAATTGGCTCACCGACTGCAAAATAGGACAACTGAGGTGCACCAGGTCAACGTCCAACTCTCTCTGCTCCAGCGGATGTACAAGGATGCCCGAGCAGAGATTTGCGCGTTGAAGGCGGAGAACAAAGAGTTGAAATAGAAAGCCACCGTCATGGCCCGATTTGAAGCACCTTCGTACTTTGCTTTTGAGGACTAGCAGGGAGTCAACCCTCTCGGTGGTCCTGTAAGCACTGAGGCAGGGCCTGCAAGGGTCGATGACAAAAAGAGGAAGAGCTTGGCGGTAGAGCCGAGTAAGTGAAGTCGACGCGTGGCCATCACCGGAGAAGAAAGAAGAAAAAGATCCCTCTCTTTTTCTTTTCTTTTTTTCTCTTTTTTTTTGAGTTTGTTGTTGTTGTTTTTTTTTTTTTTTTTTTTTTTTTTTTTTTGTATATATGCTGGGTTTGTTTGTTTGTTTTTTTTAATGTAAATATTTGTATTTTGATTTGTTTTGGTTTTTATGTTTAAGTACTGAAAAATGAAATTAAAAAAAAGAAAAAAAAAATAAGAAAATTAAGTCCAAACAAAAAATAAAAATAAGGCATGATCTAACTATCAATTTTTGGCAAGAGTATACAGATTTTATACAAGATAATTAAAAAAAATAATATGTGAGGTGCAAGCTCATAAGTGTGATATCAAAAATAGAAGAGAATCTGAGGGGATTTTTTTTTTTAAACTAATCAAGTTTAAATTCTTCCCCTTGTTTCATTTGGTAAAATCAATAGGAGATATGAACAATGAAAGCTCATAACTGAAATGTTCTCTTCAATAATATCAAATAGGATGCCAAATGTTACCAATAAAGATGCCGAAATGATACCAACATGCAATCTACCAAGGATACCAATATGCAATCTAGAAGATTTAACAATCATAGCTCAAGCATTATGTAGAATACCAAATATCACTCTTAATAGGTTAAACTCAATATAATCTCATGGAGCTAATGTAAATCCAAAAAATGAAGCATGTTCAAGGTATAGCAATCCATATGCCAAGAAAAATCATGAATTTCAAATATATAGCACACATTTTAAGCATATGCATGATTTTTAGGCAAGAGCATCGTCAAAGAGTATACATTGCAAATCATATGAAGCATAAGCAATCTTTTTCATATCAAAGTAATAACAGTATTAGCTCAAAGGATATAAGATAGAATTTTTACCTCAAAAGCTTAAGAGAGTATATGAGGCATACATTAGGTTCAAGAGATGGAAACTTTTCAATCTTCAATTTTCTTTCATGAGGAGTTTATCTCAAAAGGGTTTAACAAGTATGTTAGCAAAATGATTTCTCCCCCTAAGTTGGTGCTACACTTTTCTAATGTGATTTGTGTAAATATAGTATTCATAGAACAATCACTATTACTCAATAACAATACAGCACAAATCACTTCTTATCACAAACTCAAAAAGTGAAAAATAATTCAATGATTAAACAAGAGTTTGGAATGTTATTTTTCAGAATTTTCAAGTTGTAGCACATAGCATAATATGCATAAGAAAATAGTGTTATGCTGTTTGTTTTATTAAAAGATAATGCAATAATCTCATTTAATCACATAACATTATCAAGAGGCATTTTCATCAATTCAATCCACATACTCGAGTGTGATAAAACATTTTACTCAATGTGGAACACAACATGAATGCTATAAACAATTAATTCAATAATTTATCAATCAAAAGCATTTCATGAGATGTATGCCAATATAATCTATATTCAAAAGATATTCAATAGGATATATGCAATGTCTCTACAAACGTATGATACTTCTTTTCATTTAGACATTGTTGATGGATCATAATCAACGAATTTCATAACTCATTCAAATATTCCAATGTATAGCATATAAGCATGAAATTTTCATATTGAGCATATTCTTGAGATCATAAATGTACAATTCAAAATATAGATAGTATACATCTCAAAAACATGCTATGACATCAAAATTGATTCTACAAAGATATGACTCAAAAAGGAATTGACATATTAGTATGAAGTCATATATAAGATGTGAAAAATATGCTCACAAAAAATATTTATCACTTCTTGTCTCTTTTTCATAGCAATGGATGATATGATATAAAATGTTAATGAATACATGAATCATTCATATTCTAATAGGCATTCATCAAAATAATATAATTCTCATTTTTGAGTTCAATGAAAGTTTGAAAAAAACTAGCAGAACATGACTTAGCAAAGTTAGTACAATTAGGTTACATGAAAACAATGATTAGACACAACCTATTGTACACAAATCACACCTTAAAGAATATAGAACTTTAAGCTTAAAGGTGTGTTAGGAGTTATACCTTCATTTACCTCTTTGGAATCTTCACCCATACATTACCTCTATTGTTCATCTTGGTGATTTTCATTTCATCATTCTTCTTCTTCTTGTAGGAGTTGATTTTGCTCTTTAGATTGAACACTCTTGTTGTGCATTTCCTCTCGAAGTCCTTGGTGTTCTTTGAGATTCCACCTACAAAATATCTTAATTTCTTTCTTGGTACCCATACTTTCTTGGGTCCATGGGGATTAGTCTTAAGAACATTTAATCTCATAAAAGGTTTAGGAGGATCAAAACCAATGTCTACTTTGTCAAAAACACATTTTTTATTTCCAAGAAATTTGTTAAGGCTTTCTTTTCCTTTTACAAAATTTTCAAGAGTTTTGTTTAAATCCTCAACATTATTTTTCTAAATATTTTTCAAAATGTTTTTCTCATTAGCAATAGACATAAAGTCATTTTTCAAAGTAGCATTTTCTATTTTTAAAACACCAACATCATTTGAAAGAGAAGTAACTAATTTCTTTAATTTAGAATTCTTAAACACAAACGTTTCTAAATATGTCATGTAATTCATTGAAAGCATTTTCAAGTTCTATATAATTAGAAATTACCTCATCTTGAGTAGATTCTTCTTCTCCAAGAGCCATGAGACATAGGTTGACTATTCCATCATTTTCTCCCCAAATGGCTTCCTTTTTGCTGCTATCCATCATTGAAAGTTCATGAGCCATGAGTGAGCCTAGGAGTTCTTTAATGCCTAATTTTGTTAGGTGTTTTGCTTCTGGATAGCTGTGTAACCTTAGCTTTCCATTCATTTGGCAAAGACCTAAGTATTTTTCTTACAAGCTCACCATTAGTATAAGATTTATCAAGAGATTTTAGAGCATTAATAATATTAGTAAATTTATAAAACATCTCAGAAATAGATTCAAATGATTCCATAGTAAAGAGTTCATAATCATGAATAAGCATGTCAATCCGAGACTTTTATTTGACTAGTTTCTTCATAGGTGATTTCAAGTTTATTCCAAATCTCTTTAGCAGTAATACACCCAGAAATTCTATTATACTCATTTGCATCTAGTCCATACACAAGAATAAGCTTGGCTTTAGCATTAGCTTGAAGGAGTTTATAATTACGCTCATCAAATTCATCCTCAAGTTTAGGCACACTGATATGGTCTACTATCTTGATAGGGATTTTAGGATCTTTAGTGATAATGAGCCACAAAGCATAATTGGTAGCTTGAAGATATAAAGTCATTTTTTCTTTCCAATGAATGTAATTACTACCATCAAAGAGAGGTGGCCTATTGCTAGCTTGTCTTACAGCAGAGTAAGTAGAATACATGGTTGTTATGGATAAAAAACTCAAAATTGTTACCCAAAAAGCAACCTAAGAGGGGGGTGAATTAGGTTTCTATAAATAAAAATTAATAATACCCCAATAAAATTAACTACTAGTACAACAAATTATTAACAAGCACAATGATGAACTTAGCAGTAAATGATCAAGCAAAATAACAAATGAAGTATAACTAACATACAGGGTAAATCAAATGATTAACACATGAATATTAGATAGCTATAGCAGTAGTAGGAAAGTAAAGAGATTAGGGAAGAGGAGACAAACAAATTTATAGTGGTTCGTCTTCAACCAAGCCTACATCCACTCCTCAAGCTTCACTTGAGATTTTTCACTATCTTCTAGCTTCACAGGGGTGCTAGCAACCTCATAAACATGGAGCAATCCTCTATAGATTTTACATAGACTTCACAGCCCAGCCAACCCTTGCAAATCTTAGGTGATTCACAATCACTCTCAGAGAACACAGTGTTGCAACATTTTTACAAGATGAAATAGTATTTTTGTTTTCAAAGAAAGCTTACAATAAATATCTCTCCTAGATGGATATACAAAATGAAGCTCTGGTTTTTCTATAAACCTCATATAGGAAAGATAGGCTTAAAGCTATACGTCTCAGTGTATAATTTCTGAAAGAGGATGTAAACAAAAATTGAAGAACACTCCTCAAAGAATTTTCAGAGAATAGATGTGAGTGATTATAGATCAAAGAATATTTTTTGATTTTTTTTGTCACTTGTTTACATTAGAGGCTTTGGTATATATAATGAAACTTATAACCGTTTATAACCGTTGTATTCATTTGAATTTATAGTCGTTTATAGCCGTTGTATTCATTGAATTTATAGCCGTTGTACTCTATCATTAGTAATTTGAATATCTTCCACTCCATCGTTACAAATTTGAATATCTTCCACTTGAACCTTTTGAACCTTTTGAACTGCTGCTATGCTGGGCTGTTTGAACCTCTGTTTTGGGCTATTTGAACTCCTGATTTAATCAAATATTAAATACATTCTAACAACATTTAGGATAAAGGTTTAGATGAGAAATAATGGGACAAAATAAATTTTGATTCTATTTTTCTCTTTCAAATAAATTAAAACATAATTAAATAAATCATCAAAATAAATTTTGGATTCTATTTTTCTCTTTCAAATAAATTAAAATATAATTAAATAAATCATCAAAATAAATAAGTCTAACAGAACAAATAAGGAATTCCCTAAAGGCTTACATCTTTCCAAGGCACTGTTTGGTTACAACAAAATAGATTTAAATCCAATACAGTCAAAGCCCTAGGCTTGTACAAAATAAATACAACAAAACAACTAAAATGAAGCCATTGCTTCCAAGTCCTCCTAAGCTATTACCTTGGCGGAGGCATATCATCAACACCTGAAAATAGTTTTCCCACATAGGTGAGCCAAAACCCAGTAAAAATAATCCAACACAATATATAAATCATAACAAAGATACAGGGTGATATGCATATGCAATGCTCGTGCCAAAAATTTTATATCACTTTCCCAAAACCCTGCCATGCCAAGGTTATCACAATTTTGAAATCATTTCCTTTATAATAGAAAACATCACACATTGGGACTTCTCAAAACAGTTCCAACCTTTTATAGAAATTTCGTCCACGAGAAACCGTAGACTGGCACCCATGTAAATGTAGGCTCTACAAGCACTACTATTACAATTTCACAGAAATTTCGTCTGCGAGGATTAGCACTCATGTATACGCGGAGTTTTTTGGACTTTCACCATGGACACTCAGACCAACTTATTTCAACGAGACAACACATACTTCCCAAATTCACCAATTTTCTCAAAATGATAAACATTTCCAATGTATAAATATGAAATAATACTCGATGCAAATAGATGAGACAATAGTTTCAATTCTCCTAATTCTAATGCAATTTCTACAACAATCATAGCTATCCTCCACCGATAGCCCAAAACAGATATTTCTAAAAAAAATAAACAATTTTCAATAAAGATAAATCTTTCAAATTTCAAGATGTGAGTGATAATACATATCCTACTCTTCCATCTTCATCAATATAAACCCAATTCCATTGCTAACATCAAATTCATTTATCCTTTCAAAATCAACATTGGATATATTTAGGGTAAAACCCCTATTTCTTTATAAACCAATTTCAAAGGTAAAAATCCACTAATTCACCAAAACTTAACAATAAATACATTCTCTTAATCATTTCCAACAAAGCATTTGAAAACCCCTCTTTTGAAATCAAGTCAAACCCTAGGTTTGTTCAAAATTCTTCCAAATCACAATGTTGTTTTATAAAGACAAATATCTAAGTTAAAAAGCAAAAGAAAGTGCAGAGAATCCCTACCTCAAGCTTAAAAGAAGAGAAAAAGAGTGGAGAAACTTCAACAACGCCCAAACCCAACTTCGTTCGGATCAAAAGGAAGCCCATGACGTGCTCTACCTTTTTAACAAAGGGACATGGGTGAAGAATTTGACAGATCTAGGTGTATTTGTAGAGAGAAGTAGAGTTTTAGAGAGAGAGAGAGAGAAAGAGTATAAATCTAGGGCTTTTAGAATGTTTAGATGTATATATATATAAATATATATATAAGTGATCTAAAAAGTGAATTTTATGGACATATGCACAGACCGCTTAAGCGCAAGAAGTGTCGTTCGATCGATCAGACGCAATAAGTGTGACAGCTCGAGCGCAAGAAGTGACCGCTCGAGCAAAGAATACAAATATAATGACTCGGACATGCATTTGATTAATTAGCCATCTAATTGCATTGTTATATGCTACTTGATTATGTGTTTGTTGTGAAATTGCGTGGCTAATGGTGTGAATTAGAAGGATTTGAATGTATATCTGTTGACTGTAGAAAAACCTGTTGGAATTACAACTTTAAATTGAAGACTAGAGGTCATTGAGGTGCCTAAAACTGAGGACATAGTTGTGATCAGCATGATTTTTAGGACTTTCTGAGAAGTTTTGTAAAAATTCAATTTAGAATAAAATAATTGGATATAATTAATATATATATATAAGCTTTAGTTGGGCCTTAGCTTCAAAAAAAAAAACTAGGAAGAGAGAGAGATTGAGAGAGTTCTAGAGACTAAGAGAAGGAAAGAAGAAAAGAAGAGAAAGAAGAAGAGAAAGGGAGATTAGGGTTTAATCTTCTACAAATCAACTAGAAAAGGTCAAGACTCGAAGATCGAGCAAGCGGTTCTGGAAGTCCACTGTGAGTAACATTACTGTAAAGATATATTTATATGAAATATATTTCATAAGTTGTGTTTTCCTGAAATGATATTTTGTGAATGTGAACGAATATCTAGTTTTGAATCTACTGGTCATCCAAGGAATGGTCCCAAGTCATAAGGGACAACATATTAATGCAGGTCCATGACAAATAAGTGATTACAAGATCTTGTTAGCCACTTGACAAAGTGGTGAGATGCTTAATCGATATCTAGAATCGATTACTCTAGTTGGAAGACGATATGATATGTTCTATTGGATGTACCATTATTATGTTTCGATATGAGAATAATTGTGATATGATTTGTTATACGGATATGATATATTTGGAATTCGTTCACTAACCTCTTTACTTTAATGTTATTCACTGGGCTATAGCTCACTGTTTTGCGTATATATATATATATATATATATATGTATAGGTGAACGTCCTGGAGATCAAGCCTAGAAGGGTTCCTTTAGCTAAGCCATATGTTAAAGCCCTTTTAAAGTTTTGGTGCCTCCAAGTTAAGGCTAGGTCGAGAAGACAGTTGTATAGTTTGTGATCATATTGCCAGGCTTTTGTTATATGTATATATGGACATGAATGATGTTTTTGCACATGATATTATGTATGTATTGTACAGTGGATAAATTAACGTTTATATACATTTGAATTTGTGCATATAGATACGCAGCTGAATAGGCTATTTGTTGTCTTTATATTATAAGCTTCCGCTAGCCTCGGTTCTTTTGATTTGTACAGGAAGGCCTTTGGTAATCTCGGATTACTAGCTAGTTACGACGCCAAACCTATAGGGGCAGGTTTGGGTCGTGACAGAATAGTATCAGAGCACGAGTTACACACACGTCCAAATAAGCTATAGGAAGTCTTAGAAAAGAAATTAGGGCATTGCATTAATATGTGTGAGTGTGTGTGGATTTGTTATGTGCATATGTAATGTAAATGTGCAAATGTGCATCTCTAATGGAAATGTAATTGTAAGAACTGCAATTACTATGTTTATTATTATCCTGTTTACATATAGACTAATGGAGAATACAAGACATACAGATGAATCTAAATCTTCAGATGCAAGAATAGACTGGTTGAAAAGAATGGTTGAACTATTGGTTGAATCTCTGAGGCTACAACAACAGAGACAACAATTTATGTCGCCTCCTTCGCCGTTTGTCTACATTGAACCGATCAATAATGAGGACATCATAGCTTTAACACAGAAGTTCCACAAAATGAAGCCGCAAACCTTCTAGGGCGGCATTGAGCCTTTGAAAGCTGAGGCATGGATTTTGGAGATTGAAAAATTGTTTGAGGTTTTCCCGTGCACTGAGGCACAAAAAATTTTATTGGCAACCTTTACCTTACAAGAGAAATCTAGACAGTAGTGGATGCTCATTCGAGATAACAGTGGTTCTATGACATGTGTACAATTTAAAGAAGCTTTCTATGAGAAATATTTTCCACAATGTGTCTGGGACTGCAAAATATCTGAATTTGAGCAGTTAAAACAGGGTACTATGACTGTGGATAAACCAAATTCACGGAACTCCCTCCGTATGCACCACATATGGTAGATACTGATTATAAAAAGGCCAGAAAATTTGAGAGTGGACTCAACATTGAGGTACTTGATCGGGTCAATGTTTTAAAATTGACAAAATATGTTGACGTTCTTGATAGAGCCTTAATGTCCGAAGCAAATATTGCTGCGTTGAAACAGTCAACATTATCAACCGAATGGGAGAGTAAGAAACAAAAGAAACAAAAAGTTGAGATGACTGGTGAGTCAATGACTTCCGTGAATGTAATAAACCGACCCTCTCATATGTTTTAATTTTATCAATATATGTGTGATTATATGCTTGATGTGAAATTTCATGTTTAATTGTGTGAATTACATGTTTATGTACTTGTATCTGTCGGTTATGAGAAAATCTATTGAAATTATGACCTTTGGACTAAAAATTGAAAGCATTAGAGGCGCAATAAACCAAAATTGACTTTACTGTTATGATTAGCATGATTTTTAAAACATAATATAAAGTTTTGTAAAAATTTGATTCGTAATGAATTAATTGGATTTATTTGGCCAAATTCTTCATTAAGCTCAACTTAGGCTCAAATAAGATAAATAATATATATATATACATATAAGAGCCTTAGAGTTAACACTTAGACTTAACAAAACTTAACAAAAATATCTCTTGGAGGAGACTTAGAGAAGAAAAGAAGAGAAAAGAGAAAGAGAAAGGGAAAATTCAACATAAGAGCTTAGAGATTGAAGAAATTACAAGAGGATTCAAAGAATTAGCTCAAGGTAAGTGTAAATCAACTAAACTACTCTAAACCTTTCTTCAATTAGTTAAAATCAAGCCTTAAGATCAAGCTTCTACATTCATAAAAGTTAGGGTTTTTGAGTTATGATATTGCTTGAATCAATATCAAGAAATTAACATAGATTCCTTCCATTTGTTTGATGTAAGAGTTGTTTCCTTTATTTTTAGTTTGATTTGAGTTGGATTGTGAGAAATTGTATCTAATCTTGGGTCTTTGCATGTTGTGAACTCATGTAAACATATACAAACATGTATAACATGAAAAGATGAAGAAAATGAAGGAATTTTGGAAGTTAGAAAGTTATATGTCAAATTAAAGTAAGTTATAATCTAATTGAGTTTGGTTTTATGTTTATTATGTTCATATGTCCTGTTATGTCATGTTTTTGAAGTGAAATTGCTTAAATTGAGCCTTAGAATGCATTTGGAAAGCTTGAATTTGTTGGATTTTCGGACTCCAGAACCGCACGTGCGGGGCTACACGTGCGACACACCTTTCCGTACGTGTGATGGAGGTCTTCCACATGTGCGGGAAACAGGGAAAAAAATTATTGCATTCTGTTCATCTTTTCGACCCTTTGAATCTGTTAATGTGTACATAAGCCCTTCGAAATGCTTAAAGATGAATAGAAATTGAACGAAACGGAAGAATGATTAAAGTGAAGAAGCTAGAAAAGAATGAATTGCTTATCAAGTTGTGTGTATCATATGTAGGTCACTCGCCGGAAGGGGCCGTTGCACGACCAAATTACTGTGAGTAATAGTAGTGTAACGATATGTCATGATTATGTATTTTTAATCGTGAATGGCATACTTTATATAACCTGTGTTTTACTTGAAATGATGGAGCATTAGATTACAATGGCATATGAAATGGACTCGACGTCGTTCTGTTTTTGTTATATATTATGGGCCCAAGGTCGTTATATCTGATATGGATTGTTTATGACTAATGACCCTAAGTCCGAGGGAGATGGAGACATGCCGATGTTCCATCTATCCTATAATGTTCAAAACAATTGTTGATATATTGGGTCTAAGGCCATTCCGTATTATGTTGGGCCTAAGGCTGTTCCGTATGATGTTGGGCCCAAGGCTGTTCCGTTTTATGTGGACCTGAGGCTGTTTTGGGATGTGATTATGAATAAGACATGTATATGTTTTATATCTATATTCTCCAAGACATATGCTCATTCATATGAACCTCCTTACATCATTATTACTCACTGAACGTTACTCACTCCATATTTATATATATTTATGTAGGTGATTAGCTCGGAAGCCAGCCCTAGGTCAGCTTCAAGAAACTTTTGAGGGACCTGTTTTGTTAAGCCTCCAAAGTTGGATCCTTTTGTCTTTTTGAGGAGTTCCTTCATGCTACATTTTTGTTAAGTCTTTGGTGGCTTTTATTGAACACTTGGTTAATATGTAAATTTTGAGTTGTTAACTCTTTGTATATACCAATATGACTTGGAATTGTATTTATATGAACTGTGTATGTGAACTATCTATATATGATATGATGTTTTAAGATCCTGGCACTTAAGCACTGCTCAATGAACTTTCTGTAATTTTATTTGCTTCCGCTCAAGCCTCGTTATGATAAATTTCTTTGTAATCTGTCTGAGGCCATAAGTAATCAAGAAGTTACTAGCCGGTCATGATCCAAACTTTTAGGGCACGGGTTTTGGTCGTGACAGTTGGTATCAGAGCACGAGTTACTCCTTCACACACGTGTCCATTTGAGCTTTAAGGAGTCTAAATAAGACTTATGTCACATTTATGTTGCTTCCTTATGATATGCATACATGATCTATATATGCTATGAATAATGCTATGGAATATGAAATAAATATTGTCAATGTGTAAAGAAAGGACACCTGGCTAAATCTTGTCCATAAGCTCACCCAAATAATACTAGTAGGATTGGATCAACAATGACACCAAGCACAACTGCATCTTTTACTCCTAAGAAGAGCAGCTTAAAGCAAGGAAGGGTTTACACCCTAGTGTCAGAGAACACATAGAATATTAAGACCGTAGACGTAGGTATGACCACCATTATGTGCAAAATGTTTATCTGGCAATTAGTGTGAGAATCATACACTCTTTAACTAGATATACCTCGTGAACTCATTGAATGATTAGAATTATGAACTTGTATTATACACTTGAATTATTCAACGTATAGAACTTTTTGAATTGGGAACCTATGATGTTTATTGGAGAATAAACTTTTGTTATTGACCACTACTAACGAGCTATTGACAGACTTACGAATTTATGACCGAGTGCTTATGTGATAATTGATTCTAGACTCATATGTGTATGTATCTTTCCTCGGAATGATTTGTTATAATATTTGACCCTCTGAACTAGATTCTCAAGACCATGATTTTGTGATGAAGAAACTCGTTGAATAACTCAGACAATAAACTTGATATTAGGCATAACTGTGAATTTGTACGCCTGCATATGGGACTTATTTTGAAACTGTTGATTGGCGATCTAATGAATTGATTGTGACCTTCGAAACGAAACTTTGTTTGGGAATAATGAGATAGAACCTTTATTTGACTTGATTCTGCTTGTAGGGACTATGGAGTGTTAATGAACAAATGACTGGGTTATATTTGCTAAGGGAGTTGGTGGACCGAGAACCTGAAAATGATTTGAACACTTAAGGATTTATGTGCCTATTAGTAGCGGGCTATTCGATTATGAACAATATTTGAACTTATATCTTCGACTGATTGGGAACACAGTATTACCTTTGCTATCATGAATTTGACTGTTTAGAGAATGGTTGCTTCTGGGTTACCAAATCTGAAACAAATTACAGAATTAAATTCAAATTTGGTAACGTAGAAGCAACTAAAGGCCATTCCTTATGAACAAATAAGGAATGCCCTAAAGGGTTACAGCTTTCCAAGATAATGCTTGGTTACAACATAATGGATTTAAATCCAATATAGTCAAAGCCATAAGCTTGTACAAAATAAATACAACAAAACAACCAAAATGAAGCCTTTGCTTCCAAGTCCTCCCAAACTATTGCCTTGACGGAAGTATATCATCAGTATTTGAAAATGGTTTTCCCACATAGGGTGAGCCAAAGCCCAGTAGAAATAATGCAATACAGTATGTGAATCTTAACAAAGATATAAGGTGATATGCATATGCAATGCTTGTGCCAAAACAGTTTACATCACTTTCCTAAAACCATGTCATGCCAGGGTTATCACAATTTTGAATCATTTCCTTTACAATAAAAAATAGAGTAGTGAATCACACTTTGAGAATTCTCAAAACAGTTCCAACCTTCCATAGAAATTTCGTCAACGAGAAACTGTAGACCGGCACCTATGTAAACGTAGGCTCTACAAACATTACTATTGCCATTTCATAAAAATTTCGTCTGCGGGATCGACAACCATGTATACACACGGTTTTTTGGACTTTCACCATGGACACTCAAGCCAATTTATTTCAACGAGACAATAAATACTTCCCAAATTCACCCATTTTCTCAAAACGATAAACATTTTCAATGTATAAATATGAAATAATGCTCAATGCAAATGGATGAGACAATAGTTTCAATTCTCCTAATTCTCATGCAATTTCTACAACAATCATAGCTATCCTCTACTGATAGCCCAAAACTGATATTTCTAAACAGATAAACAATTTTCAATAAAGATAAATCTTCCATATTTCAAGATGTGAGTGATGATACATATCCTACTACCCAATTCCACATTTCCAACATCAAATTCATTTATCCTTTCAAAATCAACATTTGATATATTTAGGGTAAAACCCCCATTTCTTTATAAACCAATTTCAAAGGTAAAAATCCACTAATTCACCATGATTCAACAATAAATACATTCTCTTAATCATTTCCAACAAAGGATTAGAAAACCCCTTTTTTGAAATCAAGCAAAACCCTAGGTTTGTCCAAAATTCCTCCAAATCACAATGTCGTTTTATAAAGACAAATATCTAAATTAAAAATCATAAGAAAGTGCAGAGAATCCCTACTTCAAGCTTAGAAGAAGAGAGAAAGAGTGGAGGAACTTCAACAACGCCCAAGGAAGCCCACAGTGTGCTCTACCTTTTTAACAAAGGGACACGGGTGAAGAACTCGACGAATCTAGGTGTATTTGTAAAGAGAAGTAGAGTTTTAGAGAGAGAGAGGGTGTAGATCTAGGGTTTTTAGAATGTTTATATATATATATATATGAAAAAGTGATCTAAAAAGTGACTTTTATGAACTAATATACGCGCAGACCGCTCGAGCGCAAGAAGTGTTGCTTGAGCTACCAGACATAATAAGTGTGACCGCTCGAGCGAAGAATACAAACTCCTAGAAGTTTTATAAACAAACAACCATCGCTCGAGCTCAAGAAAGACCGCTCGAGTCAACACCGCTCGAGCGTAAGAATGACCGCTTGAGCGAAGAATGCCAATTCCTAATAGTTTTGCAGACCTGCAAAAAGTACTGAGAGTTCATAAAGACTGCTCGAGCGAATAAGCAAAATTCTGAGCAATAACAGTTTGAAAAACAAGCTACCAATTTGCCCTAATGCAACTAACACATCCAATAGCCAAACCCAAAGAGGAATAAGAGGAAACAAGACATGAACAATTATATAAGACAATGAAACTTGGATCTGGGACATCAAATGTGTCAGGTTTATACCAGAATCGTTATACATTATGCACACGCGATGTCATTAACTAAAGGATTAGACTTTTCTCATGTTCACACTTCAACATGAGAGAATTTGAGAGGCCCGTGGAGCCCACTATAAGTCTAGTTTCGATGATATGAGCCGTTCATCTTTTATGACTCGTTGGATAGAATATTCATGCAAAAAATTAAGATAATCGAACATTAGTAGCTATATATTTGAATCAAATTCGCATTACAAAAAATGGATGGCTATTTTTAAAATTATATTTGTTGTCTATTTTTTAAAAACAAATATGATTCAAACATATAACTATCATTGTCCAATTATCTTTATTTTTTGCATGAATATTCTACTTAACGACTCAAAAAAAGTAAACAGTTTAGATCCTAAAATCAATTTTAAAATGGGTCTATCAAACCCAAATGCTCTCTCAAATTGAGATGATAATTTGAAAAAAGCCAAACTCTTAAATAAATATAACCTAACACATGTTGAGTGAACTCCACCTTTTAAATGTAACTACTTATCCCCGTCATTTTTATAATTTCCATGTAACTTTCATATCATCATGGTAGAGTTGGGATCTATACATAATGAGCAAATAATAAGATTTTATTAATTAATAATACCATATATATATATATATGATAATGTGATATTACAATTATATTAAATTTTTTCACCTTCGGGTAAGAGAAATTAAGAGTACAGCAAAAATAAAATCCTACAGCAAATTTTTAATTTTAATTTTATTTTATTTTTTTGGACAAACCAACTATTTCTTTATCTTTTTATTTTACTCTAACCAAACATAACATTGATTAGCGTACGCACCACGTGGCCACATCTCTCATATATTAGAGCGGTGGCACCAGTTGCACGTGGGTGGAGGGAACAAATCCAATCCACCACGAATCCAATCCACCACCATCCAAACCCCAGTAAACTTATATAAAATTAGGCCTCCTTTTTGCAACATACTATCTTACTTTAAAATATAAAAAAATCATTAAAAAATTAATAAATTATACAACAAAGTTTTTAAAAAAACTCTTTTTTACTTTTTGTATATTTTTTTATAAAAAATAATTTTTTTTCTAAACATATTAATTTATTTTACCTCATATTTTAATTAAAAAATTAAAAAAAAATTAAAATAATATATTTCCAAACAAGACCTAATACACTACAAATTCAAAATTATTTATTTAAAAATAAAAATTAATAATTTAAATTTCTTTTATTTATAGATTCACAATTTATCAATTTATGTGAACCGTTAATTCTAGCTTTCCAAATTTTGAATTCCGGACCTTTTTTTTTTTTTGGATATAAACTAAAATAGAAATAGAATAGAGGCCACACAGATCTCGAAAGGCCTCGCACCCACCAACCAGTCTCTGTTTGAATTTATTTCAACGAAATTACGTGGAAAGTTGGTATCTTTTGTCTGGATAATCCGATCCCTCCCTCACCACTTTTTTTTTTTTTTCGAACAATCCCTCGCGACAGCAGCACACCTTTTCTCCATACTTGCTGCCAGAAATTATTCAATAATTTTAGGAAAACTGTTTGGGAGCACTAATTAGTGCTCTCACTAATTAGGTAGCAGTGGGTTTCGTCAGAAATGATGTGATATTTTAGTCTTGAAGTTATATTTTTTATTTATTTTTTTTATTTTTTTAATGCATTAGTGCTATTAGTGGTGGTATTTTTAGTGGGATGAATCATTGTCGTAATTTTAGAACCTTATGTAATTATATTTTAAGTTAATTATTAATTATTTAGTCTTATATTATTTTTTTATTCTCAACATAAATTATGGATTTATATCATTTGTTACCAATCAAAATCTTATAGAGTACCACGTATTAATATTCTAAAAATACTAAATAATCACCCACTCACTGGGCTCAAGAATGGACCTAGGGAGGAGATGGGGAGAGTCACTCCAAAAATTTGAAAATTAAGAGGTTATTTGGAAAGTTCTGGATTAATATATTTTTTGATTTTTTTATAAAAGAATGTAAAATATGAATTGAATTTAAAGTGATGTGATAAAGAAATGATGTGACTTAAATAAGATAATTGTGACCTAAATAGGATAATATGCTAAAATAGTATGTGTTCTTTTAACACATGTCAAACAACCACTAAGTTAAAAAATGAGCTATCATATCACTCTCTTATTTACTTTTTACATATCTTTTTATAAAATATTAAAAAATTCTTAAAATAACTTAACTTCAAACAAGACCTTATTGTATATCATATTAAAAAAAATCTAAAATTATAAAACTTTATATTTTTAAACATGTGAGTACTGGGTATTTTTGAATTACATATTATTTTATGATATTATAGTTAGTAATAAAAATAAAATAATATAATTTTACATTAAATGATTGACAAATGTGGGGATACTTGTGCTATGTTTAGTAGGAGAATTTGAAGAGGGATTTGAAATGAAAAAGAAAAAAATTAGGTGAAATACAAATAAAATATACCTACATGTCACCTAACTTCACACACCTTTCCTCTTTCCTTTTTCAAATTTCTCACTAAATTCCCCAACCAAACATAACATTCATGAGTAATTATTGATACGATAATACTACGTAACTCAAATTTTGTGGCTCAAAAGTGGCTCAAATGGCCAAAACGACGTCGTTTTGAGTACAAAACAACATAAAAATTGCCAAAATGACGTCGTTTTGACCATTTGAACCACTTTTGAGCTACGAGACATTTTCCTTATTGATAATGGACAAATTTTTGAACATATTTTCACGGTCTCACAGGGATAATCTTAAATCAGTCCTGGGCCCACCATCTTCTATTTTTTTTTTCTCTTACACTTTCACTACTAGTACTATTTATAGGGAGAGAAATATCAAGAAGAGGGGGCTGAGAACAGTGTGGGAATGGCAGGAGGGAAGTTGTATATGATGATAGGTCTGGTAGTAGTAGTGTTCTCAGTGGCTATTGCAGGAAAATCGGTTGTAGCCCAAACCCATCATGTCGTCGGAGGCGATCGCGGCTGGGATCCTTCTTCCGACCTCGCCGCTTGGTCCTCCGGCCGAATCTTCACTGTCGGCGACAAAATCTGTAAATCTCTATCTTCTCCGTACTCTCTATATTAGATCTATTTTTTGATTTAGTGTTGTGTTAATTTATTAGAATATTTAAAATATCTAAGTAATTCTCTTTTTATATTTTTTTATAATCATCAGCGAATCATATTTTTACATATTATTAAGTTTAGAAAGTAGGTTTATACTTTTTTGTTTCAGTTTGTTTCCGTGTTTGGTTGCCGAGAAAACTGAGCAATGGAAAATTATGGGGAGTATATATTCTTTTCTAGTTTGGCAAAAAGTAACCACCCATTTAAATACGCTTAGTAATTTTGCTTTTATTTGATGCTAAAGCTCTTTTGGGACCTCTCTCAATTTGTAACGATGAGAACTAATTCCATGTTCCATACCCCGAGCTAGATTTTAATTATTAACTGGTTTAAAGTAAAACTCAAATTTCCATGTTTGGTGCTGAGAAACCTAAAATTACGGCATTTATCCTCTGGCTTTGAAAAAAAGTAAAACTACCCCCAGCTTCTGTTTGGATGAAAAATTTGTGAAGGAATTTAAAGAAGAAAAGTTGTGTAAAATTAAATAAAATATATATATATTTTATTTATTTTTTATTTTTAATTTTTAAGTGGTTGTTTGGCATGTGTGCTAAATAATTTATGTTATTTTAACACATTATATTATTTAAGTCACAATTATTTTATTTAAATCATATTACTTTTCTATTACATCACTTTAAATTTAATTTATATTTCACGTTCTTTTTGTAAAAAATTAAAAAATGTATTAATTTATCACTTTTCAAACAACTCTTAAATCTTTTTCGAAACCTCCTTCTCAAACACCACATTAGAGCATCTCTAAGCCTTTTTTAAATGAGATTTATTAGTTATTATAAGTAATTTATTATCATATTTTAGTCATGTTAATAAATTAATTATTACAATAATTATTTTAACAAAATGTTTTGAGGCTAATTACATTTGAAGATGATTAAAACAATTTATGTATATAAATAAATAGTAGCGTTGTAATATATAAATAAAAAAAGAATTAAATAAAATAAAGAATTATTTTTTTATATTTTAACAAGTAAAAAATACTCTGAGTTCAATAAAACCCCTTTCCCGCAGTTTCTCAGCTGCCAAACGGGTTTATCTCTCTCTGTCTCTCTCTCTCTCTCTCTCCTGCAAAAAGTAGACGTTAGGGAGCAGTCACGAGTGCGTCAACTAACTACTAAATCGGGTTGTGTACTGGGCAGGGTTCACCTACTCCGCAGCACAGGATAAAATTGTGGAAGTCAAAAGCAAGGAGGAATACGAGGCGTGCGATGTGAGCAACCCCATTAAAATGTACACGGACGGCTTAGATAGAGTCACTTTGGACGAGGAGGGGATTCGCTACTTCGCGAGCGGGAAGGCTGAGAGTTGCAAGAACGGCTTGAAGCTACACGTGGAGGTCCAGCCTCACGCAAAACACGTGAACCACACAGTTGTTACTACGTCGGACGGCTCAGCATCATCGCAGTGGCTGCAGATGGGCCCGCATCTGCATCAACTCATCTCAATGGACTCTCTCTTACAGTGTTTGTTGGGCTCCTGCTTTGTTATTTGGGCCTTTAGACCCCAATTACTTGTAATATCCAGCCCACTCACTATTGCAGCTTTGTTTTATTTTTATTTTTTATTTTAAAAAAAACATATTTTACTATTATTGTAGGTTTGGTTGCTTATTTTGCTGCATGTTTTATAGCAGCCTTGAGAATCCTAGCTTGGTGATGGTATGTTTGTATTTGCATGTTTGGGTTATATATTGAAAATTAAGTTTCAAAAACATTTAGTAATTTTAAGTTTTAAAGGCATGTTTGATTAGCAGGTTTAATAGTGAGAGGATTAATAATTCATAAAATTAGTGTAGAATTAGCTATCCAGTTGAATTAATGAGATACATAATTCTCTCTTGTACACGTTTGTTTTGCAATGGTATGGAAATATATAATTCTAATTATATGCTTGCTTTGTATTATTAGTTGTAGAATTAAATTTTTTTTTTTATCAATTTTGTTAGATAAAATGTCCATTGAAATTTAATTCGAATAACAAAAATTGCAACCAAATAATAAAATGGGAGTTCATAAATTAATAATCTCAATCTTATGCTATAATTTATATTATCAATAGAGAACAAAAAAAGATTACCTATCACTGTATGTATTCAACATTTCAGTGATAATTCAATTTTTGTTTTTAATTAAAATTAAGTTATTTTGAGACATTTTTCATAGAGGCATGGTAGGACTCCTAGTGGGGGTGACCCCAGTACCGCACCTCTACGTGGGAGGCTGTGGACCAAAATAAAAAAAATAAAAAAATTATCCACCAATCACACCTCACTGGGAGTCACCCCAGTGGGGTCTGCCTCTTTTTCCTTTTTCATACGGAAGTGATGGGTATGCATTATATAACATATATTAATTGCAATATCTCTCAATCTCCTTATTTTTAACATCTTACGCATATTATCATACAGATCTAATTGCAACCTTATTTGGCACCAGCTTAGAAAATGGGCTGAGTTTCTTGTTTTTTTCACTACGTCACAAGTACAAAATATATTTATGCGAAGGGTAAGATAATCATTTTTTAATTAAAAACCCAAAAAAACTGGAGTTTGTAAATACATCTCAGAAATTTATTCAGACACCTCATTTAAAAATAAAATAAAATAAAATAAAAAGAGAACAAAAACAAAATTTAATACCGTTTTACTTCTAAAAAAATTACAAAAAAAAGGGACAAACCATAACTTTAGCATCGGCCAGTGCTTTCCAACTCTGGACAAACCACCCAAGCTTTTGCCAGCTCTTTTTAGCCCCTTCCCTTTTGTCACTACCTCCTTCCTTTATTATTGTTGCCACCTCATTTTTCTTTGATTTTTTTTTGTCAGTGTAAATTTATATATCATATTGTATATATATATATATATGTGTGTATTGGGTCAAGGAGCCACGTATTGATGTAAACAAACACATACAAGAGAGAAACACACTGAGCTTATGTGGTTCAGTAATTGCCTACATCCACAGGCAACGAAATTCTATGTACTTGGAGATATTACAATTCACTCATGTTTCCTCACCACTCTCTTCTTCTTCAATTCATGTTTGTATACCAAATACAATTCATTACCTATCTATTTACAAGTTTCCTTCGAGGATGAGATGCGCAAGTGATGATGCCAAAACACCACGTTTCAGACGCGTTCGAGAAGCTTCAAGGCGCCTCCATTGTTGACCTTTAGGAGCTTCAATTCAAGATGGTTTTCTTCAGTTGCTTTTGGATCATCCAGGAGCTTCCATCTTGATCCTTCGAGTCTTCTTCAGAGAAGAGAAATCATTATTCTCTCTTTCTTCTTCTTTCTTAATGGAGAAGTTGAGACAACTTCCTCACAATTCTCTACCTTGGCGAAAGTTCTCCATCTAAACTATATAGTGAGCAATCAGCACTGCCATGCACCTGAAGGTGCTTACATTTGCTCCAAGTGAATTAAGTTCAAACTCTATTTGAACTTAACTCCATTTATGTTCTTCTTCTGTTGGGTTTTTTTTTGTTGTTGGGAGAGATGCACTATGTTTCTGACCCTAACCCTATCTTGGGGATTCTCTGTCTCAACAGTCTTCTTTTGTGCAACCGTAAAATGATCAGACCGATCATACCACTGCCGTGGTGATTGCTTAATTCTGTAGAGAGATTTCTTATTCCAAATGAAATTTTCCTTTCCAGCTACTCGAAACCTTCCAGGTTGAGATAAGAAAATTACTTCTTTCAAATCACCATTCTTCATGGTGAATTTTCATTTGCAACCGATTTCCTTCTTTCTGTTTGGTAGTCGTACCAAATCCTAAGTCTTATTCTTGTGCAGATGCTGCACTTCTTCTTTTTCAGCTAGCTTTTCTTGTTCGGGGTTCTTCTTGGCTGCTTTGGTTGTTGACATATCATTCCCAATTGCTAGAAATACATAAGATATGATATTCGCATATCTTGCTGGTTTTTTGGTCTCTCTATTCGACGTCTTCGTCACAATAGACTCTGATTGCTGCGGTATTGCTGTGATTGGTTCTTCTTCTATTGCACCTTCTTCAATTCATTCTTCTGAGTCTATTGGTGCATCAAACTCCACTTGATGCGTTCCAATGGCTTTGTTTAGATCATTAGAGTCTTCAAGCTTGAGTTGCTTAAGCATTTTAGACTCACTAAATGTGACATCTCGACTAACTATGACCTTCTTCGATTCAGGGCACCAAAACTTGTATCCTTTTACTTCAAGACTAAAGCCCAAGAATACTCCTTTAGGATCAAGCTTACTTTTCTATACATATCGTAAGCTGGACTACCGAATATATGCAATTCATCATAGTTATTGGGATAAGTATCGAACTATACCTCCAAAGATGTTCTTCCTTCACTTGTTGATAAGGTGGCTTGGATATGTCACAGCTTCATTCCAAAATTGCTTGCCTAAACCAGGTTGAGCAAGCATACATTGCACCTTTTCCAACGGAGTACTGTTCATCCGTTCTATCATTCCATTTTGTTGTGGAGTTCATTTTTTAGTAATATGATGTCCTATTCCTTTTTTCTGACAAATATTCCATTATTCAAGAGAATATTCCGTTAGCATATTTTGCTATGCAGAGAATATTCTATTTGTTGATTAGGCTTGCTGACGTAGTAGTTAAAGCTGTGGTGGCAGATGACGTAGCAGCTGAGGTGGCTTGGACAACGCTGATGTGGCGTACTAACGTGGCGGTCAGCAGTGATGTGATAATGACATCACAGTCAACACGTGGGACGCATGTTGGCTTCGGCTTGGCTTGGAAATGTGGTGCAGCAGCACGGTGGCTTGACTTCGCGGCTTCAGTACGCGCACGTGTGGCAAGTGGGCGTTACTCGCCTTCTTCCTTCAGCGTGTGTGATACCACTTGTTGGGCTAGGTAGTCACAGATTAATGCAAACAAACACACACAACAGAGAAACACACAAAGTTTACGTGGTTCGGCAATTGCCTACGTCTATAGGCAGCGGAATTCTATATACTTGGAGAGATTACAATTCACTCATGTTTCCTCACCACTCTCTTCTTCTTCAATTCATGTTTGTATACCAAATACAATTCATTACCTATCTATTTATAGGTTTCCTTCGAGGATGAGATGTGCAAGCAGTGATGCCAAAACACCGCGTTTGGGAAACTTCAATGCTTCTCCATTATTGACCTTCAGGAGCTTCAATTCAAGATGGTTTTCTTCAACTGCTTCTGGATCATCTAGGAGCTTCTATCTTGATCCTTCAAGTCTTCTTCAAAGAAGAGAAATCATTCGTCTCTTTTTCTTTTTATTTCTTAATGGAGAAGTTGAGACAACTTCCTCATAGTGTACTTGTGTATATGGTGAAGAATATTTATTTGTTTTTTCGCTCTTCCAGTGATGAAACTCTGATTCTGTCCATGCTTACCCACCTTGAAGTCCTAACCCATGCCCCTTTCTTCGTTGTGAAATCTACAGTTAGTCCCTCTCCCCCACTGCTAACCCCTAACCTAACCTTATCCTTTGATGTGAATCCCTACCCCAATCCTCTTCTCTATTGAGTGCCCTTTTCCTAGCCCTTTCTTTTCTGTAAACCTCCTACCTCACCCAATTCTTGAGAGAGAGAGAGAGAGAGAGAGAGATTTGTGGTTTTCAAATCTAGGGTTTAAGGAAGAAGAAAAAGGAGAAAGAGAATGATGAGAAGCAAGAAAAGAAGAAGAAGAAGAAGAAGAAGAAGAAAAAGGAGGAGGTAGCGTTTGAAAGAGTTGGGTCGTGGCAGTGGGAAAGGTAGAGAAGGGCTTGGCAGGTGATGAAAAGGAAGGAGAAGGGACAATTGGAAGGGGTAGAAGCCATTTGAGGGGAAAGGAGGGGCCGATAATCGATGAAAGGGAAGATAAGGGGGGTAGTGGCCATCAAGGAGGGAAAGGGGCGGCGGCGGTAGAGATTGTTGGAAGGGTGGTTGGAGCGGGTAAGGTTAGGGTTAGGGTTAGGGTTAGGGTTAGGGTTGGGGTAGGGATTAAATGGGGTGTTTGAAATTTAAAAAAAAACAAAAAAAAAATTCAAATTTGTGGGTGGGGTGTGTCTAAAGAAATGGGAGGGAGCTCCAACAAATTTTTTGAGGTGCATTTAAGAGGAACCTAAAAAAAATGGAGAGAGCTTTCACAGTGTGTGTGTGTTATCAAACATCCTCAATTAATAGATTAGCCTCTTAATCACAGTTCTTACATATATAAATTTGATAAAGTTTACATATCTATTGGTTATGCCATTCAATAATGAAATTTTTATATTTGAAATGATATTCACTATAATAATATTATGAGTATCGTATCATTATGTAATTTTTTCTAATAAAATTATTAACACAAATAATATTACTTGATAAAAATTAAGGTGGTTGTACACTCTGTCCAGATTTTTTAATAGTAAATATCTCTCTTGGCTTTTTAAAGCCTAAAAACTAGATTTTAAACTAGGTCCAAATGAGGCAATTTAGACACCGGCCAATGGGAAACTTGAATGGTGGTTGTGATGGATTGTGTTTACATTTAGGCTTTGTATGGTTTTAACAACAAAAAAAAACAAAAAAACAAAAACTATTTTTTTCGTTATTTAAGTAACAAAAATATTTTGGCAGTTTGATTTCAACTTCTTTTAGTTGACAATTGGTTTAAAAAATCTATTTTAATAAGAATCACCGCAATTACTAAAAAAGGTCTCTCTTTTGGTTTTTTAAACTTTTTGTCTTTAATAAAAAAAATCTATTCTTCAAATATTTGTAATCTAGAATGATGCAAAAAGATTAAAACAAAAAACAAAAAATCGAATTTCAATAAACTCTCCAAATAACAACAAAAAGCAAAATTTTAATCATTCCCACACATATCTACTTTTTAAAAACAACTTAATCTTTGAATTTTTTTTTTTTTTTAATCCATCTCCTACTCCTTGTTTAATATGTGACTTGGAAGGAGGATTAGACATCAATTAGGATGGCACTATCGAAAAATGCTAGCGACTTAAGAGTTCTATCAAATTTTTTTATCAAATAGTTATATGGGTGTGAGATTTACATAAGTGTTGATCCCACACCCATATAAATGTTTGATAAAAAATGTGTGGGTGATTTTCTAACCACACTGCCAACTCAGTATTCAGCTGGAGAGTACTGGCAGAATAGATGACACCTGGCTGACCTGAAACAGAAAGAGAAGATTTCGGCGGTGGTTCGTCCACCCGGGGGCACTCCGACGATCAATTCAGTATATCTCTCAAAGATAACCAATAGTGCTTAACTCACTAGACAGAGCATAAAAAGCATACTTTAGACCCATGGGGGTGCCTCTCTTTTATAGCCAACATAATCCTAGTCCCAATAGAAGCCTAGCTCCAATGAACTTAGAATTACTGCTAATCTTGGACTCCCAGTAGGATTAGGATAAACTCTCTAAGAGTCTTATCTTTATCCAAACTGAAGTCTTCTTCCATTCTAGGACTCTTGTCCCTTATCTGCTTATCCCGGATTCTGGTATTCTCGCAGATAACCTCGGCCTAGCCGAGATCATCTCAGCATCATGACCAGGATACGTGACACCTCGGTTGACACTTCGGTGTCACCTCGACCACGTGTTGTCATTCAAAAATTATGTCTCCACAACTGCCCCCTAGGTTCTATTGTCTCGGCATCCTGAGGTGATGGAACCTATATCATTTCTTCCATTTAGCACGTCGGCTAAGCTCGCTTTATCATCTATTGCTGAAGTCAGAACTCGTCGGCTCAATATGACCAAGACCTATAGTCTGCTTTCATAAATGCTTTAGAACCAACGACCAAGTTCGTTCAAGTTTCTCAACCGAAATCGTCCTCCTAGCCGAGGTATTTGCTTCATTGAATCAAGAACTCCAAGAGTTTCAGCATGCGTACGAGCTGGTACGCACAGTATTTTAACCGTTTTCACCATGTGTCTTTCCCTTACTAGATCGGATCTGATATGTGCCATCAAGTCGCATCATTTTTGCGCGTGCCGTCTGACAAGCACGTCGTCCAAGGCACCATAATTGCCATTTTTCACGTTTTTGATCAAATTCAAAATTTTCCCTCTCAAATCCTTTATTGCTCCTTTTGCGAAGCTTTCTGCAATCAATTTCACTCTCTTCCTTCGGTAAGGCTTTCGTTGCACTTCTTTGTTTACTACCACCGTCTGACATCGGCGTACTTCACACTGGCCTTTTTGTAATCTAAACAATCACTTTTCAATGTTAGGCCGAAGTGTCTTCTTTCCTTTTCTGAATGCATTTTTTAATTTCTTCTTTCAACGTGGTTTGCATGATTCTATACTTAAAATAATTTGCATGTCTTCAAGGTACACAATCACTGTGTAATCTCTTCGGGGTAAAATAGCTCAGACACAACTTCTAGTCTTGTTTATCTCGGCCTTGGCTTAACACTTGAAAATATTGTAACAAATGTTTTCACAAGTGTTGCTCAAAACTCGCCACTTTTCTTTTACTTCTTAAGACTTCTGTCTTCCATTATCTTCTAAGTCTTGGCAACATGGTAATATCGGCACATGCATAGATACTTCTTTCACTCGTAACCTTGGCTTAACCTCAACTTGTAAATTTTCTCAAAATTTCAACAAGTGTTAAACCAGTCTTCTTATAACATGACCTCGGCTTTAACTCAACTTGTAAACTTTTCTCAAGTTTCAACAAGTGTTAAACATCATCTCAGTTTAACTTCAACTTGTAAACTTTTCACAAGTTTCAACAAGTGTTAAACATAATCTCGGTTTAACTTCAACTTGTAAACTTTTCTCAAGTTTCAACAAGTGTTAAACATTATCTCAGTTTAACTTCAACTTGTAAACTTTTCACAAGTTTTAACAAGTGTTAAACATTATCTCGGTTTAATTTCAACTTGTAAACTTTTCTCAAACATTATCTCGGTTTAACTTCAACTTGTAAACTTTTCTCAAGTTTCAACAAGTGTTAAACATAATCTCGGTTTAACTTCAACTTGTAAACTTTTCTCAAGTTTCAACAAGTGTTAAACATTATTTCGGTTTAACTTCAACTTGTAAACTTTTCTCAAGTTTCAACAAGTGTTAAACATAATCTCGGCTTGCGAAATTCCAACTCCCAAGCATCATTCTTCAGCCCTTTGCCCCCTAATGTGAACTTAAGTTCCACTTGGGTTCTCATTAGGCACGTGACTTTGACCTTGATATTGCTCTATGGGCAGGGGATCTGCCCCTTGCATGGTTTCCACATACTCCTTTGTGGAAAAAATTCTTTAACTTAGGCCAAGCTCTTCTTTTCTCGGACTTAATCATCTAAGCCAAGATCTTGTCTTCTGGGATCTGGGATTCTAGATCTGGAATCTAGGATCTGCTCACTTGGGCTAAGCTCTTGCCTTCTCATGTCCAGTATTATCTCGGCTTTGCTTCGGCGAACCATTTCTCTTCTCTTGTTTGGACGCCTTTTGTCCTCGGCGTGTCTTCTTCGGTTCTGGCATACTTTTCTATCCTGGCCATCAGCTCCTCCATGCTTTTCGGTAATGTCTTTGCCAGTGATTTTCGAAGCAGGAAGTCATCCTTCAAGCTATTTTTAAACGACATGACCGCCACCTCTTGGTTGCATCCTGGTATTCGGTTGAATACCTCATAATACCTTTTGGCATAGGTCCTACGGCTTTCATCCTCGCCGATCTTCAGGGCCATTAGGGCGTCCACCCTCAATGGCTGTAGTTTGTTTGTCACGAACCTGGCCACAAACATCTCGGCCAGGCCTTCTCAGGTTTTCACAGTTCCTTTTGGCAACTTGTGAAACCAGTCCGATGCAATTTCCCCGAATGATGAGGGAAACACTTTGCAGAACAACGGCTCGTTCCCAGTGTATAACGCCATTGCGTTCAGGTATAATCCGATGCGAAAGTTGGGGACCGACTTCCTACCGTATATCTGGAACCTCGGCGTATTGAATCTCTTCGGGACCTCAACTTTGTCTAATTCTTCCAAGAACGGCGTTCTCGGTTTGACCGGGGAGGTTACCTCGGCATCTTGTTGCTTCCTCTGTAGGTGATCTCCCAGATCCTCTTTGGTTCGTCCAAGGGCTCGGCTATCTCCGGATTTCAGCCTCTTTAGCGCACTACTTCTAGTGTCATCGTGAGTCCTTTTGGACCTCCCTCCACTAGTCGTGTCGAAACAGAGTTCCTTCCCCTGAACATCCTGATGTTCTTTGGTGCAGGTTTCTTTTGTTCGACGTGCCTTCTGGGATTCTCCATGCCCGACCTCCCGCGAAGGCCGGTGAGAATGTCCCTTGGTCCGGCCATGCTGAGGGACTGCAGGAACTGTTTTCTGCCCTCCTTTCTGGGCACCTTTCTTGGCCGTTGGAATCGGCGTATCTTGTAGCGGGAACGGTGGCTGCATGACGTTGTTCTGCATTATGAAATTGACGACCGTTTGCAACTTCGCCAATTTGTCCGCCATTCCCTTTATCTCGTCGTCCCTCCGCAGGCATCTATCTTTCCATACCTGGAGGTCATCCTCGTTATAATACCCGCTCCGGTCCGATTTCTTCGGTACGCCGCCCTCTTGGCCGACGTCCTTTCCTCTGTGATTCTTATCACGAGTCTCTTCGTTGCAGTTGTCTTCTTCGACGCCAAGGTCAATATGTCTCCCACTCTCAGTAGGGGTGTCGTCCCCAACCTTCTCTTTCTGTCCGTCGTTGGCCATCTATTCTCCTTTCTTTCCCAAAGACGGCGCCAAATTGTATGGGTGATTTTCCGACCACACTGCCAACTCAGTATTCAGCTAGAGAGTACTGGCAGAATAGATGACACCTGGCTGACCTGCAACAGAAAGAGAAGATTCCGGCGGTGGTTCGTCCACCTGGGGGCACTCCGACGATCAAGTCAGTATATCTCTCAAACATAACCAATAGTGCTTAACTCACTAGACAGAGCATAAAAAGCATACCTTAGACCCATGGGGGTGCATCTCTTTTATAGCCAACATAATCCTAGTCCCAATAGAAGCCTAGCTCCAATGGACTTAGGATTACTGCTAATCTTGGACTCCCAGTAGGATTAGGATAAACTCTCTAAGAGTCTTATCTTTATTCAAACTGAAGTCTTCTCCCATTCTAGGACTCTTGTCCCTTATCTGCTTATCCGGATTCCGGTATTCTCACAGATAACCTCGGCCTAGCCGAGATCATCTCAGCATCATGATCAGGACACGTGACACCTCGACTGACACTTCGGTGTCACCTCGACCGACACTTCGGTGTCACCTCGACCACGTGTTGTCATTCAAAAATTATGTCCCCACAAAAAATTTAATAAAATTCTTGAAGTCTCTATCATTGTTCTAGTACTACCATAGGGCCAATAAGGACGTTGCATATTTTTTCTAGGTGTTTTGTCCAAAAGTCCAATTTTGAATTTCTTTTACCCAAAACTCCCAAGCACCAAATTATTATGTCAATAAGGACATGATTTTGTCAAATGACCGAAGTACATATATATCCTATCATATACCCTCTTCACTAACCCGTAGGGATGGCCATGGGACAAGTTTGGGGTAGATTTGTCATTCCCCGCCCCCGTAGATACTCGCGGATACCCGATACCCAAGGATGCCCGACCACATTTCAAATAGCCAAAAAAATTAAGAACTATTTAAATCCTTAACACACTAAATAATTTCTCTTATTTCCATATATATAAATAGTGAGACTTTTAAGATTATTATTTATTTATATTTAAATAGAACAACATATTATATCTAATTATATTATATAAATATATATATATTATTTATTTTTATATATTATTAATTATATCGGGTTGGGTTTGGATTGGGACTCCTCAGGTCTATAGTACCACCGAACCTGAACCTTCACGTTGTTCTAGTGATCGACCTCGATCTTCTCCATGTGTGCTACGTATGGAAGCTTATCGGAGTTTGATGATCACATCAACACACATGTTCAAACACTTGTATCTTCCTTGTTGTAACTCTGTTTCGCTTCATTTTTGCGCCGTTGGATTCACCTCATGACTTAGTTTTCATTCCATGCCTCAATGTTTTGTTCAACCCCTTTTTGCATGCCGTTGGAGCTCCAAAAGTTGGCCAAAAATAAGATTTTTCTTTCTTTGGGCAAAATTTTCATATTCAAACCCACATGTTGAACCTCTTATATCTCCCTCGTCGTAACTCCGTTTAGTTTCATTTTTGCGTTGTTAGATTCACCTTATGGCCTAGTTTTCACTCCACTCCTCATATGCGTTGTTCTGCCTCTTTTTGCATGCTGTCAGAGCTCCGAAATTTGGCTAAAAATAAGATTTTTCTCTCTTTAGGCAAAATTTTCATATTCAAACCCATATGTCCAAGCCATTGTATCTTCCTCATCGTAACTTCGTTTCACCTCATTTTTGAGTTGTTGAATTCACCTTATGGCCTATTTTTCATTTCACTCCTCATGTGCCTTGTTCCACATCTTTTTGCATGTCGTCAAAGCTTCAAATATTGGCCAAAAATAAATTTGTTCGCCTTTTTTTTTTTTTTTCTTCTTCTTTCTCTATTTCCATACTTCTTCCTTCCTCCTTCATTTCCATAAATGATTCTCTTTTTTCCTTTTCCTTCATGGCCCTTCCATTGAGCTAGTGGTGGTCACCAAACCTCAGACGGTGGCGATGCTGTCAAGTATGAAATTATATGACTTACAAGAAGGGAAAGAAACATAAGAGTGGGGAAATGGCATTGAAGGAAGATGAAAAAAGAAAATATTGTGGAAAGGAAGAAGGAAGGAAGAATCATGGAAATAAAAGATAAAAGAAAAGAGAGAGAGAGAGAGAGAGAGAGAGAGAGAGAGAAATCCTATTTTTGACCAACTTTTAAAGCCCCGACGACACGCAAAAAGAGGTGGTATAACGCCCCGAAATAAATACAATAACCCATCTATAATATTAATAAATAACAATAATGATAAAGTGATTATCTTCCATTAATTCCCAATTAAGCTAACAACAGAGTAACATATGCAGATATACATTCATAAGCCTATCCCTGAATCTATAGCATAGGTTACAAAATAGAATGAGCATCAAGCAAAGAAATGTCCTAAAGGCTTGCAGTTTTCCAAGACAGTGCTTAGTTGGAACAAAATAAATGAAAAATCCAACACAGTTAAAGCCCTAAGCTTGTACAAATAATTTCAACAAAAATAAACAAAATGAAGCTCTTGCTTCCCAATCCTCCCAAGCTATTGCCTTGGTGGAGACATATCATCAGCACTTGAAAATGGTTTTCCCACATAAGGTGAGCTAAAGCCCAGTAGAAATAGTCCAACACAGTATATGAATCTTAACAAAGATATAAGGGTGAAATGCATATGCAATGCTAGCGACAAAACATTTTATATCTCTTTTAAATCATGCAATGCCAGGTTTATATCACCATTCATGAAACATTTCCCTTTTAATAGAAAACCGAACTGTGAATACAACTTTGTGAATCTCTAGGAACGTGTCTATAAGTAGACTATATAAGTACTACCAATTTGTCATTTTTAGTGGTATTAACCGGAAGGATCGACACCTATCCGCGCGGGTTTCTGGTCTTTCACCAAGGACACACAGGCCAACTTAACATTGTAATCACACCCCTACCCTGATTCACCAAGTATTCACCATTCATTTTTCTCAAAACAATATACATTTTCAATATGATAATATACAAAAATGCCCAATGCAAATGAATGAGAAAATAGTTCCAATTCACTTAGTTCCCATGCAATTTCTACAACAATCATAGCTATCCTCTACTAATAGTCCAAACATGTATCTCTAAACAATAAAGAATTTCCATAAAGATAAACTTTCCAAATCCCAAGATGTGAGTGGTAATACATACTTAACTCCACCATCCTTATCAACATCAACCCTATTTCACAATCTAAACATCGATTCCATTTGTCAACACAAAATCAACATTTGAGATTTCTAGGGTAAAATCCTATTTTCTTTATAAACCATTTTTCAAGATGAAAACCCATCATTCATCATATCTCATTTATACACAGCTATCCACAATCATTCCCAATAAACCATTTGAAAACCCCTCATTTTTTATTTCGAACGAAAACTCAAGATTTGTTCAAAAATTAATTTCTTTCACAATGTGGTTTTATAAAAACAAATAACTAAGTTAAAACCTATAAGGAAGTGTGGAGAATCCCTACCTCAAGCTTAGAAGGTGGAAGAGAAAACTTGAAAAATTCCACGTCAATGAAACCATGAGCCTCTTGGATCAAAATGAAGCCCTTGAGACGATCTACAATTTATTTCAAAGGACCAAGATGAGAAGATACCTCCAAGTGAGTAGATCAAAAGATCTAAGTGAGAAAAAGTGAGTCTTGAGAGAAAAAGAGAGAGTCACGTTTCAAAGAGAGAAGAGAGAGAGAAAGAGAAGTAAAAGTGAATAAGAAAGGTGTGTTTGGGGTCTCTTTATAGTGGTAGGATAATAGCCCTAAAGTCAAAGAAAAGAATAAGTCAAACCCTCGTAAAGTAGAGCCCAAAATCGAACCAAAATCTGGAAAAATAGCTCATAGGAGTTGACCCTCGAGATAATGGGGTCGACCCTCAAAAAGAAAAGCTGAGACACTAATGTTTTGCTGCAGACAAGGGTCGACCCTAGGAGGCAGTGGTGTCGACCCTATTTTTCAAAATACAACCCAGAACAAAACAGCCAAGAGAGGGTCAACCCTACGAACCCCGTGGTGTTGACCATATATTTCAGTAGCAATTGCCAGTATTAAGTAGCAAGATAGGGTCGACACTTCCCAGACTGGTGTCGACCCCAGGAGTAGAACAAACCTAGCAAAATGAGGCAGTGTCGACACCACCAAGCCGGGTGTTGACCCTTGAAGCCAAAACTCAACAAGAAAAGAGGGAAGGACAACCGCTACAGATATGGTTTCTCGGATTCAAAGGCAATAAATGGGTTGAATCTAAGCCTGGATCGTCATAACCTCCCCCCTTAACGAATTTCATCCCCGAAATTTTAAATAAATCAACCAAATCATAATTAAACCAATTACAACAATGATAGCAATTCTATTTCATCACCATGACCTATCCACCAGTCATTCATTTTCATCTCCATGATAAACACGTTCCCATCACTGAATATACAATTCACATTTTGAAAACATATATAATGTTTACATTACATTAACATGACAAGATTTTCAATACAAACTTAAACATTGACAAATAGGTTTGGATACTTCTCACAAACTTTCGCCTCACGTTCCTAGGTTGCTTCCTCAACCCCGTGATGTTTCCATAACACTTTTACCAAAGGAATTGTCTTGCTATGCAAGACTTGGTCTCAAGTATCTAAAACTTTAACCGGTCTCTCCTCATATGAGGCATCTTCATCTACCTCTAGCTCGGTCCAGTCCAACACATGTGATAGATTTAGCTTATACTTCCGGAGCATACAAATGTGAAACACGTCATGAACTCCAAAATGTTGTGGCGGCAAGGTCAAACGATAAGCTACCTCTCCAATCCGCATTAGGATCTCAAAAGGTCCAATATACCTAGGAGACAACTTTCCACTCTTTCGAAACCTCATCAAACCTCGTCTAGGTGATATCTTCAAGAAGGCATGATCTTCTACCTCAAAGGATAACGGTCTCCTCCAACGGTCGACATAGTTCTTCTAACGACCATGAGCCATAACCAAGCTCTTACGGATCAATGCAACTTTCTCTGTCGTTTCCCAGACTAACTCAGGACCTAACATAGGTGCATCACCCACTTCAACCCAACACACAAGAGATCTACATGGTCGGCCATACAGGGCCTCAAACGGTGCTATACCAATACTCGTCTGGAAGCTATTGTTATAGGCAAACTCCACTAAAGGCAGGTGCCTCTCCCATGATCCCTTAAAGTCAAGAACACAACCCCGAAACATATCCTCTAAAATCTGGACGCTACGCTTTGATTGCCTGTCAGTCTGAGGATGATAAGCGATACTAAGTCAACTTAGTACCTAAGGCATTCTGTAGACTCTGCCACAATGGAGCCATGAAACGCGGATCTCTATCCGAAACAATAGTCGTAGGGATCTTATGAAGTCGAACAATGTCCCTAATATAAAGGTCAGTGAGATAATCTACCGAGTCACTCGTGCACATAGGTACAAAGTGCGCTGACTTAGTCAACCGATCAACTATTACCCAAATGGCATCATTACCCCGTTGAGTCCTCGAAAGACCCATAACAAAATCCATCGTAACATGCTCCCACTTCCACTTTGCTATGGGCAAGGGTTGTAACAAACCCCGCTGGTCCTTAATGTTTGGCCTTCACTTGTTGACAAGTGAGGCACCTCGATACAAACACGGTTACATCTTTCTTCACCCCCTTCCACCAAAATTGGCGACTAAGGTCGTGATACATCTTTGTGCCTCCCAGATGGACCGCAAGGCATGAATTGTGGAACTCTCGGAGTACCTCCTCTCGACTAGACTCCAGCACCAAAAGATGGTCGAGGTATCTAGCACTCAAGTTAGAATACACGTTTAAGCCCTTCTCTACCTTCCCGTTAGATATCTTCTCTTGGAAAGTTTCTACCTCAAGATCACCTTATGTGCTTCTATAACTCGGCTCATAAGTGTATGTTGTGCAACCACCATAAACAAAGCTACCAACTCAAGGGACTCGCCAAGATTCAAGTCAAACTTGCTAATAGCAACCAATATCTCCCACTCCTGGATGACAATACTCGCTACATTGTTAACAGACTTTCTACTCAAGATCTGCTACTACATTGGCCTTCCCCGGATGATAGTGCAATTCAAAGTCATAATCCTCCATAAACTCCATCCACATTCTCTGCCTCAGATTCAGATCTTTTTGTGAAAATAGATACTTCAAACTCTTGTGAATGGAGAACACTTCAAACTTCTCACCGTACAAGTAATGTCTCCAAATCTTCAAGGCAAAGATCACAGTTGCTAGCTCTAGGTCATGTGTAAAGTAGTTTTTCTCGTGTGTTTTCATTTGACGTGAGCCATAAGCTACTACTTTCCCCTCTTGCATCAAGACACAACCGAAACCTTCTTGCAATGCATCACAATATACCGAAGAACCCAAATCCCTCTCCAAGATGATCAACACTTGAGTAGTGGTAAGTCTAACCTTAAGCTCTTGGAATGACTTCTCACAAGTCTCATTCCACACAAATTTGATTCCTTTCCTCGTAAGCCTAGTCAATGGTGAGGCTAATTTTGAGAAATCCTTCACAAACTGACGGTAATACTTGGCCAATCCTAAGAAACTATGAATTTCAAAGGCATTATTAGGTTGTTCCCAATCTTGCACTACTTCTATCTTAGAAGAGTCTACTATGGATACCACATGGCCTAAGAATTTCACTTCTTTCAACCAGAATTCACATTTCCCGAACTTAGCATACAACTTATGGGCTCTAAGAAACTCAAGCACAACTCGCAAGTGTTCCTCGTGCTCCTCTTTAGAGGGTGAGTAAATCAGGATGTCATTAACAAAGATGACCACAAAACGGTCTAGGAACTCTTGAAAGATCCTATTAATCAAATCCATAAACAAGACCGGTGTGTTGGTTAACCCAAAAGGCATCACTAGGAACTCATAATGGCCATATCGTGTACGAAAAGCCATTTTCTGGATATCCTCTTGTCTTACCCTTAACTAATGATAACCCGTTCTTAAGTCTATTTTGAAGAAGCAATAAGACCCCTTCAACTGGTCAAACAAGTCATCTATACGCAGTAATGGGTACTTGTTCTTAACAATTACTTGATTCAACTTTCGATAGTCAATACAAAATCACAATGCGCTATCATTCTTTTTGGGAAAGAGAGCCGGTGCTCCCTGAGGTGATGTACTAGGGTGAATAAAGCCCTTATCTAACAATTCCTGGAGTTGAACCTTCAACTTACTCAACTCAGTGGGTGCAAATCTGTACAGTGCCATGGAAATAGGTGCTGTGCCAGGCACTAAGTTAATAGAGAACTCAATCTCATGGTAAGGTGGTAAACTAGTGAGATCTTTAGGAAAGACGTCCGGGTATTCACAAACTACCCTCGGCAACTTAACTAGGACCGTATCACTCTCAATACCCAAGAATGTAGTAAGTAGGAGGCTAAGCTCGCCCCGACCACGCGGATCACACACCAGCAACAAGGCTCTATCAACTCTGTCCCCCAAGAAATAAAAACAATCACCACTTGAGGTACATACAGTAACCTTGTGATGGTAATAGTCTATAACCGCCCAATAAGATGACAATTAATCCATACCCAATATGACATTGAAGCTCAACATATCAATCAACATAAATACAAAAGAAAGTCGGCGACAGGCAACCTTTATCTCAAAATCCCGACACCTCTGGTCCAACACAACCTCATAACCCATTGGTGACTCTACCATGGGTGGAGATGCTAACTAAGCCACTTCTAACCCCAATACCAATGCAAATGTAGACACGATAAAAGAATGGGATGCACCCGTATCAATCAACACATTAGTAATAGAATTACATATCAAAAAGTTACCTCTCACTACCGAAGGTGTTGGTACTAAATCTGGCGTGGTAACAACATACACACACCTTGTAGGTCTTTACTCTACCTGCTGACCCCTTGGAGCATAAGTTTGATGCACAGATTAAGCCGAAGAGGCTCCCTGATTGGCCCTTTAGGCCTGAGTTGACTGTGTAGGCTAAAGGCTCTATGTCTACCTCTGACTAGACACACTAGATGTGCCACCCGACTGACGACAAAACCTCCTCACGTGTCTCGACTACCCACACTGATAACAGGTAGGCAGCCATTTCCTTTGACTCTGGCTCTAAGAACTAGCTGCTGATGGTGCAGATTGCTGCTCTCCTCACTTTTTCGGGCAAACAATAGACTTGTGACCCAGCTGGCCACACTTGAAACATGTGATCTCTTCCTGACCACCTTTCCCTGACCTAGAACCCGGTATAGGAAAAGTGGACCTAGACTGTGCTCCCTGGGACTGTTGTGGATTGGAACCCCTCTGTCTCTTACTATCCCAAGTCTCTCCGTAAACCTCCTGACTCCTCTTCCTGGAGCCCCTCATCCTCTCCTCCTCAGTTTGACTCATGGTCTCTAAGTGAGTTGCCGCCTTCACAAGGTGACCGTAATCCTTAATCATGAACGCAACCATATTGAAAAGGAGTTTGGTCCTCAGCCTCTTCTCAAACTCCAAGCGAAGGCGTTCCTCCATTGCTACTAACTTCGTTGCAAATCTCGACAAACTAGTGAAAGTAGCCTCAAACTCAGCTACTGGTGTGTTCAACTATTTGACCTTCAAGAACTGCTCTCTTAACTTCTCCTTAACAATGGGTGGCAAAAACTTGTCCTATAAGACATTGGCAAAGGCCTCCCAAGTCTCTTCAATGTGCCCCGCACAAACTTTCACTACTGACCTCCATCTCCCTTCAGTTGGAAGGATTTCAAGGTCACTCTCAACCCATCGTCCTAGATGCCAAGTATCTTGAACGTCTTCATCATCTTCTCAAGCCATTTATCTACTTTCAAGGGTTCTTTCGGATCCCCTATAAACTCGTCCGGATTAGACCGAAAGAACTCCCTCTTCAAGAAGGGCGGTCTTGTCTTAGCAACATGGGCCTGAACTTGATTCTCAGCCTTGAGAATGTCCATGGATTCCCGCAAAGCTCCGGCCATTTCTCAAGCCAAAGTGCCTATGGCTTGCTAACCAACCAGTTCAGCCACATTGGCCTGACCAACCACTTCTTCCTGCACCGAAATATCATCCAGTAACAGCACCTCTTACCGTCTAGGCCTACCACGTCTACTACCACCACGCCTATATCCTAACATCCTAATAAAGGTAATACCAGAGATTAGCACATTTACAAATGTACGAAAGCTAACTCACTCATTTCCTAATGCGATGGACAATATATAATTCACTCCACATAAACATTGAATCACATAAACACATACGAACTTCCTTTTTAGATTAGGATTGTTCTGCAGTGCTGCCAGAGTTTCGATTAGAAATAGCAATGATCAAGTACTTTTCTAATAGGACTTATAGAAACCCATAGACCCAATCAACATTTTAGAAATTAAATTCCATGCCCACTTAGTCACATATGAATGTTATCACATAGCACACCACACGTATAACTATCTTTATTAAGCGAGATAAACTCATTGTGGTAAGAACACTCCCCACGTACCTAAAGTATTCAAACCCGGTAAGCTCTGATACTAAGTTGTAATGCCCCGAAATACATCCAATAACCATCTACAATATTAATAAATAACAATAATGATAAAAGTGATTATCTTACATTAATTCCCAATTAAGCTTACAATAGAGTAACATATGCATATATATATTCATAAGCCTATCCCTGAATCTATAGCATATGTTACATAATAGAATGAGCATTAAGCAAAGAAATGCCCTAAAGGCTTATAGTTTTCAAAGACAGTGCTTGGTTACAACAAAATGGATGGAAAATCCAGCACAATTAAAGCCTTAGGCTTGTACAAATAATTACAACAAAAATAAACAAAATGAAGCTCTTGCTTCCCAGTCCTCCCAAGCTATTGCTTTGGCGGAGGCATATTATCAGCACCTAAAAATGGTCTATTACAGTATATTATAGTATATGAATCTTAACAAAGCCTAGTAGAAATAGTCTATTACAGTATATGAATCTTAACAAAGATATAAGAGTGAAATGCATATGCAATGCTAGCGGCAAAACATTTTATATCTCTTTCAAATCATGCAATGCCAAGTTTATATCACATTCATGAAACATTTCCCTTTTAATAGAAAACCGAACTGTGAATACAACTCTGTGAATCTCTAGGTACGTGTACAAGTACTACCAATTTGTCATTTTTACCGGTATTAACTAGAAGGCTCAACACTTATCTGCGCGGTTTATGGTCTTTCACCAAGGATGCACATGCCAACTTAACATTGTAACTACACCTCATACCCAGATTTACCAAGTATTCACCATTCATTTTTCTCAAAATAATATACATTTTCAATGTGATCATATGCAATAATGCCTTATGCAAATGGATGAGAAAATAGTTCCAATTCACTTAGTTCCCATGTAATTTCTACAACAACCATAGCTATCCTCCACCGATAGCCCAAAGCAGGTATCTTTAGACAATAAAGAATTATCATAAAGATAAACTTTCCAAATCCCAAAATGTGAGTGGTAATACATACACAAGGCAGAATGGACATTTTGCCTTGGGTCTTTATATACACATCACCCCACTTCATTTCCTCAATAAGGAAGTGTGGAGAATCCATCAAGCTTAGAAGGTGGAAGAGAAATCTTGGAAGAACTCCACGTTAATGAAACCACGAGCCTTTCGAATCAAAAGGAAGCCGTTGAGACGATCTAAAATCTATTTCAAAGGACCAAGATGAGAAGATACCTCTAAGTGAGTAGATCTAAAGATCTAAGTGAAAAAAGTGAGTCTTGAGAGAAAAAGAGAGAGTCATGGTTCAAAGAGAGAAGAGAGAGAGAAAGGGAAGTAAAAGTGAATGAGAAAGGTGTGTTTGGGGTCTATTTATAGTGGTAGGATAATAGCCCTAAAGTCAAAGAAAAGAATAAATCAAACCCCCAAAAAGTAGAACCCAAAACCGAACCAAAATCTGAAAAAATAACTCACAGGAGTCGACTCTCGAGACAGTGGGGTCGACCCTTAGAAAGAAAAGCTGAGATAGTAATATTTTGCAGCAGACAAGGGTCGACCCTAGGAGATAGTGGTGTTGACCTTATTTTTCAAAATGCAACTCAGAACAAAATAGCCAGGAGAGGGTCGACCCTACGAACCTGTGGGGTCAACCTTATATTTCAGTAGCAATTGCCAAGATTGAGTAGCAAGACAGGGTCGTCGACACTTCCCACACTGGTGTCGACCCCTAGGGGCCAATGACAGGACAAGTGTTAACACTAACAAGGCTTGTGTCAATCCCAATTTTCAGTAGCCACACTAGGAGCACAGCAAGAAGGTGGTATCAACCCCAGGAGCAAAACAAAACAAGCAAAATGAGGAAGTGTCGACACCACCAAGCAGGGTGTCGACCCTCGAAGCCAAAACTCAATAAGAAAATAAGGAAGGACGACTGCTATGGATATGGTTTCCCAAATTCAAAGGCAGTAAATGGGTAGAGTCTAAGCCTAGATCGCTATTGGTGGAACAAGACATATGAGGGACGAAATGAAAAATAGGCCATGAGGTGAATCCAACGATGCAAAAATGAAGCTAAACGGAGTTACGATGAGGGATATACTAGGGTTTGAACATATGAGTTTGAATTTAAAAATTTTTCCCAAAGAGATAAAATCTTAATTTTTGGCCAACGTTCGAAACTCCAATGACACGCAAAGAGAGGTGGAACAAGACATATGAGGGATGAAATGAAAACTAAGTCATGAAGTGAATCCAACGAAGCAAAAATGAGGCGAAATGGAGTTGCGAGGAGGGAGATACAAGTACTTGAACATGTGTGATTGAATCTAATAATTTTATCAAGATTCTGTTAGTTCAATCAAACGGATATAGACAGAAGATTCATATTGAAATACAGATGAAACTCCAACATAATTTGTTAGAATTAAAACTCTAAAATTTAAATTAAAAGCATTATATAAATAGAATTATTCCAACACATATTCTAGAAAAATTAACATGGGGTGGATATGGTTTGTGGAAGTGGACGCATTTGGGCTCAACCTTGTTGACTTGGGAACTTGGTTCCCAGATTTTTTTTTTTTTTTTCACTAAAAGATAAAAGTTTTGCAAAATAAAAAAAAAACAAATTCAAACAAAATATCACATCCAATTCCATAATCATTTCACTTTTTCTCTCACAAACATCACATCCAACCACAAAAAAACCCAACTATCTTCCCAAACACTAAAATTTTTTTATCCAATAATATCTTACAACTAAAAAAATCTACATAAAAACCCACTTCCCAAACACCCACTTTGTAGCCCCATTTTTTTTTAAGCCCCTTCTCCCTTTGACAACAACTAAGGGCACAATAATTTTTCAACAGCTAATGGCACAATAATTTCTCACTAAGCTACAAGAGCTTCAATGTCGATGATGTGAAGAAATTTAATTATATTCGTTTAGTTTGATTTTTAAAATTTGTTCTGTGAATTTTTTTGAAAAAAAATTAAAAACTAATTCAGTGAAAAAAGATAATAACAAAAAAATACTCATCACTTTCATATAGTTTTTCATTTTTTAAGGGTGAAAATAATTTTTAAAAATTTTGTTTTGACATTTATTTTTGTTAAATTAATTTCTATATTTTCAGGGGAAAAAAATTAAAAGTTAATTCTGAAATTGAAAGGAAACATAGAACTATGTTAACAAGCTCTGGTTGAGTTTTGGTGATAAATAAAATTTGCAATCCACGCCATGCAAATCATATAAATTAAAGACATTTAATTAATTGATCTCGTTTGAAAACATACTATTTTAATAATTTTTTAAATTTTTATAAAAAAAAATATAGAAAAAGTAGAAAGAATGATATAATAACTTATAATGATATTTTGACTTTTTTTTATCAAAATTGAAAGTTATCAAACAGAACATGAGTCTGCAATAGTTCACGGAATGATTTAGGCATTTTTTGTCAACTTTAAGTTATTATAAGTTATCACATCACTATTTTTATTTTTTTATATATCTTTTCGTAAAAATAAAAAAATTACTAATATAATCTATTTCCAAACGAGACCTTATTGCATCTTTAATCTCTTGGAGCATTGTTAAAAATAATTATTTAAAATAATGAACTAATAGGGGTTTCTTCAAGTACTTAGGCCAAGTTTGGCAACCCAAAAATAATCTATCTTTTTATCTTTTTCCATCATATCACCTCTCTACTTTTCTGCACATCTTTTCGTAAAAAGACAAAAAATATACTTATTTAGGTCATCCCAAACAACCCCTGAATGAGACGTGCAATCCACAAAGATAGTCGTATCTTTTTAATGAATTTGATATCGAGATTTGATTCGTTAGAGCATCTCCAATGGTGAACTTCTTTTTTTACCAAATCTGAGTAAAAAATGACTCATTTCACCAAATCTGATATCACTAGCTCCAACGGTACATCAAATCCCGTGGGGCAACCGGTTGGTCCACTGGTGGGTCGACCGTAAGTGTAAAATTTTTTTTTTTTTTTTTTTTTACCCTTTTGAATTGTTTGAACCCACCTTTGTGAATTGGGGAAAGGGCGCGACCGGTTGGTCGACCGGCGGGTCGACCGGTCAGCCAATTTTTTTTTTTTTTTTCTTTTTGTTTCCCTCCATTTCTATTCCCAATACACTTACTGAAAAATATTGTAATGATATAAAGCTCAACTCAGAATCAGATAATTTAATCAGATAATATTAATTAAAATTTCAAGGGAAACAAATACTAATGACACAAAAGAAAAAAAATTCATAACATATAAATGCTATTCTGAAATGAAATACTCTGTCAGCTTGATATAGAAATCAGATCTATTTTATAGAGCACATCATCAACGGTAAATTTTCAAAATACTCTGTCCATCCAACAGTAAATTATTGGAACGGCTAGTTGTGAAATATGTATGTCAAATATATAGGGAATTTAAATTTATATCACCCTTCAAATTATTCATAATCCACAAATTAACCTATGTCCAAATAAACCAGCTCAAACAAGTTGAAACCAACCAGTTCAAACCTGTTCTTGCTAGTTGTGCACCGTAGCCGAATTGCCCAACCCGGTCGACCGGTTGGTCAATCGGCCGGTCAACCGGGTGGTTGACCGGTTGCTCTCCAACGGTCACGCGAGGCAGCAGTTCAAACCAACCAGTTCAAACCAACTAGCTGAGGATTCAAACGAACTAGTGGCTTAAATGGTGCACCGGTCGACCGGTTGGTCAACCGGCCGGGCAACCGGCTGGTTGACCGGTTCCTCCCTCCAACGGTCACACACAGTGTTTTGGTGAAATCTGTATGTTGTCCTCAGTTTGATGAATTGTTTGGTGAAATCTCAATTTGATATCGATTTGGTGCAACCGTTGGAGCACCAAACAGTAACTTTTTCATCAAAATTTAAATTTGATGTCAACTTTGGTAAACCGTTGGAGATGGTCTTAGTAATAGAGGTGTCTTGGGGAAGCTTGTTGGCCAAGAGCATTTATATATTTTTCCTCGTATTTATATAAGAACTAGAGTAGGTTGGGACGACTCCTCGTGGGACTCCACTCCAGTGATGAATACTTGACTAAAGCTACGTTTCGTTTTGGTTTTTTGGTCAAAAAAATATATAAAAGACAAAATTAATTACATAAATTAATAAGATAAAATGTCACATTCAAACCATAATCATTATACTTTTTCTCTTACAAAAATTAAAAAAGTTAAAAATAAAAACCAAACGAGGCTAAAAAAGTCAAGCTAAAATAATCAAAAAGTTAAAAGGCCAGTCTATTTTAACTCTTCCCAAACGAAGGCTAATTCTGTTTGCATACTGCACGCTTTTATCTCTTTTTTTATCGAGACACTAGTATGTGTTTGTGTTTGAAGGGGCGCAAATATTATTGAAATGAAAATGTAATTGAATATAAAATTATAGGCAAGTGAAATAGTGAAAAGTAAACACGTAAATGCTACGTAAAATTCAAGCACAACAAAAGTATAAGATTTTAAATAAACAACAAAATGTAAGTCCCACGACACAAACATATAAAAAAAATTAACGAAATACGCCAACCAGTGCTTTGCAATAGAAAAAAATAAACAAATTAAACACACCAGCCAGTGCTTCACATTAGAAAAAAATAAACAACAAATTAAGCATACCAGCTAGTGTTCTGCAATATAAAGAAATTGCCAAATAACAAATTAAGCACACCACCAATGTTCTGTAATATAAAGAAAACGCAAAATAACAAATTAAGCACATCAACCAATATTCTATAATAAAAAAAATGACAAATAACAAATTAAGCACACCAATAAGTACTCCACAATAGAAAAAATGACAAATAAATAAAGCACACTAGCCGTGCTTTGCAATACCAAAAAAAAAAAAAAATGACAAAAATTGTGCAATGAACAATTATTTAAATAGATTAATACATATACAATCCAATCCTATACGAAAATAAATTATCAACTTAATATAAAAGCAACACCCTTTGTGATAAAATTATATATGGAAGCAAAAATTCAAATTTAACCAAACAAAAATATGGTTAGTTTTCTTTAACCTTATTCAAGAGCGTATTAGGAAGAAAAAACAAAAAAAGACTGTATCACCTAGTGTATTACATTTACAAAAATAAACTCATAGCATAAGCCAATAATAATTCAAATGAATATTATTTAACATACATTTAAACATAGTTATAAATTTAACATAGATAAAAAGGCTTTACAAAACTATTGTAAGTAATAAAATTCACATCGATAGGAAACTTTACAAAAAAATATTTCACAAATTTACATGAAACTGTTTACTCTAAAAATAGTATATAGTACTGTGCAAGTAGTATGCCAATTTTACATTAAAAAAAAAAAATGATCGAGGTTCATGCTCCAAAATAAATATTTTTAAAAAAAGAACTTAAAATGAAAATATGAAGAGCCATACTACTGAACATGCATTTTCCTTTCCTTGCTCGAAACGGTAGTCTTTTCGTTTTTCTTCAACAATGCCTTGGCAATTTCCTTTTCCTTTGTCTACAAAAAATAATATATATATATATATTTAGAAAGTTTAAAAAATAATGTAAATAAGAATATACGGTGGTTTGAAAAAAAAAATCTATATAATTAAATTGGGCCTACCTCTCGAACCTAGATGACATTAAAGTCATGCTCATCACGGATGACAACATTAGCATTTCTTTCTTGAAGAAATTGAACCTATAAATACAAAAAAAATTAGAGGTAAAAAAAATAAAAAATAAAAAATAAAAAGTATGCATCTAAGAAAATGAGTAAACTGAGTTGATATTATAGTTCGACGTAGGTCTCCATCCATTTGTAAATTATAAGAAAAGAGCATTTTGCAATAAGGAAATTATATATAAAAAAAAAATAATGAAAATAAAATAAAATTGACTTCAGCTTATAAGAAAGGTATTTTTTTTTCTTCAAATAAATAAAAAAGAAAACAACTTACATGACCAAAAATAATAAAGTTGTCCATAATTAGAGGTTTAAGGTCAATGGTGTCTCAACCTAAAAGTGTTTGTTATATAAATTTGACAAAGATAACTGTAAGAAGGCAAAATGAGATTTAATAATTGCCATAAAGAAAAATTAATCGACACAAAATTAACCACCTCCTAACATATTTTTGTTAACAACCTACTTTAACAAGTTCGTTTGTGCATGAATATCATCGATGGAGAAATTGAACTACCTAAAAGCACGGTGTAAATTATGTTAGGATCAAAATGTAGTTGTAATTTATACGTATCATGTTAAAATTTGTAGGGTTTGTAGCATTTTTTGATTTTTGATTTTTGATGAAGACACTGAAAAAATATAAAGAAATATTATTCTTTTTAAAGAACTTTTAACAATTTTAGTAGCAAATTGGATAATAAATATAAAAATTAATTTCAAAGAGAGGGTTACGATCAAGATGAGAAGAGCAGGTACATAAATAGAGAGATGAGATTTTTAGCTTGGTGTTAAATGATTTTCGTAATGAGAGGAGAAGAAGTGGATATGAGACTGAAATTGTCTTAAGCACCTGTCACTTGGAGAAAATATAAAATTTTATTAGAAGGAACTTATAGAGGGGAAAAGAAGTGTATTTAAAAAATATAAATAAAAAAACCTATTTTTCAAAAAATTTGTTTTTTAATATAGAAGTGAATGTCTCTATTTAATCAGATAAACCCAAAATAGCAATGGAATAACAATTTTGTCTCAATATCTTACCAAATTTTATGGTAACATGCTTTATGTAAATTTTCGTAATGGTGCAACCAAAAGATGTAGATTAGTCTGCACCATCCTAGAGCACATGAAATAAACAAAATGGGTTCAACCACTGATTCTCTAGGGTAGTTAACAATCAACAACTAAGAACATGAAATGTCTGAGAATATCAATTTAAATTTAGATAGGAATTTGAAAAGGAAAATGAAAAGACGAGGGAAATATAAAGTTATTATGATTCAAACACAACCTTACATACCTAAGCAAAATTATTTTTGTTGATGAAATGGCACCAATACATGTTTCATAGAGGGGCCAATTTGAGAAAGAGAATAGACAATGCATGCTCTTTACAACTATCAATTAGTAACCAAACAAATGTGACATCTCAATTCACAAATGTGAGTGCCAAAAAGCATGAAAAATAATTTCTATGAACATATATAAAAACGAACCAAGTTGAAAGTAGTAAATAGCAATTAAGCACAAACATTGTTTCAACCTTCCATACTAAATGACAATTTTTGATCATGAAAGATCCATTCATAGAAAAAGACTTATCTCATCTCAGAGCAGAAAAACAAATAGAAGTCACCCATTCATAGAAACTCATTTCATTGAAAAAGACTTATCTCATCCCATAGTAATCTATTTCATAAGTCAAACAATTTTTTCGAACCCATTTCATGTTCATATAGATGAAATCAAAACCATAAAGAAACACAAACATTTATGCCTAGTTTCTCTGCACTCCTCTTTCAATTATCCATAAAGAAACTCAAGGAAGAAAAATTCAATCAACATTACATAAACAAACCTGCTTAAATGGTAGCTAAAATGACGTATGACAAATAATAGAGAACTAATAATTAGACCAATCATATAGTGATTCCAGTTTAAGACCCGACCCATTTGATATTCTGGATTCATGTTTCATGGTTTTGTATTGTTGTTTATGTCTTATTCCTCTTTTCCCTCCTTGAGTTTGGCTATTGGGATGTGTTGGTTGTGTTTGGAATAGGTTGGTACCTTGTTTTTCAAAAACTTTGTTGCACAGGATTTTGCTTCTATACTCGAGAGTGCCTCTTCTTGCGCTCGAGCGGGATTTGTGAACTCTCAATACTTTTGTAGGTCTGCAAAACTATTGGGACTTGTTATTCTTTGCTTGAGCGAAGCTTCTTGTGCTCAAGCATCCCTTTTTGCGCTCGAGCGCTGCCCTTCTATCTGTAAAACTACTAGAAGTGTGTATTCTACGCTCGAGCGTCACTTCTCATGCTTGAGCGGGTACATGTATATTAGTCTGTAAAAATCACTTTTTACATCACTTTTTCATCTCTCTCTCTCCCTCTCTAAACTTTCTAAAAACCTTAAGTTGAGACTTTCTCTCTCTCTCTAAAACTCACATTTTCTCTTCTAAAACACTTGGATCCATTGATTTCTCTACCCTACTTCCTTTGAGAAAAAGGTAAAGCTCGCTTAGAGCTTCGTTCTCATCCGTGCAAAGTTGGATTTCGGCTTCTTTGAGGTTTCTCCATTCCCTCATTGGTCTTCTAGCTTCGAGGTAGGGATTCTCTACACTCTTTTATGATTTTTAACTTAGCTATTTGTTTTTATAAAATAAGTTTATGATTTTGAAGGATTTTGAACAAACCAGGGTTTTGGTTTAAAATCAAAAGAGAGGTTTTCAAATGGATGTATTGAAAATGGTTGTGGGATTGGAAATGAGGTTGAATTGTGATAAAATTATTGATTTTGATACTTGGAATGGATTTTGGAAGAAAAATGGATTTTTGGCCTAAATGTCTCAAATATTTATTTTGTATAAATAAATGGAATTGATGTTGAAAATGTGAAATTGGATGGATACTGATATGGATGGTGGAGTTGGATATGTATTATCACTCACCTTGAAATTTGGAAAGTTTATCTATATTGGAGATTTTATATCTGTTTAGAAATATCTATTTTGGACTATCGGTGTAGGATAGCTATGATTGTTATAGAAATTGCATGAGGATTAGGTGAATTGAAACTAATTTCTCATCCATATGCATTGAACATTGTTGCTAATTTGATACATTGTAAATGTATATGATTTTGAGAAAAAAAGGTTGAACGTGGGAAAGAGGTGTGTATTACCAAATCAAGTTGGCTTGTGTGTGCAGGGTGAAAGTCCCAAAAAACGCACGTATACATGGGTGCCGATTCCTGTGGACAAAATATTCGTAAAATGGCAAATAGTAGCGCTTGTATAGGCTACGTTTACATAGGTGCTATTTGATGGTTTCCCGCGGACGAAATATCCGTGAAAGGTTTTATCGGTTTAAGAATTCCCCTTTGTTTTTTATTGTAAAGGATATGATTTGAGAATTATGATATAAATTGAGTATGGCATGGGTTTTAGAAAAGAAATGTAAAACATTTTGGCATGGATATTGCATATGCATTTCACTCTTATATCTTTGTTGAGATTCATATATTGTGTTGGATTATTTCTATTGGGCTTTGGCTCACCCTATATGGGAAAACCATTTTCAGATATTGGTGAGATGCCTCCGCCAAGGGCTTGGGAGGATTGGAGCTAGAGCTTTATTTTGCTTACTTGTTGTAATTATTTTGTACAAGCCTAGGGCTTTATCTGTATTGAATTTAAATCCATTTTGATGTAACTAAGTACAGTCTTGGAAAGTTGTAGCCTTCAGGGCATTCCTCTTATCTGTTTAACTTCTATTTCATATCTTTGTTGTTGACACATGCTATAGATTTAGGGTTAGGACTTATGAATGTACATTCGCATGTGTCACCCTTTTGTGCAACTGAGTCTTATGTACTGAAAGGATATTATACTTTAATTCATATTGTTATTTACTTATCGTCGTGAATGGTTTATTGTATTTATTTTGGGGCGTTACAAAGCAACCATATGACAAAACAAATGTTTTGCAATAAGAAATGAGTACATATGTTTTTATCATTTATCATTTTCAGTAACCTGGAAATGACAATATTAAATTTAAAACAATTTCGCAAACTAAACAATTTAATTCCCAATGGAAGCCAAGCATCCTATTAAAGAATTAGGATACCTTTAATAGGTTAACATGGTGCACTGAAATGCACCGACCAGCAAAAAAAAAAAAAAAAAAATTAAAAATCAAATAGCTCCAACTATTCAAATCCTTCCATAAGTAAAATATGAAACCAACCCTTTTGGATCCATTTGGTTTGCTCATGGGAAGTAGCCAACCCACTGCCAAAAAAAATAAAAATAAAATAAAATAAATTACAAAGCAAACTCTTCGTTGGACAATGCAACAACAAACTCTAACCAACTTAATTCCCATATCATCTACAAAACAATACAGCCCCAAAACCCCCATTTAGACTTACCCAAAAATCCAAATCACCTAATCAGATTCATTTTGCTTCCAACCTTCAACTGAAAATTCTGAATACGCCTCAAGCACCCCTGGTGAAATTGCCAGAACAACACCCTAATTAGTTTCTGCAACAAACAATGAGAGCAAAACAACTTGACAATACAAATCATCAGACAATTGACACCATAGATCCAGAACCATGTTTATATCAACAACCTTTACATGAAGAAAAGCAATCCTTGCTCAAAATGGAGGAACCCCACATAACATAATTCCACTTCAAAACCTTCAGGGCCATATAGTATGGACTCCCCACAATCTTTGAAACTTCTTCCCTGAATGAAGATGTAAAGGGAGTTCAAAAATAAAAGAAAATAAAAAATCATCCAAGAACCCACTCAAACCCCATAACATTCTAAACTAAAATATTCAGAGTGACCAATTCAATCAAGAATAACAAATGCATGCAAGGTAGACAATCCTAGTGAAACATAACATGACTAAAGATATAAAGGAAGACGTCACACTAAGGAAAGATACATGCCCTGTTTGCGGGTAAATGTTAGCACCAATTTACAAAACTCATCCATGTCATAATGGGTATAATTAACCACTAATCAGGGAATGATCCATGTAAGAATGATATTGATAGTCAAATTAATATGGAAGGATTTCATATTAATAGTACAACAATTTATGTGTGTTACCGAAATGATAAACATGAAAACAATATTTCTAATTAGCCCCTAATAATAAGGACACATCAATGCTAATTGTAGGTATTTCTATAGAGGCCTCGTAAATGCTCAGATATGGAAAAATCTGAGCATTTAAAATCTTTAGGTTCTTTTTCTTAAGGCCCGAAACACTAAAATGTTCAGATATGGAAGGTAGATGCCTCTTCAATCAAGAAAGATCTAACACATGGGAGGTAGATAATCAGAAGAATGTCTAATCATTGCCTTGCGAACTTTGGGTTCTTTTGCTTAAGGCCCAAAACAACAGTCAAATGAAAACATACACCAAGGAAAAGCAAGGAAAAATGAAAATAAATATTGGCCAGGGAAAAATATATAAAGACATGAAAGAGAATGTTCTCAGAATTCACCGTTCAAAATCCATGCATAACACAATCCTAGTGAAACAAATCTCATTTACAAAACGCAATCCTAGTGAAAGATATAAAGGAAGACATCCCACCAAGGAAAGATACATACCCTGTTTGTGGATAAATGTTAGCACTAATTTACAAAACTCATCCATGTCATAATGGGTATAATTAACCACTAATCAGGGAAAAATGCATCTAAAATGCTTAGAAATCTTTGGGTTCGTAAAATATGATTATCTATAGAGGCCTCTTAAATACCCAGATATGGAAAAACCCTCAAAAGTCATATGGAAAAATCCATGAATAGTACTATAACCCATATGAAAAATAATTCAAACTTTGAACAATTTAAACTAAACAATCAACTAAAATTTCCTAACATTTTAGCAAGTTTTTAATAAAAAAAAAAAACACTAAAATTCTCAAACCCATTTCAAAAAGAACATATCAAAACCCATCACCAAACTCAAGCAAGAACCAAAAATACACATGGAGTCCAAAATCTCTAAAAGCCAATAAAGATCCTCAAAACCCATGAACAGTAGTGTAACCCAAATCCAAATTATGATTGTTGAAAAATAAAGCCTTTTTGGTCACCCCTGTAAAGGAAAAAATTAAGTGAAACTTCCAAGAGGAGAGAAATCCACAAAAATATCATGGATTGCAAATTTGTAAGTTGTAGTTTACCTCTAAATGGTTGTGATGTCGTTACATAAGGAGAGAGGCAAAACAGGAGGGCGAGAGAAGAGAGTCAGTGGTCGGTGGTCAAGAGAAGAGAGAACAACAAGAGGCGAGGAGAGGTGGTCGGTAGTCGATGAGTGGCGATGTTGTCGTGAGAGAAGAGGGAGAGAGAGAGAAGAGCCTATGAAAGAGGGAGGATTTCTCTGAAATGAGAAAGAGGGAGGATTTAGGCAGAGATGAAAGAGGAGAGATAGAGAGCATTTGGGTGGGAAAAAATTGATCTCAGCCGTTTATTTTGATCTCAGGCGTGTTTAAGATGTGAAAGAGTTAGTGGTAGATGAAAGAGCTAAATCTGCACCATCTAAGCACCGTTTGGGAAGTGGTTTTGTGGGCTTTTTTTGGCTATTTTAGCCACAACAAACAAAACATCACATCCAACCCATAATCATTACACTCTTCTCTCACAAAAAAAGTCAAAAAAGCCAAAAGGCCAAAAAGCCCTTCCCAAACCAAGCTTTTTAGCCCAGGCTAAAATAGCCAAAAAAGCCAAAAAGCCAACCCACTTCCCAAACCAACCAAAGTGAATAACACATATTGATCTCAACCATTGAAATGCCCTTGTAGGACATGTGAGGAACACATTTTCAAACTCTGCCTTGTTTTGTTATATAGATCTCTCTTATATTACTTTCATTTTAAATTATTTGTCTGATATTGGATATGTGTGTCTATATATATATATATATATATATTTAACATGAGAATAAATTATTTTTAAAATTTTATTTTTTTCATTTCTGTTTATCTCACAAATTATTTCTCTATCGATTATGACATATTAATTATGATCAAATCGAATTATTAATTATAATTTGTCAATTATGATCTATCGATTTTGACTATTAACCATTTAAAAATAATAATTTTGACCACATTTATCACTATTATTATTATTATATTATTATTATTATATTATTATTATTATTATTATTATTATTATTATTATTATTGATGTTGTTATGTTGGTGTAGGATGTAGTGATTCCAAAGCATTAGATGGTGGTCATGTCATGGCACAACTGAAAAGAGAGTGCAACTTGTGTCACATCTCATGCCACATGAATGAAAACTATTTGGGCATTTGCTTGAATGGAAAACCAATTAAACGAAGGCCTATAAATAGGTTGGGGAATGAAGAGAAGACGGATCATCACCTTTATTACTTAGGTCTCATTTGACAATTTTTAATTATAGTTAAAAAGTCAAAAAAATATTATAAGTTATCACATCACTCTCTTTACTTTTTTACACATCTTTTCGTAAAAAGTTAAAAAGTTACTAAAATAGTCTATTCCCAAACAAGGCCTTAGATAGTAAATCTTTCTTTATTTAAAGAGTAGATATTTCTTTTGGAGTAGTTTCTCTATAATTTTAGTTATTGTTCATGTTTTTGGTTCTTGTAATCAAGTAACAATCTTTAATTTCAATATTGATTTGTTTTTGTCAATTGACACTCTCTAAAGAAGTCCTTAAACTTGTTAATGCATAGAACACCAATCAAATGTTTTTGATCTATTTATGTTTTTGTGAGATTTTGGTTTTCCTGCGGACAAGTCATTGTGGATTCATCTCAAATAGGAATTTTACTGACATAAATTATAATTTCTAGTGGACCTTTCTAATTTGGAGTAATGGAAAAAAGAACAAACTAACATACATGGAGATCCAAATTTGGGCCAAACTAGTGGCTAAAAAATGGAAGTGGCAAATATTTTACTTGTTCGAATAAAGTAAGCGATGGAGAACATGCTTCCACATGAAAAACAAGAAATGTTGACAACCATGAAGGCCACGTTTGATGGTTTACTTTGGCTGAAGGAGTGCAAATAGTTATTTATAAAGAGCCAAGCTATGAAAATAATATTCGGGGGTTAATACACCTGTTTTAAGAGAACTAAGTCTTAAAAATAAAATGATTGCGAAAGGTTTTCATAAGCTATTAATAGTTAAAATAAAACCAACCAAAATGTTTACAAAAAAATAATGAAAATTTGTTCCGAAATGATGTTGAGAATTTGGTTAGAAAGCATGATTGTTTGCCAAACATAACAAAGCATAGTGAGTGACCCTTTGTCTATGAGTTTATATTTTTTTGACATTTTTCAAAATGTCAAAATTTATGAATTTTTTATGACATTCAATTGTGTGAGTTTTGGAATCCAACATCCACTTTGGATTTGTGGATCACACTAAAAATTAATCTTCATGATATGATTTGAAGAACAACAATAGTTGAAAAATGTCATGTTTTGTTGAAAATGTCATGTGCAATTGTTTGTACCCATTTTTGCTGAATTTCTATCGACAGGTGGATCAATTAAGTAATGACATGGGGCAAGGTCAAAGTGAGTCCTATATCAATTAGAGGACATATGGCATTAGAAGGGTTGATCATGTGCATTGGATGGCTCAGATGATGAGGTAGTTATCAGGTTGAGTCATGGACTTAGTGTGTGACTTGCAAGAAGGGTTATGTACAGAATGGAGGTTTCTTTCTGTCGATGGAAGGTCCAAATTCTTGAGGGACACATGGCAACATAAAGGAAAGGTGGTTCGATAGGTAAAGAGAAAGAATTGATGAAGTCTGAGGGTTAGGGAATAAGAGAGCAGTTGTAGCAGTTGTGTAGTGGCAGTTGCAAGATTTAGGGGAATCATGCAGTCATGGGCCAAGAAAAGATGGGAAAATATAAAAGTAGGAGTTGCAAAAGGGAAGAGGCATCAACAACAACACAATAACTTAGTTTTTCTCTTCGGAGTATATTGTCAAGCTAGGAGTAGTTTATTCTGTAACTTGTACTTTGTAACTTTGTGAACTTGGGTAGTTGTATTTTGAAATTACCATTTGGTTACTTTGTTTACTTCATCTCTCTTGCCGATTGTAATTTGTTCCAAAGAAGTCCTTGTACTTTCAAGGCATTTGAATCAAAACACAGTCGCTTGATTGCTTTTGTTTGATTGTTTAGTTTAAATTGTTGTTCCATTCTTGTCAATAAGGAGTGAGCATAATTTTTACTAACAATTTTTGGCATGCCTAGTGGGACAACATCATAATTTGGAACAATGGTAAAGGCATAGAAACAGATTAACAGGCATTTAGAGAAGATACTTGTTGAGTTCAAGAAAGAAGAAGTAGACCAGAAGTTGGTCTTGGCTGATGGTGGCAGTGTTCAGCATGTGAACTAGGTAGTGGCTCCAAAAGGCCAAATGAGTGGCCAAGCATTGAGCGCACAAGGCCAAACAAGTGGCCATGCAAAAATCTCTATAGGGGTCTTGGTGGCACAGTTAAGCGAGGCTATGGCAAACTAATCACTTGAGGAAAATCAGACCTTTTTGGGAGAGGTTAGAAGTGTGCTAAAAGTTCCATTGACGGAACATTCAAGTTACGGTAAAGTAAAGACACAAAAGATGTATTCAAGTGCAGGAGGTGTGCACCCAGTGCCACCAATTGGAGTGCCACAACAATCTCCTGGTGAACGAATGTCCTTTTATAGGGACCCAACTGTTGAAGAAAGAATGCAAGAGGTATTTCAGACTCCAAATTTTAAAATTCAAAAACTTGGTTCAGGGGCAGTTTAGGCCTCATGTTTTTTCTAACCCTCTTTATGGCCAAAGAGGGGTGGAAAATAAAAACTTGTTTAAAACAGAATTTGATAATTATCAAAATATAAGGCCAAGGAATAACTTGATTTTTGAAAATTATAACCAAGGTTTTGAAAACCAAAATGTTAGGTTTGGTGATGTTCAAAATATGGGTTACGAAAATAAAAAGGTGGACAATTTTGAGAATGTTGGAGTGCATCATGTAATGTATAGGCCTGAAGTGTATTATGACCCATTTGGAAATGGTCCTAGGCCAAGAGGACCAAGACCCCCTATGAGGGACTTGAATTTTGACAAACAAGAACATTTGAAAACAATTTGAATAATTATGGTTATAGGGGGCAAAATGCTTTTAATCACACTGATAATTTTCAAAGAGACCAAATTATACAAATTGTTCAGGACCTCTACGATCCAGGGGTGAGAAGGGTTAAAAGGCCCATGTTTAGGAAGTCTTACCCTCAGTGGGTAGATGAGGAACCTTTTTCTAGGAATCATAGAGTTCCTGAGTTTTCCTTATTTAATGGTGAGGAAAGCCAGTCAATAATTGAACACATAGGAAGGTTTACCTTGCAATGTAGGGAAGTTGGGAACAATGATATTGTTAAAATGAGGTTATTTCCACAATCTTTATCTAGGACTGCCTTTACTTGGTTTATAAACCTTCCAGCTAATTCAGTCCATACTTGAATGGAAATGGAAAATTAGTTTCATGCCCAATTTTATAGGACTGTACCTGAAGTAACTTTAGTTGATTTATTTGAACTAAAACAAAAGTTCTCTGAAAATGCAAAGCAATTCATTGATAGGTTTAAAAGGGCAAAGAATAGTTGTAGAATGTATGTGCTTAAAATTGAGATTGTGAGAATGGCCCAAAATGGGTTAGAGTTTGAATTAAGGAAAAAGTTTGAAAGAATGGAGTGCAACGACTTATTTGAGTTGTCATCTAGGGCAACTAGATATGAATCAATACTTAGGGAAGAAAAGCATAGAAATGCAAGTTCATAAAGAACTTATTTCCAAGAAGTAGATTTGGAGACGGAATTGATGTGGATGTGGCACAAGTTGTTGGCAAAACATTAGTGGTTTGTGGGACTTTGACGAAAGTGGACAAACCAATGAATATGCCAACAACTCAGCCAACCAAGAGGAATGCAAATGCCACATTTAGGCAGTATTCATTTGATTTTTCTAAACTAGTGCCATTTTTGATGAATTGTTGGCTAACAAGTTTTTAACATTGTCTCCTAAACATGTAATACCAAAAGAACCGGATAGAGTGGGAAAAGAGTATTGCAAATTGCACAATACTTTTAGACATTCTACTAATAATTGTGTGACTTTTCAAAATTGTGTGCAGGATTTAATAAAAAGGGTTGCTAAAATATGCAGAGAAAGAGAAAGGGGTGATGGCTGTGGATAGTAATTCTTTTCTAGAAATGGCACCAATTCACATAGTAACAGCCAGCATCAAAAGAAAGGCTCCAAATCCAAGTGTGTTATTATCTGACTTGGAGAGGATTCATAAGGAGAAGCAAGAGACCAGAAAGAACATAATAGATGAAGACAAGTTTGTATGTTCAAGGTGTGGGATTGAGAAAGAGAGGTTGCATGCAATTCTTGCTAATAAACTGAAGGAAAGTGCGAAAGACCATGGTTTGAGGTTTAATACTCTAAGAAAAGGTAATCTTCAAATATTTAATGAAGACAAGTTATTGTATGATGGGCATGATCCTAGAATTTTTGGGCCTGTTGATAGGTCATATGGTGACAAGGATGGTCCATTTTTATTTAAATGGGAACCTGTTTATCCTTGTCTTCATGGTGTAGAGGAGGTTAGAATCAGAGTAAAACAATTAAAGAAGCAGAGGCCATATAGTGGCCATAATCATGCTTAGAGGCCAGTTTTTATGTCAAGGCAGTTGTAGATGCCATATATTGGCTAGAGCTAGAGGTTTATGGTTGGGGTGATTCAATTTAGGCCAAGTCAGTTTCATGGCCAAGGAGTACGGTTTTCACAAGCCTATCCACCAGCTCAACCAAGAATGGTGAAGCAACCAATTTCTACACTTGTTGGTTGGCAAAGGGTGTTGCATCCCAAGTTTCCTTTGTCAGGTTAGAAACCTATGGGTCCAACCAGGACTTAGGTTAGAAGAGAACAAATAAGGTATCATGCCATGTTCTCAACAAAATAAGGTGATAATCCAAAAAGAGATGATCAGAACAATCTAATTTGGGAAATGGAAAAAGAGAAAAAAGAGGTTAGTGAAACAAGAAAAGATAGTGGGTAAGACACCTAAGAAGATTCTTCTTAGGAGGCAGTTAGAGGAGATTTTAAGGCTCTTCTTTCTGATAAGGAGAGTGGGGAGGATGAGATAATGGTTGATGGAGGTGCGTGATGGCAGGAAAGTTAGAGAAAACTCTTGTCGACAGCAAGAAGGATGCAAAGTCAGAAAGTTTTGAGGACTTTGGTAAGAAGTTGGTTGCAATCAAGTTTGGGTCTTTACCTCCAAACACTGAGAGCAACATGATCTTGGCTTTGCCTAAGAGATTTGAGGCAAACTTGGGTAGTTGGAACAGTTGGAAGGTGATGTAGAAGATTTGTCAAAGTCTATTGTGATGGTGACAGAAATAAGCCAATCAAGAGAGGAGGTTAGAAAATTACTACAAGTGGTGAAAACTTGTAATGGTGAAAAAGTGGTGCTGCAGCCACCTAAGCTAGATGTGATGAAACATTTGAGGTCTTTGTATGTTAGTGCTCATCTAAATGGTTGTCCCTCGACAAAAGTCCTAATCAATAATAGGGCGATTGTGAACATTTTGCCAACAAGTATTTTAAGTATAAGTAGATCAATTAATCTCTACTAATGTGTCTATGAGTGACTTTTCAGGAGCTTCATCTAATACAAGACGAGTGATTGCCCTATGTAGATGTCCCCGAATGCCCCGGGAGGATGAGTCTCGTTCTGTTCAATTGGGTTCACTACAGTTCGGACTCAAATTGTCACGGTTCTTAATCTAAACCAAAGAGTCCAAATCCGGCAAATCGTTTTGAGAAAACAGATTTTGAGAAAAGAAGTGCCAAACATGGACTGCTTTGCCAGATACAGAGTTGCCACCTAAATTTTTTTTTTTTTGGAGAAATTTAGGAAACCCTGACTCGTTGCCTAAGGCCACGTGTCCGTCATCACCAAAGTTGCCTCGGCTCGGGAACTTGGGTACGATTGGGGAAGGTCACTTTGTGAGCACCCCCGCTCGCCTGATCAAAGATCGGCCTCTACTAACCATGATATCTAGTTTTTGAAAACATTATGCGTTCTTATTCCGGTTATTTAGCCTAGATTTACTATATGATGCACACAGCATACAAGTATAGACCGGGTCGCCTGAATTGGAACAAAACATTTCATGTTTGTTTTTTTGAAAGATGGTTTGCTACTCACAAGTAGGCTTAAAATGCAGATTTTGCCACCCTCAGGTGGGCTTAGAAAAGATGGTTTTGCCACTATCTAGTGGGCTTAAAACTCACAGTCAATGCATTGTTCCAATCCAAATAATCTAACCTTCACTCCCAGGCATTCAGGCAGTTTATATCACATAAGCAAATAGCCTCATGGTAAGCATGCTATCATGGCAGTCACTCACACACATGCAAGGATGCTAAAGCGTAAAAACTTACCGAGTACTCCAAGCCAAAACAGAAACTATGTTAGAAATCCATCCATGATCCTAACTATACAGAAATGCCTAATGCAACACATGCAGGAATGCAACTAGGATAGGCTCGGCTATTCTAAACATGGCATATAGAATGCTACAGCTAACATGTATTCAACTTAGAATTGAAATACAAATGCAGTTAGTATGATGCGCTGAGCCCGGTGCATGCAAAACGGATGAATAAATGCAAACATGCTATCATACTGTATGCTAATTGAAACATGCCCTAATCTAACCATCATAAGCTGGTAAATAAAAGGGAGAAAGACGTGGGGTTGGAAGACATACATCGCACAACGCACTTATTACAATTACGCCCTCGCTCGGAGGGTCCGAATAAATAATATACAGTCCCAAATGAATAATTACAATCCGAATAAATACAAAATCCTAATTAATTAACAAATTAATCTAGGAAAGCAGTAAATTAGCATGCAAGCTAGGGACTGCCTCAACTCTGTTCCGGATGATGAATGATGCATGTTCGGGTTGCTTGGCGCAGAAATCCATTGCGATGCCCCAATTAGCCTCTGTTTACAATTAAGCCCGGAATGTTGTGCAAAGCTCTGAAAGGCTGTTGATTCTTGATTTGCTGCAACAGAGAGCAAGAAAGGGGCATGGCAAAGTATTTTTATATATGTATGCACGCCTTGATCCTCGTGCCACCAATCACGCATCTCGATGCATGATGGCCGAGGAGTCGAATTGCACGACTCAATATGAAATGAATGCACATGAAAACACAACAAAACCTAAACTCCATCATGGTTAATCCGGAGTGTCGGCGACTAGGAATTGAGACACGTTCCGTCACTCGGAGTACGAAACGTCCCTCGTTTCCCGTGCTTGGGCTAACTCCTATCCCAAGCACAATGCAATATGCATGGCATGCATGAATGCAATCCTAACATGCAACCTAGCATACACAATGCTATGAAATGGCATACACAATGCACGATGTAACATGGCATACACAATGCTCTAACATACAACCTAGCATACGCAATGCTATAAATTGAAATGGCATACACAATGCATAATGGACTTACACCAACATGAGTGGACCTCAGCCACACTCACATTAGTAGCCATAAGATGAAAATGAGACACTCGAGATGCGTGCGCACATGCACGCAAATCGAGGACCGATCCTAGGCACAAATGCCACTCTAACAAGGCATGGCAAGGCATGAAATATGGCATACAAACATGGAAGTTCCAGCACTGAAATGTGATGCAAAATGATCCCAAAACATGGAAACATGGCACCCGATGCATGGAATGGTCCCGAAAACAAAACTAGGCACATATGTTGACTATAGCTATACAAAGCATGCATTTTTGATCATGAAGCACAAAGACAGAATCAAGGCAGTCCCAAAACATGAACATTTCTAGTTCAAAGCATGGCCAAAAGATGCTAGCAAGATAGACTAAAATAGCGTGCAACTTTGACTAGCAAACGTGGTTTACATGGCATGTACATGAAGCAGGTGAGAACTCATCAAACCAGCAAAAATCAGTGAATAAAACATGCCAAAACATGCCCAAATAACCTCTGAAATGCAGCCAACACATGCACAAATGATGGGTTCTTTTAGAGGGCATACAAAGGGGTTATTAAGCACATGCATCAAGGACACTTAGCATAGACAAATCAACTTGAAAATCAAATATGATAGCCCTAAAACTCATTAAATTGGTCCTGAAATCAGTCAACAAAGCATGCAAGATAGTGCCTCTTTGGAAGGCCAAAAAGACCATCAAGCAAAACAAGGTGAGAGGGGGTCACCCCCCTCTGATTTTGGCCTTCAAGAAAACATCTAAACTACTGAAAATCCGCTGGATTTCAGTGGCTAATAGGCCAAGTCATGGTCAATGCAAGAGCTCTAATGCATAGCCCTAATCATGAAGAGATGAAGCATGCATAGGGGGAAGATGACCCCAAACAGAGAATAGACCTTAATCAAACATGAAGATGATGTCAAAACAAGGTTTTTTTCAGTTTAGGTCGAGGTCCAAAAAGGCTCACAAACAAGGCTAATCTATCATGCAAAAACAGTCCTAAAAGAGAGATTGGACAAACAGGGCAGTAAAAGGCCTCAAACAGCCAAGTTACCTTCAACAAAGTTTAAGAGAGGCTAAAAAAAAGATACTTTACAGTTTATGGAAAATCCCAATTATGCTCACAAGTAAGGCTAAAATATGATGCAAAAATGGCCCTAAAAGAGAGATAAAAGGAAAGGAGCAGTAGCTGGCCTCAAACAGAAAAGAGCCCTTCAACAAAGTTGAAGAGGGGCTCAAAATAAGGCACTTTACAGTTTGTCTTGAAGCCCAAAAATGCTCACAAGTTAGGTAATATACCATGCAAAATAGGCCCTAAAAGAGGGATAAAGCAAAAGGGAGAATCAAAGACCTCAAACAGAAAAAAGTTCTTCATCAAACATGAAGATAAGCTCAAAATAAGACTATTCTCAGTTCAGGTCGAAACCCAGAAATGCTTGCAAGTATGGCTTATAGATGAAGCAAGAAAAGACTAGAAAAGGGAAAGAAAGGACTCACCCTTGTAGCACAACAATGTAGCAACTCTTGGTCCAGGTTTGTGAGCTCTCAACCTCTGGAAATCAGCTTCAAAGGGCTGGAATGGATGTTGGAGGTAGTAGGCTATGAGTTGTAGTGTAAAGGTCAAGAACAAAAGGGTATTTGAACTTGGATGGGGGAGATATATGGAGGATGGAGTGTATATGCCTCAGCTGGTTTTTGTAACCCTTAGAAATGGAGGGGAGAGGCTGGTTATATAAAGGGAGAGGCCAAGGAAAAGGGGGGGAAAAACTAATTCAAATTTCCTCCCCAAAAGGGCAGTCCCCCGGGTAGGGGTCTGGTGCAAAACAGCTGGCACAGCTGGCATGCACCAGGAGAGAGAAGAATGGCCGGCCAGGTTCAAGAGGTTCAGGTGGCTGGCCGGCCACCTCCCTTGGCCGGCCGGCCAGGGTCAAAAGGGTCAAGCTCAATTAGTGGCCGGCCACCCAAAAAGGTGGCCTCCCATGTGTGTACAACACAGCTGTATGGTCAAAAACAATGGAAAAAGTGAACCAGGAGAGAGAAAATCTAACTTTTTAGAGAGGTTCAAAAGGGTCAAGAACAATTGATGGCCGGCCTATCCATATTGGTGGCCTCCCAGGTGTGGTAAACACATGGTGTGGTGGAAAGTCAGAAAAAGTGGCCCGGGAATGGAAAAAGTCAACTTTCTAGTGAAGAAAACGGGCGATAAAGAGCGATGAAGGAATAAGGCTGGTCTTCAGAACAATTGCTGGCCTCCCACCCTTCTACAACCTTCCTAACAATGAAAATAAGGTCTCCGCCAAAAATGAACCCAAACCGATGCAAAACGAAGGTTCGGGGGCCAAAACGTGCGGCCCGGGGCCCCGAAAACTGACTATTAAGCACCGGAGGTGGCGTTCGACCACGAAGTTGGTCTCTCGAGCCATAGTGTCCCTCAAAAGGGAGGAAACAAGGTGTATGTCAAAAACCGGAGCAAACGGAGGTGATTAAGCGGTCCCGAACCGAGGCACACGGCCGACGGCTCCGAAAATCGGGAACCGGGTTCCAAACGGGAAAAATGGCCTACGACCACGAAACGTAGCCTACGGCCACTGAGAGATGATCTACGAGACCTCTCCCTCCCTTCGGGAAGAGAAAACGGAGAAAACGGGACCCGGTTCGCAAACCGAGGCAAAGCACAAAAGAGTCCGGAAGTCCGGAGGCGAGGCTCGCAGCCGAGATTCCGCAACTTCAGAACGAGCCCAATATGCAACATCACCGAGTGCTCAGTTGGTGACGTTTGAGTCTTAAGGTCGGTCAAAAATGGGTTGTCTACACCCTACAATTACAAGTAGGAGGTAGAGTGATAGGAGCAATATTTTTTGTAATAGACTCCACTTCAAACTATAACTTGTTACTTGGAAGGGATTAGATTCATTCTAATGGTTGTGTGCCCTCATCTTTCTTGACAGTAGAAGGCCAAGAAAGGAAAGGCAAGGAGGGTTCTGGGTAGAGGCAAACCCTTCAAGGCTAATATCCATAATGTGGAGGCTATGCTATATGCAAAGGAATTTAGCCATGTTGTGTTGGAAAATGAAGAGTTGAAATCAAAGGGAATTGGTTTGACTTATGACCAATTTTAGAAGTTTCTTGAAGAAGGATTTTGATAGATAAGCTAGGAAGTGGCCAAGCTAAGTGTCTTCAAGACCAAGCCTATGGATGAGGTACTAATTGAAGACACTACCAATGAAGATAAAGCAGAGTGAAAGTGAGTTTGATTCAGCTGTAATTAGAAGTACTTTTATTAGGTTTTTTTTTTATTATTTTCTTTTAGAAAGAAGTCTGGGTAGTATGTTGCTCCAGTGTTTTTGGGCAGAATGTGTCGTAGACGATAGCCCTCTAGATTATAAAGAGGTGCAGTATGAGAATCTAAAGGTAGCTCCAGCAAAGCTTTATGACCTCAAGGCTGATGTGCAAGATCCTTTGGAGGAGTTTAATTTAGGAAACGAGGCATGTAAGAGGCCTATTTATGTAAATGCTACCTTATCTAATGAATGTAAAATCAAGTTAGTTAGCTTGATTTCAGATTATTTTGACTATTTTGCTTGGAGTTATAATGAAATGCTTGGTTTAGACCAGTCTTTGGTTGTACATAAACTCACAATTAAACCAAATTATATGCCATGTAAATAGCCTTCAAGGACAATGACAAATGAATTCACTCCTATGGTAAATGATGAAATTGAAAGGCTTATAAAAGTTGGCTTCATTAGAATAGCCAGGTATGTAGAGTGGCTATCTAATACAGTTCTAGTCCTTAAGAAGAATGACAAAATAAGGATGTGTATTGATTTTAGAAATTTGAATATGACCACACCTATGGATGGATATCCAATGCCAATTGTAGACTTACTAGTTGATTCAGTTGCAAGGCATAAAATTTTTTCATTTATGGATGGGCATGCCGGCTACAATCAAATCTTTCTTAATCTAGATGATGTTCATAAAACTGCATTTAGATGCTCAGGGGCTTTAGGAACTTTTGAATGGGTAATGATGCCTTTTGGGCTTAAGAATGATGGAGCCACTTATCAAAGGGTTATAAACTTTATTTTTCATGATTTGATTAGGAGGTTTTTGGAAGTTTACATTAATGATGTAGCAATAAAATCAAATGAGTTTGATAAGCATTTGGATCATCTTCGACAGGTCTTCCAAAGGATGAAGACCTATCAATTAAAGATAAATCCCTTAGAGTGTGCTTTTGGGGTTTTTGCTTGAAAATTTTTCACTAGAAGGGTCTAGAGGTGGATTTAAACAAAACCAAAGCCATTAAGGTAGCACAACCTTCATCTAACAAAAAAGAGTTACAGAGTTTTCTTGGACAAATAAATTTTTTAAGAAGGTTCGTTTTCAATTTAGCAAGAAAGACTTTGGCATTTTCTCTTTTGTTGAAGTTGAAGTCTGATAAAGAGTTTAAGTGGGAGAATGAACATCAAAGTGCATTTGACTCAATAAAAGATTATTTGTCCAAACCTCCAGTCTTGATGCCACTAATCAAAGGAAAACCCTTGAAATTGTATATTTCAGTGGGGGAACAGTCAATTGGATGCTTATTGGCACAAGTCAATGAGAAATAATATGAGCAGGCTATGTATTGCCCAAGTAGAAAGGTAAATAAAGCAGAAACTAGGTATAGTTCTACGGAAAAATTGTGTTTGGCCTTGTATTTTGCGTCAATCAAGTTGAGACGTTACATGTTGCCTTCAGAGGTTATTGTGATTGCTCAGACAAATGTGATAAAGTATATGTTAGGCTAGTTTTGAGAGGAAGATAGGGGAAATGGAAACTTTCTTTGATTAAATATTGTTTCAAGTATGTTCCTAAAAAAGTTATGAAGGGCCAGGCATTGGCAGACTTCTTGGTTGAACATCCTTGTAACCCTGTTGAAGTAGATTTGCATGAGGTATTTTTAGTCGAAGTGAAGCCATTGAAATTAATGTTTGATGGCTCAAAGATTGAGGAAGGTGTTAGTGCTAGGGTGGTCTTAGTGTTACCTCAAGGGCACGTGTTTCAATCTTCCTATCAGTTAGATGAGTCTCAAATACAATCAAATAATGAAGCAGAGTATGAAGCCTTGATTATTAGTTTAGGGTTGGCAAGAAATCTTAGAACCTACACCTAAAGGTGTTTGGGGATTCACAATTGGTGATAAGGCAGGTTATAGGATAGTACAAGTGTAATAGTGCAATACTTAGGGAGTATTTAGACCAAGTATTACAGTTGGTCAAGGGTTTTGAAATGGTGGAGTTTGAGTATATGTTTAGGTTTGAAAACAAAGAAGCCAACAAAATAGCCCAAGCTGCATATGGTTTAAAGATTCCAGATGGCTTTCAAGAAAGGATAGTAAGATTTCAGAAAAGGGCAATGCATTGTGCTAAGTGTCAACAACAGTAAAGTTTGTCAATTTTAGCTTTGGATGTGTCAGAGGATGATTTGAGATCATCTTTGATTGAATACTTGAGTAATACAGAGGCAAAAATGGATAGAAAAACCAAATATCAGGCCATAAACTATGTCATTTTAGGAGATGATTTGTTTAGAAAAACCCAATATGGTTTGGTTTTATTGTGTATTGGGAAGTTGGAGCAAATGCAGGTCATGGCAGAAGTTCCTGAGGGCATCTATGGTGCTCATCAAGCTGATGAAAAGATGAGGTGGTTAATTAAGAGGCATAGATATTTTTGGCCATCTATAAGGAAAAATTGTATTAGTTATGCAAGGGGATGTCAGCAATGCTAGAAATATGGCAACGTGCAAAAAGTGCCAGCTAGCGATTTGCATTCAATGTCAAACCTTTGCCATTTAGAGATTGGGCAATGGACTTGATTGACCAAATTTTTCCTCCTCTATCAAAACAACATGCATTTATATTGGTGGCAATTAATTACTTCACCAAATGGGTGGAAACAATACCATTGAAAGTGGTGAATTAATCTCATATAATTGATTTTATCAAGAAGCACATAGTGTACATGTTTGGTTTTTCACAGACAATTACTGTCAATCAATGGATAGTTTTTAATGGTGATGAAATTATGGAATTTGCCAAAGTGTATGGCATTCAAATACTTAATTCATCTCCATATTATGCCCAAGCAAATGGACAAGCAGAGTCGTCAAATAAGACAATTAAAGAAACATTAAGCAAGGTGATAAAGGATAACCCAAGGAATTGGCATAAATTGTTGTCTGAGGTGTTGTGGGCATATAGGAATTCAAAGAGAGATAGCACTCAGGCTTCCCCTTATGAGTTGGTTTTTGGACATACTACTGTATTACCCTTAGAAGTTACAATGAGGTGTAATAGAGTGGCTTTGCATCATGATATTCTTGTCGATGAGTATAGTGAAGCCATGTTTGTGGAGTTGCAGCATGTGGAAGATAAAAGGATTGATGCCTTAAATTGTATGATGGCTCAGAAGAAAAAAATTGAAAAATTTATAATAAGAAAGTAAAGTTGAAAAATCTTGGTGAAGGTGACTTAATATGGAAAACCATATTAGCATTAAGGATGAAAGATCCTGAATTTGGCAAGTGGTTACCAAATTGGGAAGGTCCTTTCAAGGTCCATAGAGTCCTCAAATAAGGAGCATACCAATTGGAGTCTTTGGATGGACAACCACACAGAAGGAATATAAATGGAAAGTACTTGAAGAAATATTATCCAACTATGTGGGGAAGCTTTAAAGAGAATTAATAAAGCAAACTGTACAAGATAAAGCATTAACATTCATTAAAATGATTGAAAGATCTTTGAGAAGAGAATGGCAAGAATGCCCTAATTTGATTAGGCATCAACAAGCATAGCCTGGGCCTGGTCAAGTTCTACCTTGATGGTTTGAATAGATGAAGGACCACTTCCAATTTTTGAGAGCATGGCCCTTGCATCTTGGCCAAGTTGTTCTTTTTGTTGTTATAGTAGACGCCTTTTTTGTTTGACAAAATTCTGCTTCAAGCCTTGATTCCTCAAGTGCTAATGCTTTATCTTGCTCAAAGATACTAGAAGAATTTTGATGGGTGAGCTTGAGGGAATTGAAGATGGTTTGAGTATTAGCTAGGAAGTTGTTCTTGGCTTTGATTTCCTTCGAGTAGTTTTGAATCATTTCCATGAGGGTTGGCCATCCACTAAGGATTCTGGCTAGTTATTTGAGTTGAATGGAGTTGAAAGGATTATGAGAAATGTCTTGAATAGTAGTTAGGTAGGTCAAGGCTTCATTAGGCTAGTTGAGGGCTAATTTTTCTAGATGAGTGTTGATGAGATTCAGAAAGGAGGTCAAAAGTTGTGGGACCTCAGAGTTGAAATGATGAAGCCTTTGAGAGAGGGTGAAACGTGTTCTAGGCTGTGCTGGAGGACAGTAATTTCATCCCATATGTTTTGAGTTGATGTGGCAGCCTGCCGATTGTTAAAAGTTGAGTAAGAGTTGGAAAATGGTAACTATGAAAAGACAACAAGTAGAAAGAAGAAAGATATTCCCTACACATCAGTAGAAGTTAGGTTAAGTGTAGGTTAGGTTATGAGATCTGTAGTGGGGGTTTGCTTAGTTGGTAAGACTTGAGTTTGTTAAGGATCAGTTGAAGCGAGAGGGATATTTGTTGGGGAGATGGTGGTGTCTCCAACATCCTTGCTCACTGGTAGAGCTGCCTCTACATTTCTAGCTTTAGGAAATATATCTAGCTCATTGGAAGGATTGGCGCTAGTAAATGAAATTGTTTCAACTGTTACTTGTGTCCCTGTGGTAAGGAGTAAAGAGTTAGTAAAGTGAGGTAAGAAGGGTACTAAATGACAGGGTAAAGTGTGCTTACCATGGGTGAACTGGATCTCAAGTGGAGGAGGCTCAGTTGATTGGTCCTTGGAGGAAGTGTGAGGACTAAAGATAGACGATTGACCATTTGTAGATTAGTCAAGGTCAATTCTCTCTTGTTGAATGGTGGAAGCCAGAGAGATAGTGGAGTTAGATATTGATGGATGATGGGAGAATACTGAGGAAAAATTGATAGGTTCAGTTTTTCCAGGGTAGAGAGCCTTTATTGGGAAGGTTCCAAGTGTAATATCGCAAAGTTCAATGGGGGTGGTTTAGAATGAGTAGGAATGGACTGATTTGGTGTTGGCATGTTGGATTCACTCTTAGATGGAGAAGTCTGAGCTTGAGCAGTTGTCCTAGAAGAGATGGTAGGGCTCTCTTCATCATCATCAATAGTTGAGATGAGAACTCTTCTCATTTTTCTCTGTAGAGAACACAAGTCGAGTTAAAAATGAGTTGTAAGAAGAATGCATAATAATTGAGTAGCAAGGAAGAGTACTTCATAGAGTTGATCTGGAGGATTTTGGGCTGTCTGGCCAAGCATTTGGCTGAGTAGAATGTCCCATTCACTAAAGAAGGGGTTGAAATTTTCTTTAAGCAAGGAAGCAGCAAGGGACTTTTGCTTTTTCTTGGTTCTTGCTTCTTTTTCTTTGGCAGGAGATCTGGTGACCCTTGTTGCCCATTGTGCATGTACTTGGACAGCTGTGATATAGTCTCTCATTAGTTTGGGCACATGAGGAGTAACAGTGGGGTTAACAGTTGGGTCCATTGGAGCTTTGCCTTTGTGTTGATCCCTGATTAAGGGTTCAGTGTTAGGCTTGATGGGAGCAATCTTAGCTGCAAGGTATTGTGGCCTTGAGGTTGGTAGATGGTAGTTCAGGACCTTGGTTGTCAATAAAGGTATCTTTGATACAAGTCTCAAAAGGCTTGGAAAGAATGATGGTAGCCATAAGGTTCCACCAGTGTTCAAAGCCTTTAGTGAAGTCAGAGACAGGTTTGAAGAAGAAAGTACTAGCATGGAAGAAGAAAATTGATACACTTTGAATGGTCTAAAGAGAATGGGGAGTCTTTCAAAAGGAAAATTGAAGAAAGTGGTGAGATAGTGGGAGAAATTGAAGGAAGGTTTGTCTACAAAAGTAAGAAAATATTCTGCATAAGAGTGGTGGATTGGTTTCATGGTGTTTGATTTTTGAGGTTGTACCTCAGGGAAGTAGGCATATAACCAAGCTTGAAAGAGCCGAAATGGCCCACCACAGTTGGCAGAGATCTTCTTCTTAACAAAAGAAAATAAGCCCTTGTAAAGGGTGGCTAAGATATAAGGGACGAAGGCCATAGCTTGGCCATTTTGGATGCACAAGGCTAAAGGGAGGTATTCATTGGTAATTTTGTAACCAAGGATATAAAAAAAGAATCGACATAGCTAGACTAGATAAAGGGCAGCGCTTCTTTATCATCGACAGGGGTACCTTGTTTGCCTTTGTATTTTTTTGGTGAACTCAATGTAGCTCATGTTAGTGTTCAAGGTGAAGGTTACTTTCGGGGGTTCTAATAAGGCACTAATTTGTTGCCCTATGATGGGAAGCCCGGTTAAGTGGGCTGCATCAAGAATAGTGGGTGCAATCATTCCAAATCTTAAAAGCAAAGAGTTGCAATATTGAGACCAAAAACATGCAGCAGCAACAATTACCCATTTATCCATATCATATTTCATGGTCGACAGTCGAATTACCTCATGGATGCCTTAGTGTTTCTATACATTTGAGTCATAGACTTCAATTCATTTAACCCAACTTTACCAGGAGGAATTTGGTTATCTCTAGGATTTAAGAGGATTTTTGCTATTGTTCCAGTTGGTCCAGTTGAGTTTGGGTTAGTTAAAGTGTAATAACCCGACTCTCTTGTATCCTCCATATGCTTTAATCCCTCAATATATGTGTGATTATATGTGTAATTATGTGTTTGATGTGAAATTCCATGTTTTAATAAGTAAATTTTATGTTTCTCAATTTGTATTTGTCAGTTCTGAGGAATCTGTTGAAATTGTGACCTTTGGACGACAAATTGAGGGCCTTAGAGGTGCGATAAACCAAAATTGATTTTACAGTTATGATTATCATGATTTTTAGGACATAATATGAAGTTTTGTAAGAATTCGACTCGTAATGAATTAATTAGATTTATTTAAGCTAAACTCACTTTAATGGGTTCAGAAACCGAAATTGAATACATGAACATACAAATGGGAATTTTTAGAGCCAATTGGGAAGTTTAATTGAAAATTAATTCAGTCTGATTCATTAAGGCTCGTTTGGCAAGTATTCTAACTCTATGCCTATATATAAGTGATATAAGTGATATAAGTTTCCTTATAACTCATCTCTTCTCATATGTTGAGTGGAAAAATTTGGAGAGTCATCCAAGAGAGAAAGGATGAAGAGAAAAGAGAGGGAGAAAGGAGAAGAGCTTGGAGATCGAAGAAATTGAAAGATTAATTTAAAGATTTAATTCAAGGTAAGTGGAAAATAACTAAATTACTCTAAATCTTTTGGAATCAAGCTTTAAGATGAAGCTTTTGCACTCATAAAAGTTAGGGTTTTGAGTTGTGTTCTTGGTTGAGCAAATCTCATGAAATCTCATAAAAACGTCCATGTAATCCTTACATTTGTTTGATTTAAGAGTTGATGCCTTTAGTTCTGGTTTAATTTGAGTTGGATTGTGAGGAATTGTGCCTTAATCTTGTCTCTTTAAATGCTTTGAGCTCATGTATATGTGCGTCTATGTATATATACCATGAAAAAATGGAAGATATGAAGGAATCATGGAGATTAAAGTTCTATATGTCAAATTAGGGGAAGTTTTGATCTCATTGTGCTTGAATTTCATGTTTTACTATGTTCCTATCTTATGTTTTTGGAGTAAAATTGCTTGAATTTAGCCTTAGGAATGCATTTGGAAAGCTTGAAATTATTGGATTTTCGAACTGCTTAAACAGAGCCCAGAACCGCACGTGCGAGGCTCTTCGTCACATGTGCGGGAGGCACAGCCGCACGTGCGGGGCTCATAGCCGCACGTGTAGAAAACAGGGGTAGCAAGGTTGGCTTTCTGAAATAAAAGCACGTGCAGAGCCGTACGTGCGGCACACCTCTCTGCACGTGCGGTGGGGGACTTCTGCACATGCGGCCAATGGGGAAAAGTTCTGCCATTTTCTGTTGTTCCTTTGACCCTCTGAATATGTTCATGTGTGTATTTAATTCCTCCGAAATGCTTATAAATTAATGGAAAGTAAACGAATCAGAACAAGGGCTAAACTTAGAAAATAATACTTTGCTTATCAAGTTATGTGTGTGATGTGTAGGTCACTCGCCGGAGGGGACTACTACACGACCAAAGCACTGTGAGTACTAGTAGTGTAACGATATGTCTAACTTATGTTTGTTTGATTACGCATTATGTATTTTTGATCGTGAATGGCATAATGTATTTTTTCTTGATACGAATTGTGTTTATTGCAATGGTATACGTTATATGAATTATGTTTTGATAAACATGATTGAACAATGGCATATGAAATGAACCCAAGGTCGCTCTACTTCGATGAATAATGGGCCCGAGGCCGTTATGATATGGACTACTTATGATTCGTGGCTCTAAGGCCAAGGGAGATAGAGACATGCCGATGCTCCATATACCTTAGTATGATATGGATTGTCTATGACTCATGGCTTAAGGCTGTAGACCACCCGAGAACTCCGCTCTCCGCGCGCGAGGGTGCGAATCGCTTTGTTCTTAGCTACTACAGTTCGGACTCGTGTCACGGTTCTGAATCTAATCTCACAAAGTGCAATGCGAGACTGATAAATCACCAAAGAGTCCAAATCCGGCAAATCGTTTTGGAAAACTGATTTTTATAAAGAAGTGCCAAACATGGACTGCTTTGCCAGATACAGAGTTGCCACCTAAATGTTTTATTTTGGGAAATTTAGAAAACCCTGACTCGTGCCTAAGGCCACGTGTCCGTCATCACCAAAGTTGCCTCGGCTTGGGAACTTGGGTACGAGAGGGGAAGGTCATGCAATGAGCACCCCTGCTCGCCCGATCAAAGATCGGCCTTTACTAACATGATATTTTGTTTTTGAAAACACATGTGTTCTTATTCCGGTTATTAACCTAGAATTACTATGTGATGCGCACATCATACAAGTATAAACTAAATCGCCTAAGTTGGAACAAAACATTTCATGTTCATTTGTTTGAAAACGGTTTGAAGTTTGCTACTCGCAAGTAGGCTAAGTCGTAGATTTTGCCACACTCAAGTGGGCTTAAAACTCGCATTTCGATGAATTATTCCAATTCAAGCAATCCAACCTTCACCCACAGGCATTCAGGTAGTTAAACACATAAGCAGTTAGCCTCATGACAAGCATGCTAACATGGCAACATACACACGCATGCAAGGATGCTAAAGCATAAACACTCACAGTGTACTCTGAGCCAAAACAGAGAACTAGTTAGAAATCATGCATGATCCTAGTTCATGTCAAGATGGCTAATGCAACACATGCAAAAATGCAACTAAAATGGGCTCGGCTATTCTAAGATGGCATATGACATGCAACTTGATAACATGCTGTTGAACACGTATTCAAGTAAATGTATTGAAATATAATGCAGTTAGTATGATGCGCCGAGCCCGGTGCATGCAATACAGATGAATGGATGCACGCATGCAAGCATAAGGTATGCTAATCGAAATATGCCCTAAAACTAACCATCGTAAGCGGTTAAGTAAAAGGGAGAAAAAAATGGGGGTTGGAAGACATACATCACACACACGCACGCTTATTACAACAATTGGCCCTCTCGACAGAGGGTCCGAATAAGAAGCTAACTAGCTAATCTAAGCTAATTAAACTAATTATTACATCACAAAACTAATTAACTAACAAGTTAACTAATTAAGTACAAAACGAAGCTAATTAACTAATCAAGTTAACTAACTAGTTATTACAACACAAATAAGCAGCTAAACACATTAACTACTTAAATACAGAACCAAAGCATAAACTAGCTAAGGAAAGCAGTAAAGAGAGGTCCTCGGGAAAAGGAGTGCATGCATGCTCGGTCGCCTCGTTCGGAAATCCGTCGCGATGCCCCAACTTGCCTCTGTTTGCAATTGTTCTCAAAACCTTGCACCAAGCTCCAGATAGCTTCTAACTCACCTTGGGGACCTGTAGGAACATGGCCGACCAGTTGTTGATGGGGGAGACCACCTGCCGACCACTTTTCTTTGTTGCAGACCAGAAAAAGTTGTTGGCCAGCCACTTTTACTAGTCTGCCGACCAGTTTTTGCTGCACTTCTCCAGTTTGCTGCAACAGAGGACAAGAAGGGGCATGGCAATGTATTTGCAACATATGTGTGCACAGCCACCCTCCCTATCATTTTATGAGCTCAAGGGAGCACGGTTCTCGACCTTCGGGCCACCAATCGCTCATCTCGATGCATGATGGCCGAGAAGCCAAATTGCACGAATCAATATGAAATGAATGCACACATAACACATAAGTGCCTTAAACTCTATCATGCATGATCAAGAGCGTCAGCGACCGAGAATTGAGGCACGTTTCATCACCTTAAGTATGAAACGTCTCTTGTTTCATGTGTTTGGACTAACACCTAATCCAAACACAATACAAGCAACAATATGCATAACACAATGCAATTAACAACATGGCATACACAATGCAAAGAATAACATCGCATACATAATGCAAAGAACAACATAGCATACGCAATACAATGTAAAATAAGCATGCAAACGATATGGCATACACAATGCTAAGAACAACATGGCATACTCAATACAATGTGACATAAGCATGCAAACAACATGGCATACACAATGCTAAATGCTAAGAACAATATGGCATACTCAATGCAATGTAACATAAGCATGTAAGCAACATGCAAATAAACATGCTAAATGGACTTAAACCGAATGTGGACAGACCTCAGCCATGCCCAAAACAGTGGCCATAATGCTAATAAATGAAGGCATGAAAGCATATACAAGCATGCACATGCATTGGCCTATCAACTAGGCCTAAGAGCACAACCCTCAAGAGTGCTCAAGGAGTGATAAACATGGGAGTGTAACAACACTATAAGCTCTAAAATAAGGTATGAAATGATACCAAATCATTTAAACAACATAAGCAAGGCATGCAAGAGTCCTTAAGGCATAAGGCTACCGAGGAGGACTACTCTAGAGACATGCAATACATGGCACAAATACATGAACCAATAATGGACAGAGCTCAAATAGGTCTAAACAAAGACCAAAACATGCTGAGATGGAAGCTCAAGGACCTAGGCAAGATGGCATACATGCTAGGCCACAAACAAGGCAACAATGCATAACACTCAAAGGCACTTAAAGAGTGAAAGAAGTAAGAACATGGCAATTCTATATGCTTTGAAATGTCATGTTAAATGATGCCAAATCATCCAAACAACACAAATGAAGCATGCTATGGTGCTCAAAACTCAAAGCTAGCAAGGCCAATTGCACTACAACTATGCAATACATGAAGCATATGGCCAATACAACCCAAAACAGTCCTAGAGCATGTCAAAATGAGTCTAAAACATGCATGTAAGGAAGCCAAAACAAGCTAGCATGAAGGGCATAAGGCATGGTGCATACAAGGCCAAAAGGAAGGATTACACTACACCTATCAAGACCAAGCATGAGATGACTTAACCAACAAAAATTAGAGTTATATCATGGCAAAATAACCCCAAAAACACACTGAAATGATAGCTCGTAAGCTTAGGCATGAAGACATACGCAATGACTCGTTCCCAGGCATAAAGGACCAACCCTCCAAAGCATCAAAAGAGTGAAAGATGTGAATACATGAACATGAAATATGCACTGAAATCACATAACAAATGATGCCAAATCATTCAAATAGCCCAAGTAATGCATGCTAGTGGACTCAACACACAAAACTAACAAGCTAGAATGCACTATAGCTATACAAAGCAATGCATGCATGACCAAGACAACACAAATTAGAGCTAGAGCATGCTAAAACATGGACAAAAGATTCTTAGAGTTAAGCCAAAATCATGCTAGAATGATGGTCTAAAGCATGGTACACATTAGGCTAGTTAATGGAATTGCACTACAAGTGCATGGAGCATGCAAGGGGCTATCAAACGAAACCTTAAAAGAGGTATATCATGGCAAAACAACACCAAAAGCCTACTGAGATGGCCCCAAAACAAGCTAGAAAGACATGCTCAAACATGAGGCATACAAAGCTAGTTTGCAACATTTACACTACAAGTGTATAAGGCATGCAAGGAATGACAAAACCAAGTCAAAATAGTGGTATGCCATGTCAAAATAATCCCAAATACATGCTAAGATGGAACCAACATAATCTTAACAAACATGCTCACACATGAGACATACAAAGCAAGCATGCAAAACACAAGGAGAGGGGATGACCCTCTCCTATTTGGGACCTCAAAACACCATTTCCACCATTGAAATTCCTCTGAGTTTGAGTGGTGAGAAGGCCAAAACAAGGTGGTCCCAATAGCTTAAAAGGAAGGCACAAAACAAGGCCAAACAAGGCACAAGAGGGGATAGACCACCCCCAACACCAACAAGGCCTTAAACAAACATTACAAGCATAAAAAATCAGACCTTTTTGTAGTTTAAAGTTAGGTCTAAAACAACATGCAATTAGGGCCAAAAGCTTAAGCAAAAATAAGGGTTTAAGAGGTTAGTTTCTCACCCTTGTAGAACAACTCTAGAGCAACAACTCCTGCAGCTTTTTCTGACCAAAACTAGTCCAAAAACTTCAAAAACAACTTCAAGGGACCTTAGCTCCAAGAGTATGGTGTTGCACTATGTGTTTGTGTGTTAAAGTGTGATAAAAAGGCACTTTGGAAGCACAAATGTGAAGCAAAGAACAAAATAGAGACAAATGTGTATCTATATCTCTCAAGCACAAAATTCTAAACCTAGAGAAGGGAGGGAGGGCCTCCCTCTTATAGAAAATCAAGCAAGAAGCTTGTTGAAGACACTTGAGGCTCTAAGTCATCCCTCCATACACGTGTATGGAGGATGACTTCTATGCCTTCCAACTGTCACAGCTGGCAAGAAAAAATCTCCAAAAAGGTGATGGAAAGCTGCCGACCACTGCCGACCACTTGAAGTGGTCGGCCAGCTACTTACACTGGTCAGCCGACTAGTGGAAGTGCTCGGCCAAGGAAGAAAATGGTCGGCCATGGGGGGGAGATGGTCTGCAGCATGAAAGCAAGGCAGTGGTGTGGTGGCCGACCAGAAAAGGTGGTCCAAAGACCAAGAAAACCAGCTGGCCGACCAGAAAACTGGCTGGCAGGAAGGAAAGTGGTCTCCAAGGGGAAGAACTGGTCTCCCACCCTTATACTACCTTCCAAACAAGGAAAACAAGGTTTGTACCAAAAACAAACCAAAAAGGATGCAAGACAAGAGTCCGGGAGGCAAGGCGCGCAGCCGGGAGACCCAAAAACTAGTCTACGAGCCCCAAAAGTGGTCTCCCAGACCACAATGTCCCTCTAGGCAGAGGCAACAAGGGATGGTTAAAAAACCAAGCCAAACGGAGAACATTAAGCGGTCCCGAGACAAGGCGCGCGGCCGAAGGCTCCGAAAATCGGAAACTAGTCTCCAAGGGAAAAAAGTGGTCTACGACCACAAAAAGGTGGTCTATAGGCCTCCCACTCCTTCCAGGGAAGGAAAACAAGGCTTGGTCCACAAACCGAGCCAAAACACAAAGAGTTCAGAGGCCCGGAGGCAAGGCACTCAGCTGAAAACTCCAGAAACTCGAAACAAGCACAAACATGCATAATTACCGAGTACTCAATCGATGACGTCTGAGTCTTAAGGTCGGTCAAAAATGGGGTGTCTACAAAGGCCAAAAGAGATGGAGACATGTCGATGTTCCATCTACCCTCTAATGTCCTGAATAATTGTTGATATGGTGGGCCTAAGGCCGTTGTGTTGATATGGTGGGCTTGAGGCCATTGTGTTGATATGATGGGCCTTAGGCCGTTACGTTGCTTTGTTGGGCCTGATGCCGTTGGGTATTACATTGGGCCGGAGGCCGTTATGTATTACGTTGGGCCTAAGGCCGTTCTGTGTTACGTTGGGCCCAAGGCCATTCCGTCTGGTGATTATGAATAAAACATGATTTGTATCTATATTCCTCAAGGCATATGCTTATTCATATGAACCTCCTTGCATTATTATTACTCACTGAGCCTTGCTCACTCCGAATTATATATTTATGTAGGTCATCAGCTTGGAGGTCAGCCGTAGGTCAGCTTCAAGAGCCTTTTGGTGGATCTGTTAAGTTAAGCCTCAATTGGAGCCTTTTATCTTGTTCTTTTGATGCCATTTGTTTTGTCAAGTCTTTAGTGGCTTTTGTTAAACCCTGGGTTAATATGTAAATTTTTGGTTGCTAACTCCTTGTATATACCTACATGATGTGGACTTATATATATATATATATATATATGAACTGTGTATATTTAAAATCCTGGTATGTATATACAGCTCAATGGACATTTATTATTTTTGGTATCTGCTTCTGCTTAAGGCCCGTATTGAATAAATAGTTTTGAAATTTTGTCTTTGAGGCCTGAGTGCGGGCTAGTCATGACCTAAACTTTTAAGGGTGGGTTTGGGTTGTGACAGTTAGTATCAGAGTACAAGTTCCTTCCACACACGGGGTCCATTTGAGCTATAGGGTGTCCTAGAGAAGACCTAGGGACATTGCATTGGCATGGGTGTGTGTATGAAGACATTGGGCAGTGAAATGAAGTGAACGCATGAGAAGTGAAAGAATATATCTGAACGGAACTGAGATCTATGTGAAAATTGTAAAGAATTATTGGCCTATGGTTATGAATTGTGTGAATATGTTTGAAATGAAACGAGAATAGAAACTATGAGAATGAAAGTTATATGCACTTGTGTTATGATAATGCTGCTGTTGACCATGAACTATGTGAAATACATGTAGAGCGTGATACTCGACCACATGTATGATTCTGATCTTACCGTCTTTGCAAGTGTTGTTTTTGTTATAATGCAAGTATATGAACATGTGAAGCATGACTTGTTGCTATGGTGCATTTTGATTTTGCAAATAGGTGTATATGTGGATTATGAATATGATTAAGGGTACAATTCTCTAGTACGTAGTCAGTGTGATAAGTATACAATCATGTGTTATGCATATGATTATCATGATTATCGTGTCTTGATGATATGTATAACGTATGCCTATATATTGTGTTTGTTTCTGTACTACACAAGCTACAAGCGTGACTAGATTATAGAGGAAACAAGGGCAAATGAGTTAGAAGACACTTCCACAGCCCGACTAGATAGACTGAAAGGTATAGTACAAAAAATGGCAGAGATCCTAAGGCAACAACATCAGCTGCCGCTACGATAAGAATCTTTGCCTCCAACACTGTAAGAGCCCCAAGTGAATCTGAACCATTCTTCTGAATGGGAAAGTAGGAGGCATGGCTTTTTCCTAAGGAAAAGATCATTTAAGAGGCAAAATGCGAGATCATCGCGCATTTCCAACTTTACAAGGCATACAGCATCAACGTGTAACGAATGTGGTAAAAAACACCGAGGAGTCTGTTATCGCATTTCCGGGACTTGTTATAGATGTGGTGATATGGATCATATGGTAAAGAACTATCCTCGGATTGCTAATCCGGATAGAGTAATTATACTCGTCTCAGGAAACACTCAGGATATTGAGACCGTTATCCCAGGTATTTATACTCTTATAGCTAAATGCTTATATATTGATTGATTCTAGGCTAGTACATGTGGACATCCTTGTTTGGAATATTACTTGATTAAGATATCTGCCACATGTGTATTAGATTGGTTAGCTCCACAGGATTAACATCTTACTTATATGCGACATTTATGTGTGAAAAAAAAAAGAAAAAAGATTGATTTGGAGAAATTTGTATATCCTTTGGCATGAAATACATTGTTAATACGATGATTGAATCTACGCTTAGTTGGCAATTTACTATGATGCCTACTGATATGATTATGATATGACATGGACATAAACTTGGGAATTGTGAGAGTTAGTCCTAAAGGATGAATGATCGAAGTTTTATCTAGCATAAACGAAACAATTGACATAGATTATGTGCAAATGGTTATGTGGTAATTAGAATGGAAATTGAACATTTCTGGATTCAATAAAACTTGGGAACATGCTAACTGAATTGTTTAGACTTGTACTTTTGCTACTTCATTGGATTAGATCTTTACATTGTGTACCGACATTTTGATATGTACTATTATGCATGATCCCTTGACTTATGTTGGCTTGGAATCTGATAAGGGGCTAATGGCATTGATTGCGCTTTTGCTCCGATCAAGTGTTTATACGGAATAAAAGCATGGCAAACACACTAGTTTATGAGATGCGATAGACTCCTAAGACCTGTTTAGGAATTTGTTTACTATCCTATCAAACTGATCTGGTCTAACACTATGAAATCTAACCTTGAACGATATAGTAGATATGATTTGGTGGACCAAGGAACTGAATTTTATACTTTGACTACCTTGTGACTATGTGCTAAACTTTATGCATTTGTAATGGGTCAATGTTACAGTAGAATAGGAAGAATTATCTGTAGGAAAGCATCTTCACCATTATGGCTACTCCTACCTCAGCATATGATGCCAAATCCGGATGGAAATTGTCCCAAGTGGAAATTGGATGACCTACATAATTGTGGACCTGTTGACTATAGACCTGAGTGAATTGATTGAGACTGTGAGAATGAAATTTAGTTTGGTTGCGAATGACAAGGCAGAGTTTCGTCTGCTTAGATTTGGTAGAACTTTTATCTGACTGGATATAATTGTTTTCTCTGATCGGATTGTAATTGTTAAGACTTGACCCAGATTTGATTATGAGCATCGTTAAGAATATATGGAGTATGGTTGATTATGATAGAAATTGACCTATGTTATGGGAATACATGTATGACGGGCTTAATTAGAACTTTGCCTACTGGAGCCTATATGATGTACATTGCTATAGCCTTATCTTAACACTCATGGTTCTATGGGAAAAAATATATGGAGTGAGCTTTGAATCTTGCATGCTTGAAATTAAACATCTGTAACGGAATTGGATAATGCTATGAGACCAAGACAAGTTTGAGGGACCAAACTTCCTAAAGGGGGGAAGAGTGTAATAACCCGACTCTCTTATATCCTCCATATGCTTTAATCCCTCATTATATGTGTGATTATATGTGTAATATGTTTTTGATGTGAAATTCCATGTTTTAATGAGTAAATTTTATGTTTCTCAATTTGTATCTGTTTCTGAGGAATCTGTTGAAATTGTGTCCTTTGGACTGCAAATTGAGAGCCTTAGAGATGCGATAAACCAAAATTGACTTTACAGTTATGATTATCATGATTTTTAGGACATAATATGATGCTTTGTAAAAAAATTGATTCTTAACGAATTAATTAGATTTATTTAAGCTAAACTCACTTTAATGGGTTAAGAAATCGAAATTGAATACAAGAACATACAAATGGGAATTTTTAGAGCCAATTGGGAAGTTTAATTGAAAATTGATTTAGTCTGATTCGTTAAGGCTCGTTTGGCAAGTATTCTAACTACATGCCTATATATAAGTGATATAAGTTTCCTTATAACTCATCTTGTCCCATATGTTGAGTGGAAAATTTTGGAGAGTAATCCAAGAAAGAAAGGAAGAAGAGAAAAGAGAGGAAGAAAGGAGAAGAATTTGGAGATTGAAGAAATTGATAGATTAATTTAAAGATTTAGCTCAAGGTAAGTGGAAATTAACTAAATTACTCTAAATCTTTTGGAATCAAGCTTTAAGATGAAGCTTTTGCACTCATAAAAGTTAGGGTTTTGAGTTATGTTCTTGGTTGAGCAAATCTCATGAAATCTCATAAAAATGTACATGTAGTCCTTACATTTGTTTGATTTAAGAGTTGATGCCTTTAGTTTTGGTTTAATTTGAGTTGGATTTTGAGGAATTGTGCCTTAATCTTGTCTTTTTAAATGCTTTGAGCCCATGTATATGTGTGTCTATGTATATATACCCTGAAAAAATGGAAGATATGAAGGAATCATGGAGATTAAAGTTCCATATGTCAAATTAAGGGAAGTTTTGATCTCATTGTGCTTGAATTTCATGTTTTACTATGCTTCTATCTTATGTTTTTGGAGTAAAATTGCTTGAATTTAGCCTTAGGAATGCATTTGGAAAGCTTGAAATTATTGGACTTTCGGACTGCTCAAACAGAGCCCAGAACCGCACGTGCGGGGCTCATAGCCGCATGTACGGAAAACAAGGGTAGCAAGGTTGGCTTTCTGAAATAAAAGCACGAGTAGAGTCGCACGTGCGGTGGGGGACTTCCGTTCATGTGGCCAGTGGGGAAAAATTCTTTCATTTTCTGCTGTTCTTTTGACCATCTGAATATGTTAATGTGTATATTTAATTTCTCCAAAATGTTTATAAATTAATGGAAAGTAAACGAATCGGAAGAAGGACTAAACTTAGAAAAGAATACTTTGCTTATCAATTTGTGTGTGTGATGTGTAGGTCACTCGCCGGAGGGGACTACTACACAACCAAAGTAGTATGAGTACTAGTAGTGTAGCGATATGTCTAACTTATGTATGTTTGATTATGCATTATGTATTTTTGATCGTGAATGGCATAATGTATTCTTGCCTGATACGAATTGTGTTTATTGCAATGGTATACGTTATGTGAATTATGTTTTGATAAACATGATTGAACAATGGCATATGAAATGGACCCGAGGTCACTCTGCTTCGATTATGAATAATGGGCCCGAGGCCGTTATGATATGGACTGCTTATGATTCGTAGCTCTAAGGCCAAGGGAGATAGAGACATACCGATGTTCCATCTACTCTATAATGATATGGATTGTCTATGACTCATGGCCTAAGACCAAGGGAGGTGGAGACATGTCAATGTTACATCTACCCTCTAATGTTCCAAATAGCTGTTGATATGGTGGGCCTGAGGTCGTTGTGTTGATATGGTGTGCCTGAGGCCGTTGTGTTGATATGATGGGCCTGAGGTCGTTACGTTGCTTTGTTGGGCCTAAGGCCATTGGGTATTACCGGAGGCCGTTATGTATTACGTTGGGCCTATGGCCATTCTGTGTTACGTTAGGTCCAAGGCCATTCCGTCTGGTGGTTATGAATAAAACGTGATTTGTATCTATATTCCTCAAGGCATATGCTTATTCATATGAACCTCCTTGCATTATTATTACTCACTGAGCCTTGCTCACTCCGGATTATATATTTATGTTGGTGATCAGCTTGAAGCCTGCCCTAGGTCAGCTTCAGGAGCCTTTGGTGGATCTGTTGAGTTAGGCCTCCACAATTGGAGCCTTCTGTCTTATTCTTTTGATGCCACTTGTTTTGTCAAGACTTTGGTGGCTTTTGTTAAACCTTGGGTTAATATGTAAATTTTTGGTTGCTGACTCCTTGTATATACCTACACGATGTGGACTTATATATATATATATATATATATGAACTGTGTATATTTAAAATCTTGATATGTATACACGACTCGATAGATATTTATTATTTTTGGTATCTGTTTCCGCTTAAGGCCCCGTATTTGAATAAATAGTTTTGAAATTTTTTCTTTGATGCCTGAATGCAGGTCAGTCATGACCAAAACTTTTAGGGGCGGGTTTGGGTCATGACATAAAGAGTAAATTTTCACCATTGGCGAGGGGATAGTAAGGGGATAGTTCGTCTGGAAAATGGGTTAAAAAGGTAGGGCCTAATGTTGCCTTGGAGATGGAAGTAGTACTTGAGTGCAAAGTGACGTCCAGTTTCAAAGGAGTGATGTGTTCCCTAATGGAGTTTGGGAACCAAAAAAGATCATCATTGTTGTCATCTTCTTTGGCAGGCTTCGACTTCTTGGGTGCCATGGCTTAGGGTTTTGAAATGGCTGGATTTTGGTATGAAAATTTTGAAGGGAAATGGACACTTTGAGAGGTTTGAAAAGAAAAGTTGAAGCAAGATAAAGTTGAAAAGCTCAGGCTTTTATAGATTGTGTTGGGCCCAGTACTTGGGCATTGTTGATACCCATTTTTGTTGAATACCTGTCGACAAGTAGATTAATCAGGTAATGGCATGTGGCAGGGTCCAAGTGAGAGTCCTACATCAATTAGAGGACATGTGCCATTAGAAGGGTTGATCATGTGCATTGGATGGCTCAAATGATGGGATAGTTATCAAGTTGAGTCATAGACTTAGTGGGCGACTTGCAAGAAGGGTCATGTACAGAGTGGAGGTTTCTTTCAGTCAATGGAAGTTCCAAAGTCTTGAGGGACACGTGGCAACATGAAGGAAAGTTGGTTCAATAGGTAGAGAGAAAGAATTGGTGAAGTTTGAGGGTTGGGGAATAAGAGAGCAATTGCAGCAGTTGTGCAGTGGCAGTTGTAAGATTTAGGGGAATCATGCAATCATGGGCTAGGGAAAGATGGAAAGGTATAAAAGCAAGAGTTGCAAAAGGGAAGAGGCATCAACAACAACACAATAACTTAGTTTTTATCTTAGGAGTAGTTTGTCAAGTTAGAAGTAGTTTATTCGGTAACTTATACTTTGTAACTTTGTAAACTTCGGTATTTTTATTCTGACATTACCATTTGTTTACTTCATCTCTGTTGTTCATTGTAATTTGTTCCAAAGAAGTTCTTGTACTTTCAAAGCATTTGAATCAAAACATAGTCACTTGATTGCTTTTGTTTGATTGTTTAGCTTAAATTGTTGTTCCATTCTTGTCAATAGGGAGTGAGTATAATTTTTACTAACAACAGTGAATTCTCTTTGATTAGTTAAAAGATAGCTAACAAGTGTAACATTAATACAAGTTTTCCAAATTTTGGTTGATCTCATTCTTAAAGAGTTGGAGAGGCATTGTTTACATCATAATTTTTTTTTTTGGTTGATTGTGACTTGTCGATTATGGTCACCTCTAGTCTACTTAATTGTGACTTGTTGATTATGATTTGTTGATTCAGACCATAAACTATTTTTAAAGAGTAACCTATTGACTGCATTTTATTATTACTATTATTGTTGTTGTTGTTGTCGTCGTCGTTGTTATTGTTGTTATGTTGGTGCAAGATGCAACGACTCCAAAACATTAGGTGGTAGTCATGGCATATCTCAAAAGAGCAAGATTTTACCATACATGAAAGTGGTTTTATGTATGGTACATAAAAAAAAAAAAAAAATGGTCCATGAGATTTAGATAGGATGAATGCTAGTCATTGGATGAGTAAATAGCAAAACTAAGTAGAAAAATTAAGGTGGTTTTAAAAAATGTAAAGTAGTTTTAGTTAATTTTGAAAAAAAAAAAGTGCTACTAATTTATCATTTGCTACAAACATACTTACTATTTGGTATTCACTCACTTACTATTTGTTATGAATAACTTACTATTTAAAAAATTACCTACTAAATAAGTCACGTTCATTTATTAAAAATTGTGTCCTCTTTTGCATTTTAAATTAATTTTTTAAGTATATGAAACTAGTGACACGTCATATTTAACTATTTCCCCTCTATATTTTATTTTGTTATGATTTTGTAAAATGTAAAATGTGATATGTAAATATTAATTTATTAAAATTTGTTAAAATTTACTAATTTTTTAAAATAGTCATTATTATGAAAATTTGATTTTTGATATAATATTAGAAATAAATTTAAAAAAAAAGAAAATAATTGTAAACAAATTGTTTTTAAATTGTAAATTATTTAAACTTATTTTTAAAAATATTAATTTAAATAGTAACTATTTTTTTTCTTATCTACAACACCTCAAAATAGTAATTACTATTTAAGTTTTTGATATTCATATTTTTATTTATTACTTATAAATTTCGTAAATTTCATATAAAAAATATATGAATTTATTGTAAAAAAGTCTTTTAGAAACTTTTATAAATTCATAATTTTTTTTTATCAATTTTATATCCATAATGAAATATTTTTTTCTTCAAAAAATTCATAAGTTTTCTTCATAATATTTTTTAATATCTAAAATATTGTAAAGCATAAATTGAAAATAAAATAAAATAACATAACTTAGAAAGACCTTTTATTTGTCAATATTTATTAATGGTAATAAATGAATACATGTACAGTTTTTACTTTATTTTACCTACTACACTAGAAAACATTAATTACTAATTAGAAAAATATAGAAAAACTCTCAACTCATTTGCATACATAATGAATAAGATTGTGTTTTTTTCCATATTTTTTACAAGGAATAAGTGAAAGAGGGTGATTTAGATATTACAAATTGAAGATAATTTTCAGGTAATAATTTATCTATGTCTCTATCTCTCTTTTATTTTAACATTATGTCATAGTTTTAATTTATAAATTTTAAAGAAAAAGTATAGTTTTAAAATTTTAGGCCAAGTTTAATAAAATAATAAGTATAATTTTATTGACTAGTAACTTAAGTCTATTGAAATAGTATCTTATTGATTAGTAAGTTATGTTTAATTAAGTAGTACGTAAAGGTTGATTGAATAGTAAGTGAAATCTCACCATGTAATAACTAAAGTCTAATGGAGTAGTTCATTAAGTAGTAAATCGGGTTTAATTGAGTAGTAAGTAAAGTCGAATGAAGTAGTGAACTGAGTAGTACGTGATGTCTTAGGCAATAGTAAGTACAAACTCATTAAATAATAAATAGCGTTTAATTGAGTTCTAAGTGAAATCTAATTAATTATAATTGGAATCTCATTAAGTAATAATTCAATTCTACCTATCATGAAGTTATAAGTAGTAAGTCAAGTCTAGTGAAATCATAAGTAGAGTTTATTTGAGTAGTAACTAAAGTTTAATAAAGTAGTAAGCCAAAGTTAATTGAGTAATAAGTGAATTATAATGAAAGTTCATTAAGTAGTAAGTGAAGTGTAATGAAATAGTGAATGGAAAATCATTGAGTAGTAAGCAAAATCCAATAAAGTAGTAACTAGAAGTTCATGAAGTAGTAAGTGGAGATTTTGAGTAGTAAGTGAAATTTAATTGAGTAATAAGTAAAGTCTAATGAAATAGTAAGTGAAAACTCATCAAATAGTAAGTATGATTTAATTGAGTCGTAAGTGAAATCTAATAAAACAATAAGTGAAGTCACATTAGCTAATTGTAATATCACCTACCATTTGGTTTGATCTAATTAATTTTATTATACTTTCCACATATGGAAGGCAACATTAGGCATAACAACACCGTATATGAATAATGATGATGATGATGATGATGATGATGATGATGATGCTTTTGACACTAGTAAGTATAACATTGGCAAGCAAGAGAACATTGTTAGTTCTGATAATCTCTTAACCAAAAGAGATGTTAAGTGTATGGATCAACTAATTAGAAAAGATGTGTTTGAAATTATATTTGATTCGGTAGAAAATTGAGAAAAATTTGTATAATATGATTTTACTATTACAACACTAACAATTCATTATGATTTTACTCACAATATTCATAACAAAATAATGGTTTTCCATATTTGGCAAATAGTTTACAAAATCTTCATCACCATCACCAGAGAAGCTTGAAATTTTTGGTTTAGAAACCAAGAGTGGATCTTCTATAATTGATATGATGGCATGTCACGATCAAAATTGAGTAGTAAGTTCAGTCTGATGAAGTAATAAGTAAAAACTCATTGAGTAGTAAGTGGAGTCTAGTAAAGTAGTAAGTGGAAGCTTATTGAGTAGTAAGTGAATCCAAAATCGAGTAGTAAATGAAGTATAATGAAATAATAAGTGGAAGCTCATCGAGTAGTACGTGGAGTCTATTGAAGTAGTACGTGGAAGCTTATTCAGTAGTAAATGGATTATAGTAAAGTAGTAAGTGAAAGTTTATTGAGTAGTAAATGAAACCAAAATGCAACAATAAGTGAACTGTAATAAAATAGTAAGCGAAAATTTATTGAATAGTAAGTAAAACAAAAATTGAGTAGATAGTGGAGTGTAGTGTAGTAGTAAGTGGAAGCTCAATGAGTATTTTTAACTTTTTTGGGACAGTGATAAATTTGATGAAATTAAGTAGAAGTGAGATTTAATTAAGTAATAAGTCAAGTCCAATTAAGTGGTATCTTATTGAGTAATAAGTCACATTTGATTGAGCAATAAATGGAGTTTGACTGAGTAGTAATGGTGATATGATAGTGGTGGTGGTGGTAGTGGTAATGGCATGGTAGTGTGGACAGTGGTAGTGGTGACAATGGTATGGTGGTAGTGGTAGTGACAGTGGTAGTGTCGGTAGTGATGGCAGTGGCATGGCGGTAGTGGTGGTGGTAGTAATGGCATAGTAACGTTGATGGTGGTGGTGTTAGCAGTGGTGATGGTAGAGGTAGTGATGATAGTGGTAGTAAAAATTTAGTGGTGTTTATATATAGCAACAATGACAGTGATGATGCAAGTGGTGGCATGGTGGTGGTGGTGGTGGTGGTGTTGAGTAGTAAGTCAAGTTTGATTGAGTAGTTTGTAGAGTCATATTGACTAGTAAGCGAAATTTAATTGAGTAGTAAGTCAAGTCTGATTGATTAGTAAGTGAAGTTTCAATGAGTAAGATAAAAGAAAATTATTTAGTAATTTTTATAAATTCAAATATTTAAAAAAAAATACCTAACATTTCCAAATAATTTATTTAATAATCTAACGTTTGTTTAAAAACAAAATTATAATAAAAAAAACATACTACTATAACACATGTCGTGATCCACGATTGGCTAGATTTTTGTAATTATTTTGCTATATGTTTTAAATCTTTTAAATAAATATATAATTTTACAGTTTTTCAATTTTAAAGAAAAACTGTTAAATTATCATAAAAAAAATCATTACAAAATACTCATTGCGAAATTTGAAAAATCAAGACAATTGACAAGATATTAAATTTTTTTAGTCAAGGAAAAAAGAGGATAATATTTTCCTAATAACAATAAAATATCACAGTTAAGGAGAAGATCGAATATTACTCTACAAGACAAAAAGGAAAAGAAAAGTATTAGAGATCCACAATTTAGACTTTTAAATTCATTCACAATGATGTAGTAAGGGAGATAAGTCCTACCGCTTTGGCCCAAAGCGAGCAAAGCTGCCAATTTGGACCTCTGAAAATTGAGTTTTTTTAAAAAAAAAAAAAAGTCCCTAGAATTTGTTGCAGTGATTATACTAATCCAAAAACAAAGAAAAAAAAATCTAAATTTGAAAGGCCCTGATTAAATATGGTGAAAATTCAAAACTAATAGATGGTTGATGTGGTGAATTATTTAAAACTAATGAATAATTATTTTTACTGCAAAAAATCAAATAGCCAATTGAAATTGTGAGTTATTTCAAATTAATGGAGGATTATTTATCAAATGTATGGATTGTGTATATAATACAATTAAGGATATATTATAAATACATCTCTTGACATTTGCTTAAATTACGATTTGCCTCATGTGATTCTACAAATTACATCACGCCCCTAGAAAATTTTAATTTCAGAACAAATTGTCCCTTTTGTTAATAAATTATTAAGTCAATTAACAATTTTTAATGATATTAAAAATTTATTTTAATTAATAATTCAAGTAATTTTATCATTGTATAGGCCTATACAATTAGAAATTTTATTTTTTTCAATTAATTCTATTAAATAAAAAATTCTAATCAGGAGATATTTATAATTTTTCAAATCACATAGAGTAATTCATATTTTAAACAAACTTCAAGGGGTATGTTTGTGATTTACGCTACAATTAATTATACCAGTTATAGTTGTTTATGGAAAAATAATTTTTTTAATTTAAATATTACTTTCGGTCAACTATGTCACAAGAAAAATTAAATAAATTAACAATTTTGTCCATTCAAAATGATTTAGTGGATAAGTTGGATTTACAAGTTTGATTAACAATTTTGTAGCTAAAACTGTGAAAATGGTGATGTTCAAGTAATATTTTATTATAGTTTTTTCACATTTTACTTAGTACTTAAGCTTAGATTATTTGATCATTGTTTTTATTGTAAACTTTGTTGTATATTTAAATAAATTTTAATAGTTATATATGATTAATCTTTTGTAAACATTAACAAATAATTAAAAATATAGATACATAATCTTTTGCTCACAAATATATATATATATATATATATTTGTATTTTGGAGAACTTAAACAATTTTTGGATAAAAGAAACTACACGTGTGTTGGGTGTAATAGGACTTTAAGCTTTATTTTGGGTGTTGTGTTCATGTCCGTTGGCTTATTGCCAACCAAGTATTATATTGAATTGGATTTATGTCATTTGGCTTTTTTAAATTGATACTTTTTCTTACTTCGCTCTCTTTCTTGTAATGTTTTATCTATCTAATAAAATATTATTTCTTTGTTGATACAAAATAATATATATATATATATATATATATATATATTTATAAATGTAAGAAAGGCCTCGTATCAAAATTCACTTTGGGCTTTGAAAATGTCAAAGATGACCCTAAGCCCTATACAATTGGATGTGTGGTAAGTTAGAAGTTGATATCTATTATACTATATCATTATAGACCAAATTGTTAAAAAAATAAATAAATAAAAAATAAATAAATAATTGAGTCATGCAGTACTACACCATAATAAAATTAGCATTAATATTCCAAAGGAAAATAGGTTGGCCAAAGCCCACTTACAGTACTATGTACTACAATCATCCACAACACAAAGGACTAATCTCCCACTTAGACCAACTTTTTTTTTTATCAGCAAAATGAAAATATATTGATTATAAAGCAATGAACAATCAACAAAACATCAACAAATCGGGGGCGGGGGGTACAAAGCTTCCTGCACTAAATCCAAGATTGGTGAGAAGCCAATCAAACACCCAAACTCCAAAAATCTGAAAAAGTGAACAAAAGACAGAAGAACAAAACAATATTTGGGTCTTCGAAGAAAGGAACCAGACACTTGCAGTACCAAAAAGTGCAGCACATATGCATGATCCAACAACTTACAAGACTTTATTCGAGTGCACTTGGGTTTGGCGAGGCAAAAGCTAGCAACTCCTGGTCACTTTCAAACAAGGCCATGTCTTCTTTCAACAAAGTCATCCACACTTCTATTCCGTCACCATCTCTTGTGTCCCAAAATACAATTCCAATTGGGTTACCATATAAAACAGCAGTCGTATATGTTGGCTTCCCCCACCCGAAATCAAGTTCGTATAGACCAAACCTACACCAACTGCTATGGCGATACACCTTCACAGCGTCTCCCTTGAGTCTCAACAGTTTTGTCTTTTCAGCGATGAAATTGTTATCTGTGGACTGTTGAAGCCCTTTCCTCAGCTGACAAACCAAGCCTGGCAAGTTTGTTTCCGCACCACCATCTTCGATCATTGCCCACAACAATCCAGTTATATTTCCAAAAGAATATTCTGGTAAGGGTGGCTCAAGCCTTGTGCGCATGTTGACAGCTCCTGTCAACGCATATGCCTTTGGACTTGAAACTTCAAGTCCAAGGGCATATGATCGGGAGGCAGTCACAGCGCATTTCAAGAGGGCTGCAGTGACAGCCTCGACGCGGGTAGGTTGCTGCACGCCCGTGCTGGTCGCTTTGGCCTTGAGGGTAGCAACTTGCGATGCGTTGATCACAAACCTTTTTGTGACATTCTTCTTGGTCATCTGCATGAATGTCATTGACAACACCGGGCAGTCCTCTCTCGGTGGGAAGCGAGACGAGGCAGCAATGAAATCTGGGACAATAGTCTCAGACGACCCGAGGGCGATGTCGGACCAGGCCTTAACGAAGGCGGCATACGCGACTCCATCGGCGATCTTGTGAGACATACGCACACAAAGTGCCATTCCGCCGCATGGAAAGAAGTTAAGTTGAACGAATAACAGAGGGTTGTTGTTAAAGTCTTCGGGGTCGGGTTCAAATAAACGGTACATTTCTTCGGCTTTGGGTTGTTCAAGAATGTCTGAGAGACGACAGTCGGTGACTCGAGCTTCCAAATAATCAACACCCTCGTCGTTACAATCGATAAAGAGATTGTCTCTCAGTCTTCCGGCAAGTGGGTAGAAGCGAGTGAGGGTTTCAGAGAGAGTTTCCTTTAAGCGTTGGGATCTTATGCTAACCATCTCTTCGTGATTCACATCACAAGTAGAGTTGACATAGAAGAAAACAACTGGGATGTAATGATGGGGAGAGAATTGATCCCTAGAACAGAGCTTGTAAATTCTAAATTGATTGGGAGTGGTAGAAGATGGCTTGATGATTTCTCTAGCTACTATCTCAACCTTCATCTCCATGCTTGTCTCTATATTTTGCTTTGCTATAAACACTACAAGAGTGGAGAATATAGAGGGCCTTCCACGTATGAGAATATATATATATATATATAGAATAATGACTTGGACTCTTTTTTTTCTCACCCCTAGACCCCTCTTCACTTGATTGGCTACTCTTTATTTCTTTCTTTCTTTTTATTCCTTCTCCTCCAATCACCACCTGCCACGTGTCTGTGAGGGTGGTGGGGGTGGTGATTGGAGGGGTTCTCAATCATCACCCATATATATATATGAACTGAGAAAGGTACTTTCCCATTGGGAAAAGGTAGGGATCATGAAAAAACTTTCATGAAAATGATCATGAAAGATTTATGATATTTGAATTACCTTGATTAGTGTGTGCTGCTTTATTTTAAGTGTAATCTAAGAGTCATAAATCTTTCATGATAATTTTTATGAAAGTTTTTTCATGATACTTAGCATTGCTCTTTCTCATTACACGTGAGCCACGCCTCACGACTTCAACTGTGGATTTTTTATTTATTTATTTTTATTCTCACATTCTAAATCCTAAACTTTAAACCTTTAAGTTTTCATTTTATTAATTTAAGATCTACATTTTTTATAATAACCAAATTCTCCCCAATCTATAGTAGATTGAACTGTCTATTTGGGTCTGTGAGGTCCATTATGAGTATTATCTCAATAATTTGAACAAAAGTAATGTTAGAGACTCACATTTTAGATTCACAAATTTATCCACAATAATGTGGTAAAAAGGTAGGTCTTATATTATTGAGTATGTAACTAATCAAAAGTTGACACCTATCATACTATTTCATTATAGGCCAAATTGTGAGTGTTTTTTTGTGGGTCTTAAATATTTTCCTTTGAACAATTCATTTTTTAGACCACAATATGTAAAATATTCATGAGAAAAATCAGATTGATTCGATAACCATAATCACGTTTTATTTATTGTATTTATCTCTAAAAAAATATATGACTTAGATTTGGAATAATATTTGTCATTCATTTTTTTATAAATAAATGTTATAAACTAATGTGGTTATGGTAATCAAATCGACAAGATTTTTTTATGTATAGTTTACAGGTTGGGTTTAAAAAATCAGAAATGTATTTTGCCCCTAAAAAATCTGCCCCTAATGCCCCTAATGGCCAAAACGACGCCGTTTTGGCCATTTTTCTTTGTTTTTTTTTTTTTTTTTTTTTTCCTCATGCCTTGGTTTTCTGTTTAGGGGCATTCGGGGCACCCTGTTTTCGGGGCCCCAACCACTACTGTTAAAAAATATGCAGTTCAAATTTTCAAGATAGGACTCATGATGCCCAAAATAAAATTTGATAGAAAGTGAAAGTGAAAGAAAAGAAATAAAAAAAAACAAAATATGAAAATTTTGTAGCAAAAAGATATAAAAATTTAAAAATTTAGTTATAAATAACTCAAAATTCTAATTTTCTTGTTTTTTTTAACAAAAAAATTAAAAATTAGTTACAATGCTAATATAGGTTGTACAAAAAAAATTACCCTCAACCATTTTCAAGCTAAACAAAATCATAAAAGCTAAATTGTTTTTTTCTCTTTCATCCATCCTAAACAAATTGAGCTAAAGTAAGCGGGAGAGAATCTATCTCATTCTTGGTATGATGTCAATGCCAATGCTCAATCCATTTCGGTTAACTTTTCCTGCTGAGTAGGGGTGATAAACGAACTAAACAGCTCAAGTTCAACTCGTGTTCGACTCATTAAAAGTTCATTTGAGCTCAGTTTGTTAAGTAAATAATAAGTCATGTTTGAATACATTTCGAAACTCATTAAAATTTTCAAAATTACTCGGTTAGCTCGGTTCGCTAAGTCGAAAACTATAAAAAAATATCAAATTACTTGAACACGACTCAATCAAAACTCATTTGAGTTCAGCTCAAAAGTTTAACGACTTAAATTTTGAACAAATTTTGAAACTCGTCAAAATTATCAAACCAAACTTGAACAATTAACTGTTCAGCTCATTTATCACCTCTACCGTTGAGTGATAATGATAAATAATTGAGAATGTTTTTTTAAAAAAAAAAAAAAAACCCCTAGAATTTAACCTCAATAACAAATTAAACCCTAAATTTTTAATTTTACCATTTTAAACCCTACATTTTTAAATGAGTTCCAATTCATTCTTTGAAATGAGTTTTAAATTCCGCTTAAAACAACTAAACTAAAGATGCATTTTATCAAACACATTACCTACCCACTTTGTTTTGTTGCAGACATTTTAAAGTTGATGTGGCTTATGTGGGCATAGTGTAATCCACAACCTTTGCTGGGTGGAACAACCTCGCTTTAAATTAAAGTTGTGGGGCAAGTGTATTATTGGTTTCGGAGAATTGTGGAGCCAATCAATTATGAAAGGAGTTGAGGGGTTTTGTCGCCTTTTTTTTTTTCTTTTTTCTTTTCTGCTTCTTTTATTTTATTTTTTCTCCGAAAGTATCCTTCTATCACGCGAGAGGGAAGTGAGAGTTGTTTAGTGGGACCCACTAATCTTAGGTGGCAGCCAGTTAGATGTTTGATCATCTCTTTGAAATGGAAAAACAAGGAATGTTTGAAAAATGGTACGCATGTGCATACACCTTATGATTTTACTAAGATTCATATATTGTGTTAGAGTATCTTTAATGGGTTTTGGCTCACCCTCTGTGGAAAACAACTTTCAGGTGTTAATGATATGCCTCCGCAAAAGACATAGCTTGGGAGGACTCGAAGCTTAAGACTTTTTTTTTTTTTGATGTAATTATTTTGTTTACGTCTCGGGCTTTATTTGTATTGAGTTTAAATCATTTTGTTATAACCAAGCACGGTCATGGAAAGTTGTAGCCATTAGGGCATTTCCTTATTCGGTTTGATTTCCGTTTTACTCTTGTATCCATGTCATATGATATAGATTCAAAATCTAGGATTTGTGAATATATATCGCATACTGTAGACGCGCCCGAACGTCACGGGCTCCGTGCGCGAAATGGGCGCGAAATCCGTTTTGTTCATTAGCTTACTACAGTTCGGACTCAATGTCACGATTCTGAATCTAATCTCGCAAAGTGCAATGCAAGACCGATAAATCACCAAAGAGTCCAAATCCGGCAAATCATTTTGGAAAACTGATTTTTATAAAGAAGTGCCAAACATGGACTGCTTTGCCAGATACAGAATTGCCACCTAAATGTTTTATTTTGGGAAATTTAGGAAACCCTGACTCGTGCCTAAGGCCACGTGTCTGTCATCACCAAAGTTGCCTCGGCTCGGAAACTTGGATACGAGAGGGGAATGTCATGCAATGAGCACCCCCGCTCGCCCGATCAAAGATCGGCCTTTACTAACATGATATATTGTTTTTTAAAACACATGCGTTCTTCTTCCGGTATATTAGTCTAGAATTACTACGTGATGCGCACAGTATACAAGTATAGACTAGATCGCCTAATTTGGAACAAAACATTGCACATTTGTTTGTTTTGAAAATGGTTTTAAAGTTTGCTACTCGCAAGTAGGCTAAATCGAGGATTTCAATGAATTGTTCTAATTCAAGCAATCCAACCTTCACCCACAAGCATTCATGCAATTAAACACATAAGCAGTTAGCCTCATGGCAAGCATACTATCATGGCAACACTCACGCTCATGCAAGATGCTAAAGCATAAAAATTTACCTAGTACTCCGAGCCAAAGAAAGAAACTAATTAGAAATCATGCATGAATCCTAACTATGCTGAGATGCCTAATGCAACACATGCAAGAATGCAACTAAGATAGGCTCGGCTATTCTAAAATGGCATGTGAAATGCAACAATTGATACATGTATTCAACTTGGTATTGAAATACAATGCAGTTAGTATGATGCGCCGAGCCCGGTGCATGCAAGACAGATGAATGATGCATGCATGCAAAGCATAAGTATGCTAATTGAAACATGCCCTAAAATTAACCACTGAAAGCAGGTAAGTAAAAGGGAGAAAGAAATGGGGGTTGGAAGACATGCATCGCACACACGCACGCTTATTACAAAATTCGCCTTCTCGACGGAGGGTCCGAATGAATACGCTAAGCTAATCAACTAATCTAATAATCTAATTAGACTAATTATTACACAACCAAATTGAATAACTAGCTACAACTAATTATTACAAAATTTTAACTAATTAACAAATTAATTAATTACAAACAACAAATGCTAACTAATAAGTAAACATTAAATCAGGCTGCCTCAGCTCTGCCTTGAACAAGGAATGATGCATGCTCTCGATTCTCGTCCCGAAAAGCTCTCCAAATGCTCTTTAGAGTCTCTGTCTGCAGGGTGTGCTTTAAGAACTAGCTGCTGGATCTTACCAAAACAGTGCTGAGGAGTGCACCAGTGGCCTGCCGGCCATGAAGAGCTTCTGCCGACCCCTTTGCCGACCAAGAGTGTATACTGCCGGCCACGAATGAAGAGCTGCTGGCCAAAAATGGAAGGGTGCCGGCCACTGGTGTGCTGTGACACCAAGCTGCAGCAGAGCACAAAATAGAGAAAATGGAGGGTCTCCCAAGGGTATGTACGCACTATGCCACTCCATATCACCTCAAAACATCAAGGGAGAGGCATAATTAGATCCAAGACCATCAATCACACATCTCGATGCATGATGGCCAAAGATCCAATATGTGCAAATTTCAATAAATGCATGACAAATAAGACACGAAGACCATCTCCTCATCATAAAGAATCAAAGTAAATGAAGACTAAGGGAGATTGGCTCATTTCATCACTTCAAGTATGAAATGAGCTAATCCACCTTGCGTTCAATACGACATCCGATTAAACGCAATGCAAAACATGTAAACAACATGACATGCCAACAACATGCTAATCTTGGTATGAAATGCACTATTCTAACATGCAAACCATCATGCGCAACATATTAAGGGGCCAAGAATACCAATGCTAGTGAGGAGGATAACACTATAAGTGTTAGGTTTTATTATTGGCAATCCCGTTTGACAAGGATTTCTTTAAGAAATTGATTTTCTTCCAAAACTAGGATTACTTTTGGATTTCTATAAGTAATTGGATTTATTCCAAAACTAGGATTACTTTTGGATTTTCTATAAATAGCTGGTTTTCTCCCAAAACTATTCAATTCCTCCAGATCTTCTTGTTGGATATTAAGGTTTATATCTGGGGATATTTTGTTAGTTTTCTTTGATGTTTTATTGAGTATTCAACTCAGGGTTTAAAGAGAGTACATCAAAAGTTTTGTTTGTTATACACAAGAGAGAGAGAAAGTTGTTCTTCGGTGGATTCTGAAGAATTCGAGCCTGAAGCTTCGGTAGATTCTGGAGTGGCTCATCGTAAAGACAATGTGGCTCATCGTAAAGACAATTCCGAGGTGAAGACGGGGTTGGAAGAGGCACATAGAGGTTAGTTCAATTAGGCGTGGATTCGCTAGGTAATTGAGAGTATACTTGTGTAATTCCTTTAAATTTTCTTAGTGGACTGTTTTGTGGCTGTTACTCGTGGTTTTTTAATCACAGTTGGAGGTGTCAAATTGTGGTTTTTCCACGTAAGATTGTTGTGTCGATTTGTCTTTTATTGTTTGATTGGGATTGTTATATTCTGCTTAAAATTGGTACATAATCACAAATCAACATCTAGGGTTACTAGATTTTTCAATTGGTATCAGAGCAGGTCGTTCTATTTTTTTTTCAAAAAAATTCTTTTAGAACGAGATCTTGTTTGACAAGGATTTCTTTAAGAAATTGATTTTCTTCTAAAACTAGGATTACTTTTGGATTTCTATAAGTAATTGGATTTCTTCCAAAACTAGGATTACTTTTGGATTTTCTATAAATAGTTGGTTTTCTCCCAAAACTATTTAATTCCTCTAGATCTTCTTGTTGGATATTAAGGTTTATATCTGGGGATATTTTGTTAGTTTTTTTTGATGTTTTATTGAGTATTCAACTCATGGTTTAAAGAAAGTACATCAAAGGTTTTGTTTGTTATACACAAGAGAGAGAGAGTTGTTCTTCGGTGGATTCTGAAGAATTCGAGCCTGAAGCTTCGGTGGATTCTGGAGTGGCTCATCGTAAAGACAATTCCGAGGTGAAGACGGGGTTGGAAGAGGCACATAGAGGTTGGTTCAATTAGGCGTGGATTCGCTAGGTAATTGAGAGTATACCTGTGTAATTCCTTTAAATCTTCTTAGTGGATTGTTTTGTGGCTGTTGCCCGTGGTTTTTTAATCACAGTTGGAGGTGTCCAATTGTGGTTTTTCCACGTAAAATCGTTGTGTCGGTTTGTCTTTTATTGTTTGATTGGGATTGTTATATTCTGCTTAAAATTGGTACATAATCACAAATCAACATCTAGGGTTTCTAGATTTTTCAATAAGCATGCATCACAATGCTCAAACATCCATACCAGCTTAAAACAGAGTTACACCATGCCCAAAACAGTGGCTAAACATGCTAAGATAGAAGCTCAAAGGACTATACAAACATGCATGCATATTAGCCCAAGCTTAAGGCACAAAACCCAACTCTCTAAAGGCATTGAAAGAGTGAAATATGGATTGCAATGGCATATGTTCCAGCACTGATATGACATGCAAAATGACTTGGAATCATGCAAACAACCCATGTAATACATGTTGAAAAGCTCAAAAGTATCAAAGCTAGTGAAGTGTATTACACTAGAGGCATGTAAGGCAATGCTCAAATGGCCAAACCAACCCTAAACAGACCCTATGCAGGCCAAAACAGTAACAAAGATGGACTGAGATGATGGCTTGAAAGGCAAGAAAATGAGGCTCATACAATGGCTCACAAATAAGACATAAATGTACAACTCTCAAGAGCACTTAAAGAGTGGAAAACATGGAAGTGTAACAGCACTATATGCTCTGAAATATCATTCCAAATGATGCCAAGGCATGCAAACATCACAAGTATAGCATGGTAGGGGCCTCAAAACTCAAGACTAGTCAAGGCATTTGCACTATAACTATACAAAACATGAGTCATATGACCATGGCAGCCCAAAACAGTCCTAAAATAGCCCAAAATATGAATAAAATCATGCTGGAGCATAGCCAAAATATGCTAGAATAACGAGCCAAAACATCATGCACGCAAAGCTAGTAAGCAAGATTTGCACTACAAGTACATGAAGCATGCAAGAGGCTATCAAACCAACTTTAGACAGAGTTATGACATGTCAAGAAAGCCACAAAATCATGCTTAAACTAAGCTAATTCAAACTACAAAAGCATTGTAAGGCTACAAGTAGGATTTCACTACAAGTGTAATAAGCATGCAAGAGGTGACCAAGACAGCCAAAAACAGAGTTATGGCAGGTCTGGAAAGTCACAAAAATGAGCCTAAACAAAGCCACTAAGAAGTAGAAGCACATGCTCTTTTGGTAGGCTATCAAGATAAACAAACAAGACAAGAAGAGGGGGGGACCACCCCCTCATATTTTGAGCCTCAAAACCACAAGTCTACCACTGAAAATCCACTGGATTTCAGTGGCTAAAAGGCCAAACAAAGACTAACTCAAGACCTTAACACAAGGTTCAAAAGAAGGCCAAACAAGGCACACAAGAGGGTAGAACACCCTCAACACCAAAGAGGCCTTAAACAACCATCAAAAGCACTTAAACACAGAACTTTTTTCAGTTGAAAGTAAGGCCTAAAACAATATGCAAGGATGGCCAAAATGGTATACAAACAAAAGCTTAAAAGGGGAATACACTCACCCTTGAAGCACAACTTCGAAACCAGCAACCTCTGAGGCCAAAAACCAACTTTCAGAGCTCAAATAACACTCCTAAGAACCTCAGCTCAAAGATGGTGGTGCATCACTATGTGTTGTAGTGCAAAAGTGATAGAAAAATGCACTTTAAGGCACAAACAAACACAATATAGAGAGAGAAAGAGAAATATATATATAGAGAGAGATATATCTTCTCAAAAGTTGCTGAACCTCTGTAAGGAAGGCAAAGCCTCTCCTTATATAGAGGACTGCAAAGCAAAGCTTGTTAAACAAGCTTGAAAAGGGCTTATCCCTCCATACACGTATATGGAGGAGGGATGAGTGAAAACCAGCTGGCTCAAAAGATCTGGCGTGAAAACTGCTGAGACAAGGTATTCTACCGGCCATCAGCAGTGGCCGGCAGTGCCTCATTGATGGCCGGTAGGCTTCATCAATGGCAGGCAGGGATAAATACATGGCCGGCAGTGGCAGAGAGTGGCCGGCAATGCACCATGAGAAGCATGCTGAAAGGACCAACACATGGTCCAAAAAAAAGGCAAAAAGGATACAGGGTTTGGAAAGCTCAAACCTGTGACGTTCCACCGCAAAAGTCGAGTACTCGACGAGCAATCGAACTTGTGGCTGGATGTACCTGCAAACACAACCAAGTCTTGAGGATTGTCAAAAATGGGGTGTCTATAGTTGCCCCTCTTTAACAGAACTCGAAAGTCACAAAGTAACGGGAGTGAATGTCAAAGCCCAGAGACGACCCATTTTTGACAAGGCCGAAGACTCGGGCAAACATTCAATATAACCATACAGAGATGCGCCCGCAGGCTGGGGCAAAATGCAAATGACATGCACGATGCAAGAGCATAAATTATGATTATGCAAAGAAAACTGCAATGAGGCATTTATGCAAAATAAATACAACAATTTAAGGAAAGCAAATAAGAAAGTGTAGTCCTACACATTCCAACAGAAAGGATGTAAGAGAATTATGCAATTCTCACTGCATCTCATGCGAAGAAAATTAAAAGCAACTACCGAGGACACCCGGGGTCTCAAACACAACATCTCTTAGCGTATCACACGCAGGAGAGGAAATGACTATGCAAGAAAGCACAGTCATCCAAACGCATGTCAAACGCGAGAGGAGAGAGATACGTCCAAACGCATGCCCAATGCGAGTGGAGAAGGGTTGCGCAAGAAAGCACAATGCTCAAAGCAGCACGGGTACGTCCAAACGCGGCACACAAGTGGAGAAAGGTTTGCAGAACACGTAATAAACGCGAACATGCGGGTACGTCCAAACATGGCACGCGAGTGGAGAAAGGGTTTGCAGAATGCGTAATAAATGCGAACATGCGGGTACGTCCAAACGTGGCACGCGAGTGGAGAAAGGGTTTGCAAAACGTATAATAAACGCGAACATGCGGGTACGTCCAAACACGGCACGCGAGTGGAGAAAGGGTACAGAACGCGTAATAAACGTGAACATGCGGGTACGTCCAAACGCGACAGGCTAGTGGAGAAAGGGTTTGCAGAACGCGTAATAAACGCGAACATGCGGGTACGTCCAAATGCGGCACGCGAGTGGAGAAAGGTTGGCAGGACGCGTAATAAACGCAAACATGCAGGTACGTCCAAGCGCGGCACGCGAGTGGAGAAAGGGTTTGCAGAACACGTAATAAACGCGAACATGCGGGTACGTCCAAATGCGGCACGCGAGTGGAGAAAGGTTTGCAGAACGCGCAATAAACGCGAACATGCGGGTACGTCCAAATGCGGCACGTGAGTGGAGAAAGGTTTCAGAACGATGCAAATATATAGAATGGATGTTTAATACGGCAAGCAAACGCTAGGTGAAAACAAAAGCATGCTTGATAAAGACACCTTGAAGGCAACTTCCGGTTTACCTCCCGGAAGAGTTGTGATGCGTTTAAAGTATACACCTTGTGCGCGTTGATGGGCGATGACCACCGTACATTGAAAACATGATTCCGAGCTTCCACGGGAGCATTTTGAATCAAATTTTGAACACTCCTCGGAATTGTTGGAACCCAAGGACACATACCAAGGTAAAATAGGCAGAGGAAGCTGGTGGAGGATTGTCGGCCATCAGGGAAAGCTGACGGCCCCCTGCCGGCCATCAGTGGCCACTGTCGGCCATCAATAATGCACTACCGGCCATCGATGTGCCCCTGCCAGCTATCGATGGCAGATTCGGGCAATTCGGTCTTTTCAGCCATGTGTCTTTAAATATACCCAAAATCACTTCATTTCCTCCACACCCCTTGCACAAGAATCATTTCCCTTGCTCTCTAGGTGCGCCTTCTCTCTAGATTCACGTGTTCTACGCGTTTCCCAACACCCTAAACAACCTTGAATCGTTAAAACCCCTTTGTTCTCTTCGATTTGAACTGATCAGAATTTGAATCTGAGGCATCTTTTGTCATTTCCACCATTCAAGGATCATTTCCCCCGAACTTCTCTCGAGGTTAGTTAGCTTTTCCCGGGTTTTTTATTTTATTTGAATTTTTCTCTCTCCTAGGGTTTGATTTGTTCAAAACTTCACTATTTTGCTCATTTTTGCATCTATTTCAGATGGCTGATGATATTCCGCATGATGGGGGTTTCCCCGCACTCCCTCCAGTGGGGCTTACTGCAGACTTTACAGCTGAGCCGAGGGTCGAGCCTCAGCCTTTACTACCGAGCGTACGCCCCTTTAACCCCGCGAGGTATCACCCGGAGACTCACATTATACCAGTGGCGGGAGGCATCCACAGTTTCACTGATTTCGATGAGGATGCGCCAGACGACCACTTGCTGAGAGAGCCCAGGTCTCATTTGTCGGCCATTGCTGTGGAGGTGCCAACTTACTTTTATGCAGTATTTATTCTCAACTACTTATATTTCTTGAACTCTTTTGATCTGATTGCGTCACATGCTCTGATCTGGCTATATTTCATACATTGTTGCTCTGCATTTAACTGTACTTCACACATCGCTGCCTTGTATGTACTGTATACGACTGCACCTCATGCATCTCTCTTCTGGATTCAATTGTATCTTCAATACATCACTGGTCTAAATGCAACTGTATTTTCAATACATCACTGGTCTAAATGCAACTGTATTTTTAATACATCACTGATCTGATTTCGACATATGCACTGCCAATAGGACGGATCCCACTCCTTCAGAGGTTATGGTGCGACGACAGCTCAGGATTGGTATGATGTACTTCCCGCGAGGGTCCGCCAGATCATTGACGGAACCGGCTTCAGCCTATTTTGCTCCAGCCTGACACGAGTTACAGCGAGTCGCCCTCTCCTAGGGGCTCTTGTGGAGAGGTGGTGGGACACCACCAACTCTTTCCACTTCTCCGCGACGGGAGAGATGACGATGACTCCTTTTGACTTCGCCATGATCACTGGCCTAGGCGTAGGAGGTGATCCGATTCCCCTTGATCCCGACATGGGAGAGTGGGTGGCTGCATGGGATACATTACTTGCAGCGCGTCCACCCACACTTCGAGCGGGCATGGTTAGATATACCTGGTTCAAGGAGCATTACAGAAGGAAGGATCCCGAGATTGATGAGGAGGTGGAGCAGTACGCTAGGGGTTTCCTCCTATTCCTTTTCAGTACCACCTTGTTTTCGAACAGGTGGAATATCGTGGGTTTATACTTCCTGGGCGCTTTGGTGGTGCTCCAGCGGGTTCATTTCTATGACTGGGGCGCAACCGGCCTTACCACTCTCTACGGATACATGAGCTCGACCTCTCGGATGTACGGGAGGTTGATCGACTGCTACTGGCGAGCTTGGGAGGTACACAGCTTAGTTTCCCCTTTTCATTATTTTGCTTAGTATTTGCCACTTTCATTTTGTTCAACACTTGTACTTTCTGCATTCTCTGTATCTGCTCTTGTACTGTATGCTTTCTGCTTTGCATTTTCTGTACACCATACATACTGCACACTACATACCATACACTGCACACACAAAATCTAATATCTGCTCTAGACCTGCACTCCTTATGCGTTGTACTGCATTCTGCTTTCTGCATGTTCTATACTCTATTCATACACTGTACTGATAGAACATGCAGCAGGGGGAGCGGGACGAGGGAGCTGTGGGTGTACAGTTGTGGGTGTACGCATACTTCTCGACACTTGCTCTAGAGCCTGTGGAGAAGACTCCAGCGACAGTCCCATTTTTTGATGTATATGACGGCTAGCTCCGTCGTAGGACCCGAGAGAGCTTTATGTTCTTTCGGCAGTATTTCGATCCGGTCATGGCGCGCGAGGTAATTTTGCAATGAGATTATTTCAATTAACCCGATGCACCCAAATTAGTTATTTGACAACTGATCATCTTGTTCATTCTCTTTTCTCAGATCACGTGGCAGCCATGGGATGTGATTCCGTCAGGACTCTGAGATCAGTACCACACTGCTCGGACTGTCTCTCACTGCCACATCCTCTTCGAGGGCCCGATCTGTCGCGCCTGGTTTTTGAGTGAGCGGTTCGTCCGCCAGACCTTGGGATTGTCTGTTCCATTTGTACCAACGGCACCTCCACCATCGATGAGGGAGACACACAGGCTGTCCGTCGACTAGGTGATTCAGTTCATGGTAGGACTGGAGACGGATTACTTCCACGCAGAGGGCGACTACGCGACCTTTATTCAGATGCATTTGATGCCACCTTTGTCCGGTGTCCGAGGAGGAGAGGGAGCGAGGGCTTCAGCTGCGAGAGGGAGAGGCGGAGCGACCATATCTCATAGGAGGAGAGGTCCTGAGGAGAGATAGGGGACTGGATGGCCATAGCTGCCTACTATTATGACATGCCGAGGGCGGGCTGGAGAGACTTATCAGATTCCCATCGCTCCTCCTCCAGCTGGCCACGAGCTCGTCGGAGTTCGAGGCTCGACCCCGGTATATGCCATACTTTTCATTTCGCGCATTCATGTCATTTCAATTGATATCCCGTAGATTACTAATTATCTCAACACTTTGCAGGCTTCCATAGAGTACACTAGTCAGTCTCTGGAGCTGACGGCCTCGGTGATGGGGATGCTGCAGACGAGCATGGACCTACTCAGTATTTACAGTATTCCTATAAGTTCTTTCAAACTACACTTCATGCCACAAAGTATTTTCTTGACACGTCATCATTTGCACAGTTCCACACTGCACTGATCTGATACATTGCTCCTATACACCGCTCACGGTACACATACACTGCAAATCATTCACTGCTCACAGCACATTATTCTTTGCATCTGATACATTTTCTTACTAATGCATTTTGGCGAATTGCCCTTTTTCAGATTCCTTTCCTGATGCCAGGTCCATCAGATGCCCCAACAAGAGCAGGGGCGGGTCCTTCAGCACCTCCCCGAGCAGCAGGGGGAGCGGGACGAGGGACTCCAACGCACAACCGTAGCCGAGTTAGGCGTACTCACGCCGGGAGTAGTTCACAGGGGCCTGCCCCAGATGATGATGAGTCTGACGAGGAGGCAGTGAGTCCGTAGTCAGAGTCGTCTAAGGATGGAGATGAGGCTGGGGATGGTTCGGGTTCAGAGTCAGGTGCTGATGGTGACGATGTTCCAGAGTCCTCTCAGTCGAGGAAGAGGGCGAGGAGGACCTCTCAGCCTTAAAGTGACTGGCGCCGATTCAGATGCTCTATTTTTGCTTTATTTCTCTTTTTACTAGTAGTTTTGCACATTGTACTGCGTCAGGTAGGTTTTATTTTTTTTTCAAAACTATATACTTTTGCAAAAGAAAATATGATGGAATGAAACAGCTCTTTTTGTTGAAAAAGTGTTACATTTGTACATTCTATGCATCGCATCACTTTACACAACAATGTAAATGAGATTGAACTTTGTTTTGAAAACTAAACACTCGAATTGCATTAATCAGGTAGTGAACCGACTAACAACAAAACAACTCGATAAGAAAAACAAAGCCTTAACAAGTTTACAACTCGATAAGCAAGTTACAACAACTCGATAAATGAGAGGAAGATGGTTACAACTCGATACAAAATTGAAGACTGATACATCTTGAACGAGACACAACAAGACAAAAACAAGACCTTAAAAGGCACAAATAACAGGACCCTGCTGCAGCAAACAACTGGGTCTTCACCAAAAAGGTCAGTGAGCATGAGGGAGAGGCTGCCGGCCACAGGGGAAAGCCTGCCGGCCATCAGTGTGCCACTGCCGGCCACTGATGAGCCACTGCCTGCCATCAATAAGCAGGTGCCGGCCATCGATGGCAGACTCTCTGAAACGTCGACATTTGTCCTCCACTCACTGCCTTATCTTCTATATGAGCTCCAGCTTCGGGATTTCCTCATTCTAACTCAGTTTTTGCACCAAATGGAAGCATTTCTTATCCAAAATCTCACAAATTGGATTGCCAACTTGGATGGCTCGAAAAAGCTGAATTTCCGGGGCTTTGGCATAAATGCACTATTCACGTTGAGTCGCACCCTGCTGCGTTTTCCGTTCCTTTATGCCGCAGCAAAGTTTTGGAATCCAGTAACACACGTGCTTAGCTTTGGCGGGCAAGAGATGTGTCCCACTTTCGAGGACTTCCAAGCTTTAATGGAATCCGAGCACAATGAAGAAATCTTGCCTCAATTCCGCTTCGGCTACGTCCAAGCCTTACGATGGATGTGCGGCCTTACTTTGCATGACGCTCGATCATTGATTCATGACAGAGAGCTAGACATTCCGAGCTTGATTCATCGTTTTTCTGATGCCGGTGACCGTGGCGATCATCATTGGCAGGGTTATCAGCGACATGTGCTTTGCTTGTGCATGTTGTCTTATTTCTTGCTTGCCTCAGGCTCCAGTGGGTTTAGCACCCGTTTGATTGAAGTTGCCGAGGGCTTAAAAGAGGGCAAAGGCTGCATTGCCATAACACTAGCTGAGACATTGATGGGCTTAAACGCTTTTCATCGCTGGGAGACGACTAGATTTGCGAGGAGTCCACTACTACTGCAGGTAATGTTTCCCACCCCACCTCATATATATTTCTCACATCACTCGGCCCTCAGGCTCAATTTTTCTCTCAAAACCCTTTTCTCACTTTTTCTTTCAACGCACACCTCTCTATTCTTTAATCTCTCATTTTTCATCCCTCCCCAAATATGGTTGATGGACAAATTGAAGGTTGTGGACTCGTGCTCAGCATATTCAGCTTGCAGCTATTTCTTCCGACGACGTCTAGTCGATGCCCCTAATGAGGAATGGTAGTGCAACTGGATGTGCAGTTTGTCCGCTACCAGTATTGCTTGGCGCTGCCCCTGGCTTAATCTACCGGTGATGAGCTACAACATGACTCACCAGCCCGGGATTCAGTTGATTGGCTTGACAAACTGTGTCCTTTACTTTCCGTTCCGTATCCGGCACTAATTCAGGCATGATCAGATTTGCCCGGAGGAAGGGATAGAGTATCCTGTTGCATTTCCGGTCCAAGGCGCATAGCTAGTTCGGTATGCCACAACCTGGAGGACGAGAGAGCTTCTTGCCCCCGCTCCCATTTTCAGTTGCACCCTCTCTGACGAGTGCATAGCTTGGCTTGATGAGGAGGCACAGGTTGGGCCCACTTTGGCATCAGAGGCTTCCACCAACTCTGGGAGGAGACGCAGGAACACCTGACTATGCCCCGAACTTACTTGCTTTAATCAGCACTTTCAAGTTTTCTTTATGAATGTAATAAAAACAACTTCAATTTGTATTCAAGAGTAGGAGAACTCTGTACTGAAATCAATGTAATTGAAAGTTGTGGGTACTGAAAATTTTCCATTTGGTCCAAAAATGGTCTAAGTTGTAAAAAGATTAATTTGAGCAAAAATCAACTTTTATTAAAACTTTTCAAAATCATTTTCGATATGGATCACAACTGGATACACCCGAGATCTAACACTGAGATGTATAACCCGGATCCCAACAACTAGAAAGTTGCCCCTACTCTGAATGGCACTGCACGGGAGACCACAACCGAGCTCTTGAATGCAAGATAGACAAAGATGACCAAACATGATCACATGGACAAAGTTGATCGAGGAAGTGTTTATGTCTGGACTTCAGGATGAAGTTGCCTACGTATCCCAAAGATGGGAATCAAGCCTTACGTAGTTCGGCTTGGGTTCACTCGTGTATTAACACTCTTCTTTTGCGCTCTAACTTTTGCCAAGGCTGCCCTTTCTGGGTTTTCAACCTTGTCAGCTTAGTTTTTATTATTTCAAATTTTTTGTACTCTAACTTTTGCCTAGGTCGCCCTTTCGGGTTTTCGGCCTAGCGAGCTACTCAGGGATAATACTTCTTCAACTTGTACATGTTGATCGGTTGGAAGAACTCTAGGCCATCTAGATCCATCAGAACTACAGCTCCGCCCGACCAGATAGACTTGATGATATAAGGACCAGTCCAATTGGGTCTGAACTTGCCCCTAGGGTCGTAGATGGGAGCTCGGTTGTCTTTAAGCACCAAATCTCCTTCTTTCAAATTCCTGAACTTAACCTTCTTGTTGAAAGCCCTGGCAATTCTTCGTTGATAACCCTGAACATGATACAGTGCTTTCAGCCTTCTCTCATCAAACAGCATGAGTTCTTCGAACCTACTTTGCTGCCAATCTACCTCAGCTATCTGACACTTAGCCAATACTCGCAATGACGGAACCTCAACTTCGATAGGCAGAACAGCCTCCATCCCATAAACCAAAGAATACGGAGTCGCTCCAGTAGAAGTTCGAATTGAAGTACGGTAGCCCCACAGAGCAAATGGCAGCTTATCTGGCCAATCTCGGTAGGTTTCCACCATCTTCTGCAGTACATGCTTGATGTTCTTGTTGGCAGCCTCAACTGCTCTGTTGGTCTGCGGCCGATATGTGGATGACTTATGAAAAGCCACGTTATACTTCTCCAACAAGTCGATCACTTCCTTCTTGAAGTGAGAACCATTATCTGAAATAATCTCGTTCGGGACCCTATAGCGATAGATGATGTTGTTCTTGATGAACTTGGCGACATGCGAAGCCTTCAACACTGCATAAGATTGGGCCTCAACCCACTTTGTGAAGTAGTCTATCGCTACGAGAATGTACTCATGCCCGTTGGACCCCTTCGGGGTGACAGCTCCAATCACATCAATCCCCCAGACTGAAAATGGCCATGGCGAAGTCATGTTGTACAGCTTCGACAGCGGAATGTTTATGCGGTTTGCATGGATCTGACATTTGTGGCATCGCTGGACAAAGCTAATACAATCCTCCTCCATGGTGGACCAATAATAACCCTGTCTAAGGATCTTCCGGGCTAGCATCACCCCGTTCATGTGCGCTTCGCACTCTCCTCCATGGATGGCCTCCATCAGACATTTGGATTCTTCAGTATCAACACACAGTTTATGCATCCCGAGATGACCTCTCTTGTACAGTTTACCCCCGCAGACGATGAATTGAGCAGCCATTCTTCGAATTACCCTCTTATCTTTGGCATTTGCCCCTGATGGATATGTCTCTTATTCCAAGAAGTTCCAGACATCGTAATACCAGGGATTCTCATCATGTACCTCATCTATGGCGGCAATCAGCTCGTAGGCAGGCATAAATTTCTATTCGATAATGATCGGACGCATCCGGACTCCAAAATGGATGTCTATCATAGAAGATGGAGTTGCTAATGAATCTGCGAACCTGTTGTTCTCTCTTAACAGATGAGCGAAATTCAGTTTCTCAAACCGAGGAATCAGTACGTCCAAGGTCTAGTGATAGATTCTCATCTTTTCTTCTTTGACTTTCCAATCTTCTTTAGCTTGAGATACAACAAGGTTCGAGTCCCCGATGATGTCCAACCGTTTTGCCCCTAGTTCTAGGGCAGCTTCTAGACCAGCAATACATGCCTCATACTCTGCCTCATTGTTTGAGACTTTGAACCGGAGTTTGAATGCTAAAGGTATGAGGGAATTGTCGGGTGCTATCAGCAACACCCCTATCCCATACCCGTATTGGTTTGACGCTCCGTCAAAGTACATTGTCCAAGTCTTTTCTTCGACATGCAGAATGGCCTCATCTGGGAATAGGTACTCAACTGCTTCATCCCCTTCAACTGGGTGATCGGCTAGGAACTACGCTACCACTCTCCCTTTTACTGACTTGCACGCCACATACATCAGATCAAATTCGGAAAGTAGAAGCAACCAATGAGCTAACCTACTCGTAAGCACTGGTTTCTCGAAGAGATATTTGATGGGATCTAATCTCGAAACCAGTATTACAGAGTGAGCTAACAGGTAGTGCCACAGCTTCCTGGTAGCCCATTCCAAGGCCAGACAAGCCTTCTCCAACGGAGTATAGCGGGTTTCGTAATCCAGCATTTTCTTACTCAGGTAGTAGATAGCTCTCTCCACTCTGTCCTCAGACTCCTGTGCAAGCATGCAACCCATTATAGTTTCAGTTACTGAAAGATACAGAATCAACAGTTTCCCCGGCTCAGGTGGTGACAACACAGGTGGGTTCTGTAAATATTGCTTGATCTGTTCAAAAGCAGCTTGACATCGGCTATCCCATTGGAATTTCTTTCTTTTCTTCAGGAGACCAAAGAGTGGTTCACAAGTCAAGGTTAATTTTGCGATAAATCGTCTTATGAATTGCACTTTACCAAAAAAGCCTCGAACCTCCTTTTCAGTCCTTGGTGGTGGCATTTCTAAGATGGCCTTGATTTTGGAAGGGTCGACTTCGATACCTCTCTGTGTGATCAAGAACCCCAGCATTTTTCATGCTGTAACACCAAACGTACATTTTTGAGGATTCAGCCGCAACCGATACTCTCTGATCCTTTGAAAGAATTTTTACAAGGCGGTGTAGTGGCCTTCTCTTTCCTTGGACTTGACAATCATGTCGTCCACGTACACCTCAACCTCTTTGTGGATCATGTCGTGTAATATTGTGGTCGTGGCCCGTTGATATGTAGCTCCAGCATTCTTCAGCCCAAACGGCATCACCCTATAGCAATAGGTCCCCCACGGGGTGGTAAAAGCAGTCTTCTCCCGGTCTTCGGGTGCCATCAATATCTGATTGTAGCCTAAAAAGCCATCCATAAACAAGAGCAACGCATGCCTTGCAGTGAAGTCCACTAATTCGTCGATATGCGGCAGAGGAAAGTCGTCCTTCGGACTGACTTTATTCAAATCCCTGAAATCCACACATACCCGAATTCTGCCATCATTCTTCGGTACCGGAACGATATTGGCCAACCAAGTTGGGTATTCAGATACCAACAGGAACCCTGCGTCAATTTGCTTGGTGACCTCTTCTTTGATCTTGATAGCCCAGTTCGGGCGGATCCTTCTGAGTTTCTGCTTAGCAGGTCAGGCCTCTGGGTCAAGAGGGATCCGGTGCTGTACAATCTCAAGATCGATTCCAGGCATGTCTTCGTAGGACCACGCGAAAACATCTTTGAAATCTTTTAACAAAGCGACTAAACGCTCGCGCTCCTCCGAAGACAACGTGGACCCAATCTGGACCAGCCGCGGGTCCTTCTCAGTATCAACGTTAATTGTGGTGATTTCATCAACCAAGGGTTTTACAAACCTCTCCTGCTCTTGATCAAGCAAATATTTCAAAACCGGAGGAATTTCTTCCTCGTCGTTTTCATCAAAATTTTGAAAGTCCTGATTAATGCAATAAATCAAAGGCACAGAAAAGTAATCGAAGGCCACAGCTGCACAATTCTCATTAATCACTTCCACATCGTCTGATTCCTCTGTTACAACAGACTCAAAGGAAAAAGAAAAAGATGACCTAGACAGGACTGTGGCATCCGCGTTGTCACCCCCAAGAATACCGGACTCATACTCAGACGAGCTGGAACCTGATTCCGACTCTACGGACTCAGTGGAATCAGATTCTGGCTCATTACCTGACCCGGTGCTGCTTGATAAGAATCCCTCCTCGTATTGCCAGACGAGGAAGGGTGCGATGGACGCATCCAAAATGTTTGAAGGTGGGCTCGCAGTCGTTTCATTCCCAATCATAGACACTGAGAGATCACCCCCCAAGCACTCATGTACGATCGGAGGATCAGAAAGTAGACAAGCCAATGCTACCCCCATTTCAATCTCGGTGCTCTCGGAATCCACTTCCTGGCATTGCTCAACCTTAGCTGGTGGGTCTGTCTGCTCCTCAGTAACATCATCCCCAGACAATTGCAAGTCAAAGAAAATCTCAAATCCCGGCAGGCGCCTCTTCTCTGCGTTTAACCATGGCTCTGGGAAGCCGCAGAACGGAAAGTCTTCCCACTCCTGGACAAAGTGTCCGTTTAGGGTACCCTGGATAGGCCGATGCATCAACTCATAACGCTTCCCGGTCTGCTTAGCTCTGGTCCTTCCGGCCATCTCTTTGCCTTTCCTCACCTAGTCCTCCTTGGTAGGCAGATAGCCTAAGCCAAAGGTATGCGGGTTGTGCGGCACTTCGGCCGATACAGTAATGCCCTTCCGGCCACTTTTTCCTAGTCCCATCCCAAGGATGTGCTGAAGCTTATTCATGAGGTACACAGACTGTGCGCTAACATACAACCCCTCATCAACAGCCAAGATGTTTTGTACAACTCGGGCCTCGGCTAGGGTAAATCTTGACAAGAACACATCTTCCGCGCCATGCTCAATATCCATAACCGGTGTAGACACTTTCGGCGGCGGATGGATTGAAGAATTCCCAAAAACTATGGTCACCCCCTTCCCGTGGGGGTATTTCAACATTTGATGTAGGGTGGAAGAGACCGCCTTCACCTGGTGCAGCCACGGCTACCCTAGGAGTAGATTAAAGGTTGCGGGAACATCCAAGACATGAAAGTCAATTTCGTGTTGTCCTAGACCAACCTTAGTTCGTATCTGTACAGTCCCCATCACCTTTCTGCTGGTGTTGTCGTAGGCCCTTATCACCTGGGCAGTTGGCACAAAGTCTGCGGGCTTCAACCCGATTGCATATGCCGTCCTCAACAGGCACACATTAATAGCAGATCCCGTGTCAACAAGAACCACTGGTATCCACTTGTCTCTATACTCCACAGAGATGTAGAAGGGTTTGTTATGATTTGCGCCCTCAGGCGACAGTTCTTTGTCAAAAAAGGTCAACGTCGGGAAAGCTCCTCCCGGAAAGACCAATCCTACCAGCTACTCAGGCGTGGTGTCGATTGAAAGTTTGGCTTTGTCCATTGCAGAAAGGACAGCTTGTCTATGAACTCTTGAGGTCATAAGCAGTGCCTAGATGGAGATGTCTACTTGTATCTTCTTCAGCTGTTTCAGCACAGCCTCTTCTTCGAGTAACTTTTCTTTCTGCTTCTCCGCCTCTTTGTCCTTCCCAGACGCTTCTGGTTGATCTAAATGTGGGGGCTTGAAATACCGCCCACTCCTAGTCATGTGGTCAACCTCTCCCACATACCAGGTATCATCTGGCTGGCTTTGTTCCCAGTCTTCATCTCTGTGGGCAAGACATAGGTTGTCATCTTCCCACCACATGCCATCGGCAGTCGACAGACACTTGTCTGGCTCCGTTACAACTATTCCTGTGCCCACAGCACCTTCCGTTCCTGTGCCCGCAGCACGTTCCGTTCTTGTGCACACAGCACGTTCTGTCCCTGCAGGGGCTTTGGCCAATCTTCGATCCTTTCCCGCTCAAACTGCTTCCGTGCAGCCTGCTGTTCAGTATCTTCTGTACCCAAACTACCCGTGTTCTGAGCAAAATTCTTTACACCGGTGCTCTCCGGCGATGCAAACTGATTCCCGGCCCTTCCGGCCACTGCTGATGTCTCCGTCCCTGACGAACCCTGTTCTAGCTGAGGTTGTTCAACAACATCCAGTTGGTCATCAAGCCACCCAGTAGTTTCTGCTGACCCATCCAAGTCGAACCAGTTGACAGTCACGTTCCTTGAGTCCTGCTCTTCAAAGAACTGCAGATTTGCAATGTCTTCTCCCAGATCTGCTAGGTCATCTAGCCCCTGATTAGGTCAATCCTCCCGTACTACACAAATCTTTGCCCCCACTGGCAATTCCACATTTGGCTTAACCTGGCCTGTTGATGTAATGTAACCGCTCGGGTTGTACATGAAACTCGCAGACCCCTCAAGCTCTGACTGATCATTCTCATCTGCTTCCTCAGTCGACCCAATTCTATCTTCGATAGCCACCACCACTACTCCTGGTTGGGTTTGGGAGATGTCCAACATGCACAAGTTAGTGCTGTCAGGAATGAACGCCTCCAGCTTGGGTAGGTGAGAATGGGTGATATATATGCTGGGGTCGTATGACACAACCCCAGTCTGGATCAAATTGATGCGTTTGGGAGGTGGAGCTTGGTTATGTGGTGGGAGAGGGTTGGTTGTGACATTCGGTCTCTCCGGAGACACGATCACCCTGTTGTCAATGAGATCCTGAATCTCGTGACACAATCTATAGCACTAGTCGGTGTCGTGACCATGCTGTTGGTGAAAGACGCAGTACTTTGCTGGGTTATAGGAGGGGGGAAGTTTTTCTGGCAATGGTCGCGACTCTAGGGGCTTCAAGTGCCCTTTCCTGATCAGAACCCACAGAGCTTTGGACAGGGGCATGTATAGTGAAGTGAAGGTTCTTTGGCCTCGGGGTGAATACCTGGCTGCTTGTGAGCTACTTCCGGACGCACCGGTGAATGGTGTAGCTGCAAGGGTTTTTGGGGCGGTGGTGGTGACCATTCCCACATCTAAAGATCTGACAGCTACAGCACTGCTTGTGCCTGCATTCGTACTGCGGTTGACTGCCCTCTTGGGCTGCTTTGTGTCATGGTCAATCAGACCTTGTTTCATGGCGTTCTCGATTTGCACCCCAATCTCATGTAGATCTGCAAAGGTGGGAAGGGGGAGGACGATCATTTTCTACATGAGTTTGAGGTAGAGGTTGCGCACAACCATCCGTATTTGGTCCTTGTCGACCGGCCTGATGGTTATCATCGAGGCCTTAGTCCTCCAGTGGGTTACAAAATCGGAGAAGCTCTCCCTCGGCTCTTGCCTAGTTGTCTCGAGATCACGAGTTGTGACCTCGATCTGCATGTTGTAAGAGTATTGAGCTATAAAGGCCTCAGCCATCTCCTCCCAGTTCCTCTTAACGGAGTCCTCCAGCTTTGCATACCAAATAGCCGCTACACCCGACAGGGTCCAGCCAAACAGGGAAAGCTTCTGCAACCTGGAGAGGCCCATCGGCCTTAAGATATCAGAGAATAGCCGCAAATGCACCATAGGATCGCAAGACTCGTCGAAACGGTCTATGTGCGACATTTTAAACCGGTCTGGCAGAGTCACGGCCGAGTCGGTATACCCGTCCTCTATATCCAGGATGGATTTCACGCCTTGAGACTTCTTGAACAGCTTTTCTAGCTTGCTCACTTTTAGCGCTGTGGGGTCCACCTCAAATTCAAAGGGTGTATCCACTAGATTGGTGGGCGCTTTAGACAGTTGGGGTAGGATTGGAGGCGGAGCTGGCCCCGTTGGTACGTCCGTATTTTCTTGGACGTTTGCGGTCTCCCCTGGTGTTGGAACTCTAGGTGGGGGAGGAGGTGGGTGCAAAGCAGATGCTCCGGTTTGCTGCTGTAGTCTGGCAATTAACTCTACCTGTTGGGTCACTACTTCTGCTTGGCGGGCGGCATCCCGCTACATGTTTTTCATAGTCTTCTGCAGCTGATGCACCATCTCTTCCATGCCTGCCATATTGCACTGATCTATCTGAACAACCGGTATATCTGTCCCTGCAGTAGAAACTAAGACCTCAGCCTGACTGTTTACTGATGGGGTAGACCACTGATCTAGTGACTGCTGTACCGATACACTGTGCCTTTTTGACCTCTGTCTGGTAACTGGGGGTAAAGAAAAGAACACTGCTTGTCCGTCTATCAGATCCCTAGATCGATTAAGTCTACGACCTCTAACCCAGAGTGCTCAGGGAATATCTACCTGGTCGGATGCAATAGTGCTAAACTACCTTGCAAAAAGATAAATAAAGCATAATAAGGAAACAAATAACCAAAAAAACGGACAGCATAACAGCATAAGTAAAGACAACACACAGTTGGCAATCACAAGCTGAAAGAATCGTTCTCAACCACTGATCACTGTTCCCATATCACTGCCCCAAATCTGAATCTAATACCCGCAGGTAAAACTGATTCCCAAATACTGATGCCCGCAGGCCTGATACCCAGACTTGCAAACTGATACGTGCATTCCTGTAGAGGCACACTCTAAAAGCACATAGCAAGTAAATGAGAGCCAAAAGCACCCCTATGTTGGGGTAGGGTTTCCCTATCCTAGTTTCATCAAGAACTAGGGTTTCACTACACACACAGTAGTTTCAAACAACCTATAATTGGGTAAACAACCTATCCTAGTTTGGAATAGTCACTATGGCTTTTGATATGCACTAGGTCGAATGGTCAAGAAGGGTGCCTCGATAAAAATCGAGGTTTGTGTTCCCGTCGTGGCAGAGCCTGCAACCGGTCAGCCTTATGGCACGCTTCTCAAAGCATGCCTCCAGCAAACCGTTCAGGAATAGCATACGGCAAACACGGTATCCTAGGCGCACCAATGCAAATGCAATGCAAAGAGACACATAAGTGTAGTCAAAACAAGATATCATGAGTTCGAGTCAAGTTCTCTAATTTTCCCAGTAGAGTCGCCAGAAACTGTAGACGCGCCCGAACGTCACGGGCTCCGTGCGTGAAATGGGCGCGAAATCCGTTTTGTTCATTAGCTTACTACAGTTCGGACTCAATGTAACGGTTCTGAATCTAATCTCGCAAAGTGCAATGCAAGACCGATAAGTCACCAAAGAGTCCAAATCCGGCAAATCGTTTTGGAAAACTAATTTTTATAAAGAAGTGCCAAACATGGACTGCTTTGCCAGATACAGAGTCGCCACCTAAATGTTTTATTTTGGGAAATTTAGGAAACCCTGACTCGTGCCTAAGGCCATGTGTCTGTCATCACCAAAGTTGCCTCGGCTCGGGAACTTGGGTACGAGAGGGGAAGATCATGCAATGAGCACCCCCGCTCGCCCGATCAAAGATCGGCCTTTACTAACATGATATATTATTTTTGAAAACACATGCGTTCTTATTTCGGTGTATTAGCCTAGAATTACTATGTGATGCGCACAGCATACAAGTATAGACTAGCTTGCCTAATTTGGAACAAAACATTGCACATTTGTTTGTTTTGAAAATGGTTTTAAAGTTTGCTACTCGCAAGTAAGCTAAATCGAGGATTTCAATGAATTGTTCAAATTCAAGCAATCCAACCTTCACCCACAGGCATTCATGCAATTAAACACATAAGCAGTTAGCCTCATGGCAAGCATGTTATCATGGCAACACTCAAACTCATGCAAGATACTAAAGCATAAAAACTTACCTAGTACTCCGAGCCAAAGAAAGAAGCTAATTAGAAATCATACATGAATCCTAACTATGCTGAGATGTCTAATGCAACACATGCAAGAATGCAACTAAGATAGGCTTGGCTATTCTAAAATGGCATGTGAAATGCAACAATTGATATATGTATTCAACTTGGTATTGAAATACAATGCAGTTAGTATGATGCGCCGAGCCCGGTGCATGCAAGATAGATGAATGATGCACGCATGCAAAGCATAAGTATGTTAATTGAAACAAGCCCTAAAACTAACCACTGAAAGCAGGTAAGTAAAAGGGAGAAAGAAATGGGGGTTGGAAGACATGCATCGCACACATGCACGCTTATTACAAAATCTGCCTTCTCGACGGAGGGTCTAAATGAATACGCTAAGCTAGCTACGCTAAGCTAATCAACTAATCTAATAATCTAATTAGACTAATTATTACGCAACCAAATTGAATAACAAGATACAACTAATTATTACAAAATTTTAACTAATTAACAAATTAATTAATTACAAACAACAAATGCTAACTAACAAGTAAACATTAAATCAGGCTGCCTCAGCTTTGCCTTGAACAAGGAAGGATGCATGCTCTCGATTCTCGTCCCGAAAGCCTCTCCAAATGCTCTTTAGAGGCTCTGTCTGCAGGGTGTCCTTCAAGAACTAGCTACTGGATCTTACCAAAATAGTGCTGAGGAGTGCACCAGTGGGAGGGTGCCGGCCATTGGTGTGCTGTGACACCAAGCTGCAGCAGAGCACAAAATAGAGAAAAGGGAGGGTCTCCCAAGGGTATCTACGCACTATGCCACTCCATATCACCTCAAAACATCAAGGGAGAGGCATAATCAGACCCAAGACCATCAATCACGCATCTCGATGCATGATGGCCAAAGATCCAATATGTGCAAATTTCAATAAATGCACAACAAATAAGACATGAAGACCATCTCCTCATCATAAAGAATCAAAGGAAATGGAGACTAAGGGAGATTGGCTCATTTCATCACTTCAAGTATGAAATGAGCTAATCCACCTTGCGTTCAATACGACATCAGATTGAACGCAATGCAAAACATGCAAACAACATGACATGCCAACAACATGCTAATCTTGGTATGAAATGCACTATTCTAACATGCAAGCCATCACGCGCAACATATTAAGGGGCCAAGAATACCAATGCTAGTGAGGAGGATAACACTATAAGCATGCAGCACAATGCTCAAACATCCAAACCAGCTTAAAACAGAGTTACACCATGCCCAAAATAGTGGCTAAACATGCTAAGATAGAAGCTCAAAGGACTATACAAACATGCATGCATATTAGCCCAAGCTTAAGGCACAAAACACAACTCTCTAAAGGCATTGAAAGAGTGAAATATGGATTGCAATGGCATATGTTCCAGCACTGATATGACATGCAAAATGACTTGGAATCATGCAAACAACCCATGTAATACATGTTGAAAAGCTCAAAAGTATCAAAGCTAGTGAAGTGTATTACACTAGAGGCATGCAAGGCAATGCTCAAATGGCCAAACCAACCCCAAACAGACCCTATGTAGGCCAAAACAGTAGCAAAGATGGACTGAGATGATGGCTTGAAAGGCAAGAAAATGAGGCTCATGCAATGGCTCACAAATAAGGCATAAAGGTACAACTTTCAAGAGCACTTAAAGAGTGGAAAACATGGAAGTGTAACAACACTATACGCTCTAAAATATCATTCCAAATGATGCCAAGGTATGCAAACATCACAAGTATAGCATGGTAGGGGCCTCAAAACTTAAGACTAGTCAAGGCATTTGCACTATAGCTATACAAAACATGAGTCATATGACCATGGCAGCCCAAAACAGTCCTAAAATAGCCCAAAATATGAATAAAATTATGCTGGAGCCTAGCCAAAATATGCTAGAATAACGAGCCAAAACATCATGCACACAAAGCTAGTAAGCAAGATTTGCACTACAAGTACATGAAGCATGCAAGAGGCTATCAAACCAACTTTAGATAGAGTTATGACATGTCAAGAAAGCCACAAAATCATGCTTGAACTAAGCTAATTCAAACTACAAAAGCATGCTACTTTGTAAGGCTACAAGTAGGATTTCACTACAAGTGCAATAAGCATGCAAGAGGTGACCAAGACAGCCAAAAAAAGAGTTATGGAAGGTCTGGAAAGTCACAAAAATGAGCCTAAACAAAGCCACTAAGAAGTAGAAGCACATGCTTTTTTGGTAGGTTATCAAGATAAGCAAACAAGACAAGAGGAGGGGACCACCCCTCCTATTTTGAGCCTCAAAACCACAAGTCTACCACTGAAAATCCACTGGATTTCAGTGGCTAAAAGCCAAACAAAAACTAACTCAAGACCTTAACACAAGGTTCAAAACAAGGCCAAACATGGCACACAAGAGGGTAGAACACCCTCAACACCAAAGAGGCCTTAAACAACCATCAAAAGCACTTAAATACAGAACTTTTTTAGTTGAAAGCAAGGCCTAAAACAATACGCAAGAATGGCCAAAATGGTATACAAACAAAAGCTTAAAAGGGGAATACACTCACCCTTGAAGCACAACTTCGAAACCAGAAACCTCTGAGGCCAAAAACCAACTTTCATAGCTCAAATAATACTCCCAAGAACCTCAGCTCAAAGACGGTGGTGTATCATATGTGTTGTAGTGCAAAAGTGATAGAAAAATGCACTTTAAGGCACAAACAAACACAATATAGAGAGAGAAAGAGAAATATATATATATATAGAGAGAGAGAGAGAGAGAGATATCTTCTCAAAAGTTACTGAACCTCTGTAAGGGAGGAGGAGCCTCTCCTTATATAGAGGAATGCAAAGCAAAGCTTGTTAAACAAGCTTGAAAAGGGCTTCATCCCTTCATACACGTGTATGGAGAAAGGATGAGTGAAAACCAGCTGGCTCAAAAGATGTGGCGTGAAAACTGCTGAGACAAGGTATTCTGCCGGCCATCATTGGTGGCCGGCAGTGCCTCATTGATGGCCGGCAGGCTTCATCAATGGCAGGCAGGGATAAATGCATGGCCGGCAGTAGCAGAGAGTGGCCGGCAATGCACCATGAGAAGCATGCTGAAAGGACCAACACAAGGTCCAAAAAAGGGGCAGAAAGGATACAGGGTTTGGAAAGCTCAAACCTGTGACGTTCCGCCGCAAAAGTCGAGTACTCGACGAGCAATCGAACTTGTGGCTGGATGTACCTGCAAGCACAACCAAGTCTTGAGGACGGTAAAAAATGAGGTGTCTACACATACGTCATCTTTTGTAATCATCAATGAGAAAATGAATAGAAGATATGAGATTGTTGATCAAATGTGGCACTGTTATGCAATCGGTTAATGTTAATTATTTCGGAGCATTACCACTTGGTATCAAAGTTACCGGGTTTGAATACTTTGGGATCGTGGGAAATAGTTTTTACCACAATGGTTTCTCTTGTTAGATAATATTAAGAATAGACCTGGTATGCTATGTGATAACATGTTTATGGGACTAAATGAGTATGAGATTTAATTTCTTGCATATTGATTGGATCTACGAGTTTCTAGAAATCATGTTAAAAGAGCACTTGATCACTGCTATTTCTAACTAGAACTCTAGAACTATCGCGGGACAGTCACTATCGAGAAAGGAAGTTCATTTGTGTTTATGTGATTAGGTGTTTATATTGAGTGAATTACTTGTTGTCCACCGTATTAGGATGTGAGTGAATTAGTTTCAGCACATTTGTAAATGTATTAATCTGTTGTGTTACCTGTATTAGGATGTCAAGATGTAGACGTAGTGGTGGTAGGCGTGGTAGGCCTAGGCGGTAGAAGGTGCCGTTATCAGATGAAATTCCAGCGCAAGAGAAAGGAATTGGTCAAACCAACGTGCCCTGTAGCTTGACTTTTCGTGCCCCCTTTCGGAAGACGAATAAGCCCTAAAGTATCAGACTCCCGCGGTTCTGAATCTAATCTCACAAGTGCAATGTGAAATAGATAAACACCAAAGAGTCCCAATCCGACAAATCTTTTAGAAAATCGATTATGAATCAAATTGCCAAAAATAGACTGCTTTGCCAGATATAGAGTCGCCACCTAAATATTTTTGAGAAATTTAGGAAACCAAGACCGTGCCAAAGGCCACATGTTCGTCATCACCAAGATTGTCTCGGCTCGGGAACTTAGGTACGAGAGGGGAAGGTCATGAATTGAGCACCCCCGCTCGCCCGATCAAAAGATCGGCCTCTACTAATCATGATATGAATCTTATGTACATTATATGCTCTTGTTCCGATTTATTAGGCTAGCATTACTATGTGATGCACACACACACAAGTATAGTCTAAATTGCAAGAATTGAAACATTTCGATTCATGTTTGTTTTGAAATTGTTTCGAATATGTACCACTTGAAAAAGTGATCACATATGAACATTACTCAAATTATTCCAATTCAATCAACTAGCCTCCATCCACAGGCATTCAAGCAATTTATCACTTAAGCATTTATCCTCATGGCAAGCATGCTAGACATGGTAACAATCACACACATGCGATATGTTAAAGTAAGTAAAGGATCACCTAGTACTCCAAGCAAAAAGAAAAACTAGTTAGAAAAATGCATGATTCCTAACTATGCAATATGACTAATGCAACACATGCGATATGCAACTAATAGTCTCGACTACTAATATGGCATATGAATCAATTAAATAGCATGCGGTCTAAGCACGTATTCAAAGAAATATTAACTAACAATACAAGTTAAATGATGAACAGAATCTCGATGCATGCAAAACAAGTGGATACAAATCATGAAATATGCTAAATTAAACATGATGTCTTAAACTAACTGTCATAAGCAGTTAAATAAAAAAGAGAAAAATATGGGTTGGAAGACATACACATTATTACAACATTGCGCTCTCACGAAGGAGAGTCCGAATGAACTAACTAGCTAACTAATCTAGCTAATTAAAATAATTACAACACGAGACGAATTAGTTATTCTAACTAATTAATTACAAAGCCACTATTTTAAGCACAACACTAATATATTTACATTACAGATCTCGAGGATCGATGGAGGGCTCATGCATGAATGCGGTTTCCACCCGAAAAAAGCCACGGTTTCTGCTGCTGAATGCCTCTGTTGCACAGTAGAACATTTGCACTGTCACGTCCCAAACCCGCCCCTAAAAGTTTAGGCATGATCACTTCAGAAACGGACATCAAATTCGATATGTATAACATAGGGGCCTGGACAGAAGCAAGTACTAACATAAACAGTATCCATTAAGCTATCACTAACATGCCAGGATCACAAACATCGTAATAGATGGACAAACATACGGTAAACATACACACGAGAAACAGTTATGTACATGCATATATATACAGACCCGGCCCCATGATTGGGTGTGTAGCAAAAGTATTGGTAAGAGAAGGTTATACACATTTCATGACATTTAACAGAAACTTAGAGCACAAAGCTAAAAGCTTAGCAAGAATTCCACAAAAATGAATGAGCTTCATCTAAGTGCTTGGACGCATTGAAGTTGACAAAAGCGGAACGGACATGATAGGTTAAGACCAACCTCCAGGTTGATTACCTACAGAGACATACATAACACGGAGTGAGCGAAGCTCAGTGAATAATAATACTTAAATGATTCAATGAATAAACCTTAGTTATAACGTATACAAGTGCAAAATTCATATTCTGTAAATATTTTCAAAACGGCCTTCGGCCCATCAGATTTTACAAATTGGCCTTAGGCCCAGCAGATTTCACAGATTGGCCTTAGGCCCAGATATCAGCAGAACAGACTAGTTTCAGAGTCATACAGATGTACACAAATTCTTCCAAACGTTCTCATAAGTTAATACAGTTGACTTGCGATTAACAGAGTGCTAATAATAATCATTAGCGATAGGTAAAGTGTACTACTATAGTACTATTACTCACAGTGCTGTGGTGGAGTGGCAGTGTCTTCCGGTATGCGCCCTACATACACACGCAGTTCAGGAATTAGTCCATTACCTTCTTTAAACAATATCTGATTCGTTTCGCTTCGAATGAATTTACAAATATTTTAAAGGTACCAAATATAGATTTTAATAACACTAGAGGGTTAAACACGTAAAATGGAGCAGATAGAATTTTCCAGCATGGGCCGCACGTGCGACTGTGAGCCCCGCATGTGCGGCAGTGGTTCCCGCACGTGCGGCTGTGAGGCTCCGCACGTGCTTTTATTCCAGTAGCCTAAATCCCAGCTCCCCTGTTTTCCGTACGTGCGGCTGTGAGCCCCGCACGTGCGGCGATTCTGCCCTGTTTTGCAGTTCGAACCAAGGCACAACCCAACTAAGTTACAAAACATCAAGGTTCAAAAATGGAGGAATTAAGACAGTATAACGGTATCACATCACACTAACATGGACCACAAATTCAATTAGGTCTTGATTCTCTTTCAATTCATAAGTACAATTCAATCCTCTTATGTTTGTGGTGTATACAACTTGTAAACAGTATATATATATATATGCAAACATGTGGATCCAACATAAAAATCAAAGGTTCTCATTATACAACTCAAATTAATTCCCAAAACAAGCAAATAACAAATACAATTTCCAATTAAGTAATCATCACCCACAAAACTTCAATCACAAACCCTAATCCTCACAAATGAAAGGGGATTCTTACACATGTCTAAGAAGGAGGCTATTGAAGGTGAATTATACATACCTTGAGTCCAATTCTCTACAATCTCACTCAATCTCTTCCTTGTTGAAATTCTTTCTTCTTTGTTATTCTTCTCTAACCTTCTCTCTCTCTCTCTCTCTCTCTCTCTCTCTCTCTCTCCGGAAACATTTGTGTAAGTCAAGTGTTTAAAGAACATATATACATAAAAGATGAATAAGGACAAAAATTAATCAGTTTAATCATTCCAAATCGAAATTTCACAGAAAATCATATTATGACCTAAAAATCATGCTGATATCAAATATAAAATCAATTTCAGATTATTAAGCTTCTATGGCTTTCAATTTCTGATCCAAACATCACGATTGCACAGATATTTTTCTTTGCTAGACAGGTATGAATCTATAATCATAAGATTCACTCATTTTAACTTAATTTCACATGGAATTTCACAACAAACTCATAAATGCTCAGAGTAAGGGACTAAAAGCATACCAGAAAACATGTACGAGGGTCGAGTTATTACACTCTCCCCCCCTTAAATAAGTTTGGTCCCTCAAACTTGTTTTACCTTACGATAGGAACAATTCCGGATATTGGTGTTGCATTTCCTCTTCTTTTTCCCTAGTAGCTTCGGTTCCATAGTGTTCCTGCCATTCAATTTTTTCCATCGGGATCTCCCGGTTCCGTAGTTATCTCACTTACCGATCTAGAATTCGAATTGGCTTTTCTTCATAAGTTAACTTATCATCCAGAACGATTTGGTGGTAATCAATGACATGAGATGGATCTGAAAGATACCCTCGGAGCATAGATACATGGAATACATTATGTACTTGACTCATACTAGGTGGAAGGGCAACTCAGTAAGCCATCGGGCCCACTTTCTCTAAAACTTGAAACAGACCGACATATCGACGTGTTAACTTACCCCTTTTGCCGAATCTGAGATGCCCCTTTATCGGAGTAACCTTTACGAAAACGTGTTTACCGACTTCAAATTCCAAATCTCTTCGTCGGTTGTCCGCATAACTCTTTTGCCTAGGTTTTCAATCTTTCCCGAATAGTCTTAATCTTTTCAGTTGTCAGTTGGACAAGTTCAGGCCCTAACAATGCCCTATCTCCAACTTCAGCCCAACACACGGGGGAACGACATGGTCTTCCATATAGAGCCTCGTAGAGTGCCATCCCAATACTCGAATGATAACCATTATTATATGCGAACTCTACTAGTGGTAGGTGAATTTCCCAACTTTCCTAAAAATCCAAAACACACATTCGGAGCATATCCTCTAATGTCTGTATCGTTCTCTCGAACTGCCCGTCTGTCTGAGGGTGGAAAGCTGTACTAAAGTTTAATTCTGTACCCATTGCTCCCTGCAGACTCTGCCAGAATCTAGATACAAACTTCGGATCTCTATCTGATACTATTGAAACTGGAACACCGTGGAGTCTCACAATTTTGTTCACATAGATTACAGCAAGTTTATCTGCGTTGTACTGAGTTTTCACAGGTAGGAAATGGGCAGACTTAGTTAACCGGTCTACAATGACCCATACAGAATTCATACGCCGAGGAGTCCGTCGTAACCCTACAACAAAACCCATGGTCAGATGTTCTCACTTCCATTTCGGGATTGGAAGGGGTTGCAATAACCCTGCCGGTCTCTGATGCTTTGCCTTTACTTGCTAACATTGCAAACATTTAGAGACGAAGTCCGCGATCTCCTTTTTCATACTTGGCCACCAAAAATTTTGTTTTAAATCCTGATACATTTTAGTACTCCCAGGATGCAATGAAAATCTCAAGGCATGTGCTTCTTCCATCAATTTCCGCTTGACTTCTGACACATTAGGAACACATAACCTGCCTTGAAATTTGAGTACTGAATTCACCAAATTGAATCCCGGTCTCGGTTTTGTCTCTAACTCATCAAATATCTTCCTCAAAGTTTCATCTTCCATTTGACGTAGTTTGATTTCTTCAATTTATGTCGGTTGGGCCGTCACTGTTGCTACTATGGCCTCCTGTCCATGCATCACAAGGTCTACATTCATTTTATCCAATTCAACCAACAACTCTCTTTGTTCCGTAAACAAATTTGCCAAATTTCCCATACCTTTCCGGCTAAGTGCGTCTGCAACTGTGTTGGCTTTATCGGGATGGTAATGGATCTGCAAATCATAATCCTTAATAAGTTCCAACCATCGTCGCTGTTGCATAGTCAACTCTTTTTGGGTAAAAAGGTACTCGAGGCTCTTATGATTGGTATAAACTTCACAGGTAGTACCATACAGATAGTGCCGCCATATCTTCAAAGCAAAAAACCACTGCTGCTAGCTCAAGATCATGTGTGGGATAATTCTTTTCATGGGGTTTGAGCTGTAGGGAAGCATAAGCGATGACTCTCCCATTTTGCATAAGTACACAACCAAGTCCTTTATAAGAACTGTAGATCACAAATCCTTCGGTACCAGATGGTAAGGTAAGAACTGGAGCTGTAGTTAGCTTTGTTTTCAATTCCTGGAAGGCAGATTCCCGCTGTTCTGACCATTCAAACAAAACCCCCTTCTGAGTCAATTAGGTAAGTGGCACGGCGATTTTAGAAAAATCTTTTACAAATCTCCTGTAGTACCTGGCTAACCCCAAGAAACTACGCACTTCAGTTACATTGGTAGGAGTTAGCCAATTCACGATTGCCTCAATTTTGTGTGGATCAACAGAAACTTCTTCCTTTGTTATCACATGCCCCAAAAATGCTACCTCATGTAGCCAGAATTCACATTTCTTCAGTTTTGCATACAATTTCTTGTCTCTCAATGTTTGAAGGATTAAACGAAGATGGTTCTCATGAACTTCCGCATTCTTTGAGTAAATGAGGATGTCATCGATAAATACTACTACAAACTCATCCAGATAGGGCTTGAAAACACGGTTCATCAAATCCATAAACGTTACTGGTGCGTTAGTAACTCCAAAGGGCATAACCAAAAATTCATAATGGCCATATCGGGTTCAAAAAGTTGTCTTCTCAGCATCATCAGCTTTGACCTTCAGTTGGTGGTATCCGGATCGTAAATCGATTTTCGAGAAGACTTGTGCCCCTTATAGCTGGTCAAACAAATCATCGATCCGAGGCAACGGATACTTATTCTTAATCGTTATCTTATTAAGTTCCCTGTAATCTATACATAATCGAAGTGTTCCATCTTTCTTTTTCACAAACAGAACTAGTGCACCCCAAGGAGAGATACTCGGACGAATGAATCCCTTATCAAGTAAATCTTGCAACTGAACCTTCAACTCTTTCATTTCAACCGGTGACATTCTATACGGAGTTTTGGAAATGGGTTGAGTTCCCGGTGCCACTTCAATTGTAAACTCGATTTCACGGTCTACTAACTCCCCCGACAACTCTTTCGGAAACACATCCGGAAATTCACAGACAACCGGAATCATACTAGTGCCCCCATTCATCACTTGCCCTTCCAATACACTGCATAAATACCCCTGACATCCTTTCTGAATTAATTTACAAGCCCTTACTGCAGAAATCAAATAAGGTGGAGAAGTCACTCCATGTCCCTGAAAGGTAAATTCTGATTGTCCCGGAGGGTGGAAACTAATTTACTTAGTCAGCCAGTCAATTGTTACACGGTAGTCACTCAGCCAGTCCATTCCCAGAATAACATCGAAGTGAGTCATGTCAAAAGGCAATAAATTGGCATATACCCGGATATCCCCAATTAGGAGTTCACAAGCAAAATACACAGAAGTACAGACCACAGAGTCCCCCAAAGGTGAAGACACATATAACATACAAGATAATACTTTCTCAGATCTATCTAAATTTTAAGCAAATAGTTTTGACATAAAGGAGTGGGTAGAGCCAGAATCAAATAATACATGAGCAGAATGACCGTGAACAATAAATGTACCTAACACCACTGTTGCAGCATTTTGCACATCTCCCGGAACCAATGTAAACACCCTCCCTTGTCTCGCCGTGTCTTTATTGTTGGCAGGCTTTGCAGCTGACTTGGTGTTGGGAGCTGGTGTAGACCCTGCTGAACTTGCAGTAGCCCTATTTCAATTTTGTTGATTTCTCTGAGGATAGTCCCTTACCAGATGACCCGGATTTGCCACACCTGAAACATGCCCCAGTTAATCGATAACAAGTCCCACGATGCTTCTTCCCACATTCTGAACAAACAGGAGTTGAATCTTGAATAGGGGTGGAGGTACTAGAAGTCCTTGAATTTTGTTTCTTGCTAGGTGGAGTGGTTGACCCTTTGACAATTGTGTATTCTGCCTCTTTCTTTTCCACTCGGAAATCCGATTCTGAGCAGCAATATTTCCCTCTGCTATAACGGCCCTCTCCAACACATCAACATAGGTGGGTAACTTCAACATATTGACTCGGTCAAGGATAACATTTCATAATCCCCCCTCAAACTTCCGTGCTTTCTTATAATCCGTATCCACCATATGAGGTGCAAACCGAGCTAGTTCTGCAAATTGGGCTTCATACTCCGCAACAGTTTTATTGCCTTGTCTGAGAGTTTCAAATTCTGTCACCTTCTTGTCTCGCATACTTTGGGGAAAGTACTTGTCATAAAACAGTTCCAAAAACATGTCCCATGTCAGCTCTTGATGTACAGTTCTTGTAAGCATCCACCACCCCCGTGCCTCGTCTTCAAGAGTGAAGGCAGCAAGTTGCACTTTTTGAGCTTCGGTACAAGGGAAAACTTCAAACAGCTTTTCTACCCCTAACACCCACGCTCCAGCTTTCATTGGTTCTATTCCTCCTTTGAATGATGGCGGTGTAGACACCCCATTTTTGACCGTCCTCAAGACTTGGACGTCACCGTTGGAACACTCGGTGATTATCCATGTTTGTGTTCGTTTGGAGTTCTCGGAGTTCTCGGCTACGCGCGCCTTGCCTCAGGACCTCCGAACTCGACCGTTTGGTGTTTGGTTTTGCACCAAACACTTGTGTTTTGCCTTGGGAGGGCAGGGAATGCTTTGTGAGGCATCCCCACATACCACCGGCTGTGGCTAGAGGCCACCGGCTGGCTGGTGTGGCCACCGGCACTATATTGTGCCGGTCGGCACTCTTTTTGGCAAAATGACCATTTTGCCCTGCCGACCACTTTACAGCTGTTTTTGGAGATATTTTCAGACAGCTTTCTGGTGTTTGTTTCCCCTCCATACACGTGTATGGAGGGATGAGCCCTTTTGATGCCTTAACTTGTAAGTTTTCATGCCTATACAAGAGAAGGCTCTTCTCTTGGCTCAAGGGTTAGAAAATTTGGAGAGTGAGAGAGGAAAAGAGAGAGAGAAGCTCTGGTTTTTCTAGGGTTTGAGTTGCATACACATTCTATCTCTATCCTTCTCTTGTGTGTCTAGGTGTTTTGTGCCTTACTATTGCACACAAACACCTAGTGTTTCACCTTCTCCTTGCAACTAAGATTCTAAGGGCTGGTTTTTGAAGTTCTTGACAGATTTTGAGCCTAAGGAAGCATCAACTACAACTTTGTTAAAGAGGTCAACAAGGGTGAGACACTAGTCCTCTTTTTACCTCTTTTTTGCACCCTCTTTTTGCTTACTTTAAAACAGTTTTTGTGCTTAGCATATAATACATAAAAGTTCTGTTTTTTAAGCCTCTTCATTGTATATTAAGAGTGTTTTGTGGTTTGAGCAAGTTTGACCACCCTTAGGCCTTGAAAAGGGCACTTTTTTGTGCTATTTTGGAGAGATCCGGGACTTGTGTGCTTGGGCCTCTCCACCACTGAAATCTTGAGGGATTTCAGTGGTGGAGATGGTGCCTTAAAGTCCTAGGAAGGAGAGGGCCACCCCCCCTCCTTGATGTCCTTGAAAAGGGCAAGTTTTGCTTCCTTAAGGAACACTATGCTTGAGTGTGTGTTGAGCATGTTTGACTTGTTTTCCATGCTTATATTTCCATGTTATAACATGATTTCAAGTTGGTTTTAGCACTCTTTGCATGATTTGCATAGTTGCTTTGTAATGCCTTAAAATTGCCTTAACATGCCTAGCTTGTGTGCCTTAGTTTCTAGCATGTTTTAGGCCTAGATCCATGAAGCTTGTATGCTTATTTTGCCATGTATGAGGTCTGTCCATAGTCATTTTGGTCAATCTTAGCATGCTTAATATAGCCCCTTTACATTTGGCTTGTTGGCCTCAAGGGCATGAATGTGTAGCATGCCATGCTTGCTTCATTTTTGATGATTTGGAACCACCTAGCATGCTATTTCAGACCTTTTGATGTGCTTGTATGCTCACTTAAGTCGCCTCTTTAACGCTTTGAAAGCATGTCTTGAATGCTCCATGTTTTGGTCATGTTGCGTGCCTTTGACTTCAAGCCTCTTAGATGCCATCTAAGTAGCCATTTGGCTTTGTTTTCACATGCTAAAACTCTGTTTTGGATTGTTCAATGCATGCCATAATTGCCTTGCATAAGTGTGGTTCAAAGCCTTATTGGCTTGCCTTAATACTTAGGCCATTTGTTGCATGTTTGGCTTGCTTTGTGGCATGATTTGGCATCATGTTTGAAATGAATTTGAGAGCTTTTAATGCATGCTAATAGTCCATGTTTAACTCATTTCAAGTGTGCTTGAATGTTGTTTTGTTTATGCCTAAGTGTCGGAGCATGTATGGTTGCATGTTTGTATGCATTGTGACTTCACCTCCTTAGCATCATGGCCACTGATTTTGGGCCTTTTAAGGTGGCCTAATTCTTGTCTCTAGTCCATCCTCTATGTAATTTGCATGCTTGCTTTGTATGCTTGTTTGTACGCTTGCATAAGTGCATTGCATAGTCCATGTTGCATGCTAGATAACATGCTTAGGATCGCATCGTCATGAGCATGCATGCTTGGCCTCTTGAGATGAGAATGATAGAGGTTTGGCGCCCTTTTGTGTCTATTTGCATTGCATACATTTGAAATCAAAGTTGCACTCTTGGTTCTTAGGGCCATCATGCATGAAAATGCGCGATTGGTGGTCCGGGAATCGAGGCACATGCCCTTTTGAGTCACTAACATGATAAGGGGCATGTTTAGTGCATAAATGACTTGAATTACATTGCCATGCAATTTGTTGCCCTCTGCTGCTGTGAGTTGCAGGTTCTGCAGGTATTTTGTGCCGACCGGCACTGTTTAGTGCCGACCGGCAGCCAATCGGCAGCCGATGAGTGAATTCAGTTCCGGTGGCCTCCTCCTTCAGCCGGTGGTGCTCTGCCCCAGCCTGTGGTACTCCCCAGTGCCCTGAGAGGCACTCCTGGGACTTTGGCAATTTTCTGAGGAAGATAGCAGGGGAAACAGAGGCAATCCGTGCATGGCAGTGCGATTCCGAGCCAATTCCGAGCGCGCGCTGCATTTGAGCCCTCTTCCCGAGGCGTTTACTGCTTTAATTAATTTAGTTAATTTGTAATAATTAATTTGCTTGCGTAGTTAATTAATCTGTATTATTTATTCGGTCCCTCCGAGCGAGGGCAAATTTGTAATAAGTGTGTGTGAGTGGGTGTATGTCTTCCAACCCCCATTTCTTTCTACCCTTTTATTTACCTGCTTATGATGGTAGATTAGGGCACATCTAAATTAGCATACCTTATGCAATGCATGCGTGCATTCATGCATTTGTTTACATACATCGGGCTCGGTACATCATACAAACTGCATCGTACTTTCAATTCCAAATTGAATACGTGATAGTTGTTGCATTTCATGTGCCATGCTTAGGATAGCCGAGCCTGTCTAGATTACATTCCGTATGCGATGCATTAGTCACTTAACATAAACTAGGTCATGCATGTTTTGCTAACTGGTTTCTTGTTTTGGCATGGAGTACGATGTAAGTTTTATGCTTTAGCATGTCGCATGCGTGTGAATGTTAACATGACAGTATGCCTGCCATGCGGCTAAGTGCTTATGTGATAAACTGCTTGAATGCCTGTGGGTGAAGGTTGGATTGCCTAAGTTGGAACAACTCGTTGAGATCCGTATTTTAGCCTACTTGCGAGTAGCAAAAACCAACACGTTTTTCGAGACAAAACGGATATGCAATGATTATCTCCGAATTAGGCAATCTAGTCTATACTTTTGTGTTGTGCGCATCACATAGTAATTCTAGGTTAATAATCGGTATAAGAACGCATAAAGTTTTCAAAATCGGATATCACGGTTAGTAGAGGCCGGTCTTCAGACCGGGCAAAAGGGGGTGCTCATAGCTGACCTTCCCCGATCGTACCCAAGCTCCCGAGCCAAGATCACTTTGGTGATGATGGACACATGGCCTTCGGCACCGAGTCAGGGTTTCCTAAATTTCCCATTTTAAAAATATTTAGGTGGCGACTCTGTAATCTGGCAAAGCAGTCCATGTTTGGCACTACTTTTCAAAAATCTGTTTTCTCAAACGATTTGCCAGAGTTGGACTCTTTGGTTCAGATTTAGAACCGCAACAAACAAAAAGGGAGTCCGAACTGTAGCCGAGGTCCCCCGCGGACGTGTTACAGGCGGCTTCATCTTTTTAAATTCCTTTGTGAGTGTAATGGTTCGGTCTTCAGCATAAAAATCTTGTACCACAGGCGGGGGTACCGGTGGCGGTGGCGGTTGTGATTGTGGCTGTTGCTGTTGTTGCCGTAAAGTCTTCGCCATTTCCATGATCATTCTTTCCATTCTGTCCAACCGTGCAGAAGTAGCATCTTCCGGGTTTTCCGTTCTTGTTCTCACCATATTCTACATGATAATCGATTACAATATACACAAGGAATGTACAATAGACATGGATCATAATCATTAGCGTTAGCAGATTACATTTAACGTTGCCATCAATCTTTCCATATGCATTCAGAATATTATGCATGATGCCTAAGTCTTTTCTAGACGTCCTAAGGCTCAATGGATTCGTGTGTGAGATAGCAACTCGTGCTCTGATACCACTTGTCACGTCCCAAACCCGCCCCTAAAAGTTTGGGCATGATCACTTCAGAAACGGACATCAAATTCGATATGTATAACATAGGGGGCCTAGACGGAAACAAGTATTAACATAAACAGTATCCATTGAGCTATCACTAACATGCCAGGATCACAAACATCGCAATAGATAGACAAACATACGGTAAACATACACACGAGAAACAGTTATGTACATGCATATATATACAGACCCGGCCCCATGATTGGGAGTGTAGCAAAAGTATTGGTAAGAGAAGGTTATACACACTTCATGACATTAACAGAAACTTAGAGCACAAAGCTAAAAGCTTAGTAAGAATTCCACAAAAATGAATGAGCTTCATCTAAGTGCTTGGACGCATTGAAGTTGACAAAAGCGGAACGGACATGATAGGTTAAGACCAACCTCCAGGTTGATTACCTACAGAGACATACATAACACAGAGTGAGCGAAGCTCAGTGAATAATAATGCTTAAATGATTCAATAAATAAACCTGAGTTATAACGTATACAGGTGCAAAATTCATGTTCTGTAAATATTTTCAGAACGGCCTTTGGCCCAGTAGATTTTAGAGATTGGCCTTCGGCCCAGATATCAGTAGAACGGACTAGTTTCAGAGTCATACAGATGTACACAAATTCTTCCCAACGTTCTCATAAGTTAATACAGTTGACTTGCGATTGACAGAGTGCTAATAATAATCATTAGTGATAGGTAAAGTGTACTACTACAGTACTATTACTCACAGTGCTGTGGTGGAGTAGCAGTTTCTTCCGGTATATGCCCTACATACACACGCAGTTCAAGAATTAGTCCATTTCCTTCTTTAAACAATATCTGATTCGTTTCGCTTCGAATGAATTTACAAATATTTTAAAGGTACCAAATACAGATTTTAATAACACTAGAGGGTTAAACACGTAAAACGGAGCAGACAGAATTTTCCAGCATGGGCCGCACGTGCGGCTGTGAGGCTCCGCACATGCTTTTATTCCAGTAGCCTAAATCCCAGCTCCCCTGTTTTCCGCACGTGCGGCTGTGAGCCCCGCACGTGCGGCGTTTCTGCCCTGTTTTGCAGTTTGAACCAAGGCGCAAACCAACTAAGTTACAACATATCAAGGTTCAAAAATGAAGGAATTAAGACAGTATAATGGTATCACATCACACTAACATGGACCACAAATTCAATTAGATCTTGATTCTCTTTCAATTCATAAGTACAATTCAATCCTCTTATGTTTGTGGTGTATACAACTTGTAAACAGTATATATATATATATGCAAACATGTGGATCCAACATAAAAATCAAAGGTTAGAATGTAAGTCCTCATTATACAACTCAAATTAATTCCCAAAACAAGCAAATAACAAATACAACTTCCAATTAAGTAATTATCACCCACAAAACTTCAATCACAAACCCTAATCCTCACAAATGAAAGGGGATTCTTACACATGTCTAAGAAGAAGGCTATTGAAGGTGAATTATACATACCTTGAGTCCAATTCTCTACAATCTCACTCAATCTCTTCCTTGTTGAAATTCTTTCTTCTTTGTTCTTCTTCTCTAACCTTCTCTCTCTCTCTCTCTCTCTCTTCTCTCTCAGGAAACATTTGTGTAAGTCAAGTGTTTAAAGAACATATATACATAAAAGATGAATAAGGACAAAAATTAATCAGTTTAATCATTCCAAATCGAAATTTCACAGAAAATCATATTATGACCTAAAAATCATGCTGATATCAAATATAAAATCAATTTCAGATTATTAAGCTTCTATGGCTTTCAATTTCTGATCCAAACATCACGATTGCAACAGATATTTCTCTTGTTAGGCAGGTATGAATCTATAATCATAAGATTCACTCATTTTAACTTAATTTCACATGGAATTTCACAACAAACTCATAAATGCTTAGAGTAAGGGACTAAAAGCATACCAAAAAATATGTACGAGGGTCGGGTTATTACATGCACTGATTTCCACCTCCAGACTAACTCTATTCTGCTTCAGAAGTACACTGCTGGATTTTGCACTTGTGGCCAACAGAGGGCCTGCTGTCCATTGATGATGGCCTGCCGACCACAAAAGGTAGCTTGTTGGCCACCAATAGTGGCCTGCCAGCCACTGCTAACTGGACTTCCCTGCTGCAACAGAGAGCAAATAGAGCAGAGATAGGTTATTCTCAAGGGTTTGTTTGCACAATTTACCCCTCCTTATCATTTGAACAACTCAAAGGAGTAGTAAGTTTGATTCACAATCCACCAATGGATGCAATTTCATTACATGATGGCATATGAATCAAGTGTGCAAGTTTAATAAATGCAATAAAACAAGACTCTCAAAACCACCTCCCTATCATGAAAGATCAAGGGAAGTAGTTGACAATGAATCTTGAACCGTTTTCATCACTAATGAGTATGAAACGACTCAAGACTCAAGGGTTCAATTAACGTTCGATTGAACCCAAACCAATTATTATCTTGATCCATTTTATTCACCAATTTTATTACTTCATGTTAATTTACCAACCATTCCTTAATAAATTAAGTCCACAAGGTGAATTTAAGTCCTCTAATGGAAAGATGACTCAAACCAAGTGTTGCTTTGAGCATAAAAGAGACATCATACCATTGATAATGAACCCCCAAAGGGATTAAACCATTAATCATGACATCTCAATCTCATGCTTAAACAAACAAGTAGTTTGAAACCACTTTCAAAGAAAAACAAATGCCAAGAAAGGAGAGAGGTTACAAAGGTGATTAAGAGTGATCACAAGTATGGAAAGCCATAATAAAACTATCAATTGAAATGAGATGGTGTCTAATGCCTAAAACACCAAGCTTATGAGGACAATTACACTACAAGCATGCAAAACAAAGCTCAAATGTAACAAACACTTAAAAATAGTCCTAAAATAGTCCTAAATAAGTCCTAAAACATACTGGAATTAAGATAAAAATAGCTAGAATAATAAGCTAAAACATGGATCATGCTAGGCTAGTAAGCAAAATACAAGGAGGGGAGGCTAACCCCTCTAATTTTGGACTTCAAACCATGATTTTAGCCACTGAAATAACTCTGAAAATTAGTGTTTAAAAGCTCAAAAAAAAGATAGTGTAAAGGTGGGAAACACAAGGGTGAAGGCCTTGAGAGCAAAGTGTAAAGAAGTGTGAACCACCCCTCAACCTTTAATGGCCTTAAACCACAAGTTTCAGCCCAAAAATATAGGTTTTAAATAGCTCAAAAATCAGTAGAAAAGATGGAAAACAAGTGGTGTAAAGATGGTACAAAGGCAAGAGAAGGTATACCTCTTGAAGAGGAATGAACCCTTAAGTCATAAACCAACAATTTCACACTCCCAAGTGCTTCAGGAGCTCAAATTCAAGCTCAAATCACTTCAGCAAGAAGCTCTCTAGGTTTGGTTTAGAGTGTTTGGGCAAAGGCTATGCAAGTTGCAAGAGAAAGAAAAAATTGTAGAGAGAGAGGATATTTTTTCTTCCAAAATTTTTTCTAACCTTCAAACCAAGAGAAAAGGTCCTCCATATATAGAGCTTCAGTCAAAAAATTATATATAGAGACAAATAGAGCAATGTGGAAACAACTGGCACAAATATCTGCAAAAATCTAATTTTTTGACACTTGTGGCCGGCAGGTGGACGAAAAGACACAAAAAATGACAAAAGTTTCACTACTGGCCGGCAGGCCACTAGCAAGGGCCAGTAGGCCACTAAAGTGGCAGGCTACAAAAATCTATTTTTAGGCCCTATTTCAAACGGGCATATCTCCTTCATCCAGACTCCGTTTCAGGTCATTCTTGAGTCTAAATTGAAGCCCTGGAAATCTAATTTCCAATAGTGGTAGCCTCACATCTAAATTCTAAGTTTTCAAAGAGATATGCCTATTTTAGTGAAGGCTGCTCAGTTTTGTCCTAACGGCTTGATGCCTAACTCTTCTCCCAACTAGTTTTCTTCCCTCCCCTCTTATTTTCTTTAACTCCAAACATTTAACTAAGATGTTTTCAAAGAGTTCACCTCTCTTTCATTTATTTCCACTTTGTCCTTACTCAATTTATCGAAAAGTGCAATTTTTAACGAAATACGAGCCTTGGAACATCGTAGAAACTTTTCAAAAATACTTTGAAAAAGAGGGTTTTAAGGTCTAAAATAGTTTTGGTCAAAAGTAGTTTTGGTCTAAATTGGGTGTAAGGTTGGGATTTAGAAGCTCTTCTTGCTGAAGAAATCGAACATTTGCCCGACATAACTTTCATCATCGAGTGATCAATCAGTGGCGGCCAAGTCTTAAGGGCCGTCAAAAATGGAGTGTCTACATGGCCGAACCAGCAGGTCAGCAAGCCATGGATGTTTTGGCCTAGGAGATAACTAGTGCTTTGAAGGAATCCATGGACATTCTTAGGACTGCAAATCAAGTCTAGGCCCATATTACTGAGACAGGGCCATCTTTTCTGAAGAGAGAGTTCTTCCGGTCGAATCTGGATGAGTTTTTGAGAGATCCAAAGAAGCCACTGAAGGCGAATGAGTGGCTAGAACAGATGGTGAAGACGTTCGAGATGCTTAGCATCAAGGACGATGGCTTGAGAGTGACCTTAGCATCTTTCCAATTGAAGGGTGATCCGGGTCAATGGTGGAAATATGCACATGGGCACATTGGAGTCACTTGGGAGGCCTTTGTCAATGCCTTCCAAGACAAGTTCTTGCCTCCCACTACTAGGGAGAAGTTTAGAGATTAGTTCTTGAAGCTCAAGCAATGGAACACACCTATAGCTGAGTTTGAGGTAGTTTTTACTAGCCTCTCTAGGTTTGCACCGAAGTTGGTGGTGTTCAAGGAACGTCGTTGTGTGAAGTTTGAGAAGAGGCTAAGGACTGAGCTCCTATTCAAGGTGGTCCGGTCTATGATTAGGGATTATAGTCATCTTGTAGAGGTAGCGGCTCACTTAGGGATCGTGATTCTGGCTGAAGAGGAGAGAATGAGGGGCTCTAGGCAAAAGAGTCAGGAGCTTCATGGGAGACACGAGACGACAAGAGGCAGAGAGGTTCTACCCCACAATAGTTTCAAGTAGCACAATTCAGATCCACTTTTCCTGTACCGAGTTCTGGTATAGGAGAGGAAGTCAGGGTGGGATCACTTGCTTTAAGTATGGCCAGTTGGGTCACAAGATTTCAATTTGCCCACAGAGAGGAGAAGGGCAACAGTCGGCATCATCGGTGGCTCGTTCACAGAGCCAAAGTTAGGAGAGAGGGCAACCACCAACCTATTAGCAGTGTGGGCAATCAGGGCACTTGAAGAGGTTTTGCCCTCAAACAGGTGGCACACCTGGTATGTCTAGTTCGAGGCAGACACATAACTATTAGCCTACCTAGTCAACTTAAGCCTTGAGGGCCACATAGGAAGCCTTTTCAGCTCAATTAGTTTACAAATCCTATAATCCGAAGGGTGAGCAGGTGGAGCAAAGACCTACCAGGCATGTGTATGCTATTACCACGCCAGATCAGTTGCTAGCACCCTCTGTTTTGAGAGGTAACTTTTTGTTGTTTAATTCGATTGCTAATGTATTGATTGATACTAGTGCACCACATTCCTTCATTTCGTCTGCATTCGCATCAGTTTTGGGTTTAGTGGTGGCTCAGTTAGTGTCTCCGCTCAAGGAAGAGTCTCTAGTTTGACGTAAGGTTGACTTGGATTGGGGATGTCATACTTGTAAGATAGAGATTTTCGGCACCGACTTCCTTTTGCATTCGTGTTGTTAGACATATCAGGCTTCAAAGTCATTTTAGGCATGGATTGGTTGTCTTCATATCGTGCTGTTATTGATTGTTACTGTCAGAGAGTTACAGTGTGCACCGCAAGTGGTGACCGTTTTTATTTTCTAGGGAACCAAGCTGATAGAGTCTTATCGCTAGCTTATGACCCTCGTGGTAGGGTTGAGCTTAGTTGTCTTCTTGTAGCTTTCTTGGGTAGTAAGGGTGATGTGGTCCGAGTTGAATTGCTGAGGATAGTTTGTGAATACCCAGATGTCTTTACTGAGGATCTTACTAATTTGCCACCCCACTGGGAGATCGAGTTCCCTATTGACTTAGTGCCTGGTACAGCACCGATTTCCATAGCGCCGTATAGATTTGGACCGACTGAGTTGTATGAATGGAAGATTCAACTCCATGAGCTGTTAGATAGAGGTTTCATTCGCCCTAGTACATCGCCTTGGGGAACACCGGCTCTCTTTGCTAATAAAAAGAATGGCACTTTACAACTATGTATTGATTACCAAAAGTTGAACCGAGTAACTATTAAGAACAAGTACCTACTACCTTGTATCAATAATTTGTTTGTCCTGTTAAAGGGGTCTTGTTGTTTTTCCAAAATTGATTTGAGATCAGGTTATCACCAGTTGCAAGTCAAGGAGGAGGATATTCAGAAGACGACATTCTATATGTGGTATAACCATTATAAGTTAATAGTAATGCCTTTTGGGCTAACCAATGCACCGGTTTTGTTTATAGATTTGATGAATCGAATCTTTCGTGAGTTCTTAGACCGTTTTGTGGTTGTTGTTGTTGATGACATTTTCATCTACTTACCCTTTGAGAAGGAACACAAGAAACACTTGCGGGTTTGTAGACACCTCATTTTTTACTACCCTTAAGACTTGGGCGCTTCATTCCAAGCACTCGATGATGAAAGTTACATTATGCAAATTGTTCAGATCTTCAGCAAAAGAATTTGGTTTCGAGCTCTAATCCCAAACCTTACGCCCCATTTTAGCCAAATTATTTTAGACCTTAAAACCCTCTTTTCAAAATATTTTTCCCAATGCTTCTACGATGTTCCGAGGCTCGCATTTCGATTAAATTATTGCACTTTTTAGTAAACCGAGTAAGGACAAAGTGAAGATAAATAGAAGGGAGGTGAACTCTTTGAAAAATATTTTAAAACGTCTTATTTATAGGTTTGAAGTTGAAGGAAATAGAAGGCGATGGAAGAAAACTAGTTGGGGAAAAGGTTGAGCATCAAACCATTAAGAGAGAAATGAGCAGCCTTTACTAAATTAAGCATATCTGTTTTTACACTTAGAACTTAAATGTGAGGTCACTACCATTGGAAAGTAAACTTCTGGGGCTTCAATTTAGACTCAAGAATCACCTACAATTGAGTCTGAATGAGGGAGATATGCCCGTTTGAAGTCGGGCTTGAAAACATATTTTTTCTGCAAGTAGGCCGGCCGGCCAATTAATGAAAAATCTTGCCAATTAGAGTGGCCAACCGGCCATGTTTCCCGGCAGACAGATATTTTGCTACCAGTTGTCCCCCCCCCTCCCCCCCGTGTGCATACATTGCACCAGCTATCTTTTTCTTGATATTTCCGACTGGAGAAGATCATTTTCTATAAATAGAGGGTCTTCCCTTTGGTTTTAAGGTTGCAAAATCAATTTCCAAGAGCTTTTGAAAAAATCAAAAATCTTCTCTACCCTCCCAAATATAGATACAAATTAGATACACCATTGGAGATTAGAACTTGACTCTTTTGCTAAGATTTCAACTTAATTTTAGAGGTTTGAGGGTGCTTTGAATCAAGTTTGCTTAACTAATAACATCCTCTCTTCAAGAGGTATAACCTTTACCATCTTTCTCTTTGTTTACACCACTCTTTTCTTCACTTTTTCTTGCTATTTGTACACTGTTTTGGACTGGTTCTAAGTGCTAGAACCTGTGATTTAAGAGCTACCAAAGATGGAGGGGTTAACCACCCTTGCTTGAACCTTATCCCATAGCTCATATCCTTGTTCTTCCCACTTATTTCTCTGATTTTAGCCACTATTTTTGGGCTGTTTTTGGACTATTTTCAGAGGCTAAAATATGTGATTTGAAGTTGTAAAAAGTGGAAGGGTTAGCCGCCCTTCCTTAGGCTTACTTACTAGCTTTGTTCTCTTCCATTCTTACTTGCTTTTTCTTACTTTTCCAATTAATTTTCATCATTATTTTCTTAGTTTTTGGGGTTGTTTTAATTGTTTATTTACTTTATGCTTTGAATATTATGCCTGTGTTGTTGTAAGTCCTCATGGATTTGGGGGTTTAGGCCATAGACACCAATTCATTTGAGTTTATAGCTTTTCATTCTTTATTTTTCATGTAAAGAGTCTCACTTTAACAATCTTCTTTGCCTAATCATCTCTGCAACCTCCCTCCTTTCTTTTTTTTCCTTTGATTAAGAGTTGTCTCAAACACTTGGTTATTATTCAAAGCATGAGAAAGAAACTTCCCATGCTTAATGGTTTAATCTCTTCGGAAGTTCATTACCAAGGCATTACATCTCTCTCATGCTAAGCACAACCTTTGTTTGACACTTCTCTTTGTCACTTTGCACTTAGTGGACATAGCTATCATTTGTGGACAAAAATGAATAAAGAATGGCAAGTTAATGACAAGGGCTAATAAAATGGAACTAAAAGTGGTAAAAGAGCAATAAAATCAAGTCAGGTTCAATTGGACGTTAATTGAACCTATTGCGTCTCGAGTCATTACATACTCCTTTAGTGATGTTAATGATTCAAGAAGCGATGTTTACTACTTCCCTTGAGGTAACTCCATGATAGGGAGGAGGTTTTGTTGGCCTTTTCTTTTCATTTATTGAACCTTTGTCCCGTCGATTCATATATCATCATACAACGAGCTTGTGACAATTGATGGCTTGTGAATCTAGTCTACTCCTTCCTTAATCAGTTTCATGATAGGGATAGGTAAAAAGCATAAACAACCCCTGGAAACACTTTGTTTTTGCTCTATTTCATTTCTGTGGCACCAAGGCAGAACCTCAAAATAGTGGCCGGCCGGCCACCATTCCATCCGGCCGACCATTTTCCAAGGCCGGCCGGCCACCCACTCCATTTTAGGCAGACAGTGTCATTTTCATGACAGAACAGAGCAGAAGCTGGGGCAAAAACAGATTTATTTTCTGACTACAAACAAAACAGAATCTGGCAGCAGAATAGAGGAGTTTCCGAGAGAATGTTCTCGGTTGCACATGTGGTTCTTCGACTCTTGTTCGAGTTGATCGGCTTGTAACTCTTAGACTAATAAGTGTTGAACTTGTAATAGCTAGTTAATCAATTAGTTAATTCGGCGTTGTAATAATTAGTTCATTCGGACATTTGGACCCTCTTGCACGAGGGCGTACTTGTAATATTGTATATGTCTTCCAACCCCCATTCTTTCTCCCTTTTATTTACTCGCTTATGATGGATTGCATGTAGCATCATATTTTGATTTCATATCATTACTATGTGTAAAATACCCATGTTTGCATGCATCGGGTTCGATTCATCATTCTTTCACAATGTTGTCATTACTTACTTCCTTGAATATGTGTGCTACTAAATGTTTAAGTTGATTCATATAACATATTAAAAACTGAACCTCGTAGACGCATTTTATATGTGTATTGCATTAGTCACTTGCATAGTAAAGCATGCATTTTTCTAATGATTTTATTTCTTTCGACTTGCCTCGGTTGAGTACTAGGTGAACATTTCTTACTTTAGCATATTGCATCTGTGTTGGTGTTGCCATGTCAAGCATGTTTACCATGAAGCTAACTGCTTAGTTGATATACCTGTTTGAATACCGGTGGATGAAGGCTTTTTTTTTAGTTAAGTTGGGATGATTTGATTAATGTACATATGATATCACTTTTTCAAGTGGTACATATTCAAAACACTTTTCAAAACAAACATGAAATCAAAGCATTCCAAAGTGAGTGACTTAGTCTATACTTGTGTGCATCACATAGTAAAGAATAGCATAATAATCGGAACAAGAGCATATATTGTACATAAGAATCACATCATGATTAGTAGAGGCCGATCTTTGATTGGGTGAGTAGGGTGCTCAATTCATGACCTTCCCCTCTCATACCTTAGTTCCCAAGCCGAGAACACTTTGGTGATGACGGACAAGTGGCCTTTGGCACGAGTCACGGGTTTCCTAAATTTTCCAAAATATTTAGGTGGCGACTCTGAAATCTAGCAATGCAGTCCATTTTTTGCATTTTTGATTAAAAATCAAGTTTTAAAATATTTTCCGGATTTGGACTCTTTTGTGTTTTTTTTTTTTTTTGTTTTGTTTCATGTTGCACTTGTGAAACCAGATTCAGAACCACGAGAGTCTGAACTGTAGGGCTATCATATCCGAGGAGACTAAACCCTCCGAGGAGCAAGAAAAGCAAGCTACAAGGTTGTACTTGAGTTACTTAAAGCCCACTATTTGTATGCTAAGTTCGGGAAATGCGAGTTCTGATTAAAAGAAGTTACGTTCTTAGGCCATGTGGTGTCCGAGGAAGGAGTGACCGTAGACTCTTCTAAGATAGAAACAATAAAAGATTGAGAACAAACTAAGAATGCCTTTGAGATCCGGAGTTTCTTGGGCTTAGCTGGGTATTACCAACGTTTGTGAAGAACTTCTCTAAATTGGCCTCACCGTTGACTAGATTGACGAGGAAGGGCGTTGAGTTTGTGTGGAGTGAGACTTGTGAAAAGTCGTTCCAAGATCTTAAGGTTAGACTCACTACTGCTCCAGTATTGATTATTCCAGAGAGGGGTTTGGGTTATTCAGTTTATTGTGATGCGTCATGGGAAGGTTTGGGTTATATGTTGATGCAAGAAGGAAATGTGGTAGCATACAGTTCGCGGCAGTTGAAAACCCATGTGAGAAATTATCCTGCTCACGACCTAGAACTAGTGGCAGTGATCTTTACCTTAAAAATCTAGAGACACTATTTATATGGTGAGAAATTTGAGGTGTTTTCTGATCAGAAGAGTTTGAAGTATCTGTTTTCATAGAAAGATTTGAATTTGAGACAGAGGAGGTGGATGGAATTTATGGAGGATTATGATTTTGAGTTGCACTATCATTCAAGAAAAGGCTAATGTAGTGGCCGACGCTTTGAGTAGGAAGTCAATAAACAGTGTAGCTAGTATTACTATTCGGGAATATGAGCTGTTAGGTTTTATTGGCGAGTTCGACTTGCATCTTGGTGAGTCCGTTGAGTCGACCGTTTTGTTCACCATAGTTGCACAACCTACCTTAGTGAGCTGAGTTATAGAAACACAAAGGGGTGATCATGAGGTAGAGATTATCCGAGGGAAGATAGCTGGTGGGAAGGTAGAAAATGGCTTGAACGTGTATTTTGACTCTAGTGTGAGGTATTTGGACCGTCTTTTCATGCTAGAATCTTGTAAGGAGGAAGTACTTCGAGAGTTTCACCATTTATGTCTTGTGGTACACCTGGGAGGCACAAAGTTGTACCATGACCTTAGCCGCCAGTTTTGGTTGAGGGGGTTGAAGTGATATATAGCCTTGTTTGTTTCAAGGTGCCTTACTTGTCAACAAGTGAAGGCCGAGCATCAACGACCAGCAAGTTTGTTACAACGCTTGCCTATAGCCGAGTAGAAATGGGAGTATGTCACGATGGATTTTGTTGTGGATCTTCCAAGGACTCAACGGGGTAATGATGCCATGTGGGTAATAGTCGACTAGTTAACTAATTCAGCACATTTTGTAACTATACGCACGAGTGACTCGGTAGATTATGTTGCCGACCCTTATATTAGGGACTTAGTTTGACTTCATGGCGTCCTTGTGACTATTGTATCGTATAGAGATCCTCGTTTCATGGCTCGGTTGTGGCAGAGCCTACAGAATGCCTTGGGCACTAGATTGACATTTATCATCGCCTATCATCCTCAAACTGATGGGCAATCCAAGCGAACCATTCAGATCTTGGAGGATATGCTTCGAGGTTGTGTTCTTGATTTTAAGGGGTCATGGGAGAGACATTTACCTTTAGTGGAGTTTGCCTATAATGACAGTTTTCAGGTGAGTATTGGTATGGCGCCATTTGAGGCCTTGTATGGCCGACCATGTAGATTTCCAATGTGTTGGGCCGAAGTGGATGACGCACTTATGTTAGGTCCTGAACTAGTCCGGAAAACAACTGAGAAAGTCGCGCTTATCCGTAAGAGGTTGGCTTCAGCTTAGAGTCGCTACAAGAGCGACGCCGACCGTAGGAGGAGACCGTTGTCTTTTGAGATAGGGGATCACGTGTTCTTGAAGATATCACCGAGATGAGGTTTGATGAGATTTGGGAAGATCGAGAAGATGTCTCCTAGGTTTATTGGGCCTTTAGAGATTTTAGAGCGTATCAGGGAGGTAGCTTATTGTTTGGCCTTGTTGCCCCAACTTTTCGGGAATGACGTATTCCATATCTGTATGCTTTAGAAGTATGAGCCCGATTCTTCACACATGTTGGATCGGACCGAGTTAGAGGTAGATAAGGATGCCTCGTATAAAGAGAGACCAATATGGGTTTTAGACTCTCCAGACCAAGTCTTGCGAGGCAAGACTATTCCATTGGTTAAGGTGTTATGACGACACCACGGGGTTCAAGAGGCGACTAAGGAGCGTGAGGCAAAAGTCTGTGAGAAGTATCCGGACCTATGTGTTGATGTTTGAAACTTATGTTGAAAATTTCATGAATGTTGTAATATGTGAACATTGTATATGTTTTGAGGAAATTGAACTGTGATTGTTGATGTTGAGAAACTCGGTGTACCCTTGTTATAAATCTAGATGTATGGACAGTGTTTCACTTTCTTTTAATGAATGTTGAATTTAAATTTCGGGGACAAAATTCCTTAAGGGGGGAAATTATAACGATTCTGGTTTAGACCTAACCCATATATTGCTTTTGGATCCGAGAACCTATGTATTTAACTATTGTTCAGTTCATTTCTATCTTATTGTTTGCTGGGTTTGGCTATTGGGAGTTTTGGTTGTGTTTGAAATAAGTTAGGAAGTTAATTTTTTTCAAAGTGTTGTTGCCCATAATTTTGTTTGTTCCCTCCAACGGCCATTCCTGCGCTCAAGTGGTCTTTTACAGTCTGCAAAACTACTAAGAGTTTGGATTCTTTGCTAGAGCAAACTTTTGTAGGTCTGAACTACTGGGAGGGGGTCATTGTGCGCTAGAGCGGTAGTTTTGGTCGCTCGAGTGGTTTCTTCATTTTGTGTTTGTCACTCAAGCAACCATTCCTTCGCTCGAGTAGTCTGTGTGTCTATCAGTCCGACATGAAGCCATTTTCAGTCACTTTTTCATCTCTTTATCTCTCTAAACATTCCAAAACCCTAGATCTACTTTTTCTTTCTCTAGTTCTTGAACTCTTGCACTAAATACTCTCAATCTGTGAGGGTCCTTACCCTACTCCTTTGGAGAAAAACGTTAAGCATGTCAAGGGCTTCATTTTAATCGGAGCATCTAGTGTTTTTGACACTGTCATATTCTACCCAACTTTTCTTTGTATCTTCTACTTTGAGGTAGGGATTTATTTGACTCTTTTATATGATTTTTAGATTAGTTATTTGCTCTTTGGCAAAGGTTATTTATTTGAGAATTTTTGGTAAAACCTAGGGTTTGGTTTGAAATCAAAAGAGGGGTTTTCCAAATTGATTCTTGAAAATGGTTGTGGAAATATGGTTGTGGATGAGTTGTGTTGAAATGATGGAAATCTTTTCCTAAAATTGATTTTGAAAGAAAAGGGGATTTTAGCCATAATTTTGGATATTTGGAATTTTGAAAAGGAAATGGAAAATGATGTTGGATATTGTGAAATTGGAATAATGGTTATGATGATGATGATGATGATAATGATGATGATGATGATGGCGAAGTTGGATATATAATATTACTCCCATTGTAATTGATGGAAATTTATATATATATATATATATTTTTTATTGGAATTTATCGATTGAATAGAAATAATTGTTTTGGGTTATCGATGGAAGATAGTCTTGATTGTTATAGACATTGCATGAGGATTAAGTTGAATTGAAACTAATTTCTCATCCATTGTGTAATGAGCATCATTACACATTAAACATTGTAAAAAATAAATTGGTGAATACCTTGGTGAATTTGGTTAGGGGTATGGTTGTGGTTATGATGTTGGCATGTGTGTCCTTGGTGAAAGTCCAGAAACCCGCGCGGTAGGTGTCAATCCTTCCGGTTAGTACCGGTAAAATGGCTTTGGTAGTGCTTGTATAGCCTACTAACAGACACGTACCTAGAGATTGCTAGTGTTTTGTATCCACTGCCTTGTTTTCTGTATGAAATGATTATTTTCATGAAATGATATATAATCTAGCATTGTATTGTTTTGGAGATGGAAAAATGAGAAATGTTTGAAAAATGGTACACATGTGCATACACCTTATGATTTTGCTAAGATTCATATACTGTGTTAGAGTATCTCTGCTGGGCTTTGGCTCACCCTATGTGGAAAACAACTTTCAGATGCTGATGATATGCCTCCGGCAAGGACATAGCTTGGGAGGACTCGGAGCTTAAAGCGTTTTTTTTTTTTTTTTTGATGTAAATATTTTGTTTAAGCCTTGGGAGCTTTATTTGTATTAAATTTAAACTTATTTTGTTGTAACCAAGCACAGTCTTGGAAAGTTGTAGCCATTAAAGCATTTTCTTATTTGGTTTTATTTCCTTTTTTCTCTTGTATCCATGTCATATGCTATAAATTCAGAATCTAAGATTTGTGAATATATATCGCATATGTCGTGTTTTGTAATCATCAATGAGAAAATGAATAGAAGATATGAGATTGTTGATCAAATGTGACACTGTTATGTAATGGGTTAATGTTAATTATTTCGAGGCATTACAAATAATTAATATACAGCTACTAAAAAAAATTAGTAGCTAAACCTTTAAACAACGTCGACCAATGTAATTTTTAATCAACTATTGTACAATTTTTTGTTAGGGAAAATAGATGATTTCCCACAAGTAAATCAGCAAATGGAAACAAAAATAAAGCAGAAAAATTAAATCAATAATGACACATGAATTTTTACGTGATTCTCTCAATGTGAGGTACATCCATAGGACCGAAATCCGATTCCATTATCAACCAAGAGTTTCCAAACAATTACAAACAAGACACGGATAGTCTCATAAACCACCCTTAGGTGAATTTCAAATAATCACAAATAAACAAAAAGAAAGACCTCACCAAATAGATGAATAAAAGTCTTCGAAACAAAGTTGAAGAAGACCAAAATAATGACCAAAACCAACACCTTCTGAGCCGAAGTTGTCAACAAAAAGAACCCTAAACAGTGCTTCAAATCTTGTGTAGAGGAAATAGCAAATTGAAACCTGCAAAGAAAATACACACAGCCACTACTGTAACCAAGCCACTGAATTTTTCTTCAAAAAAATAGTATAGCGGCTGTAGCACCTCTCGGGAAAAACAAAACAATACCAATAAAATATTTTTGATTTTTGGGCTTTTTATCAAAGCCCTAGCTGTTACCAAACAGATTATTAAATATCCATTGGGCCTTCAAAAGTCAGGTACAATATATATATATATATATATTATAAACAACACCAAACCAAATTAAATATTTTGATAAATCAACTAGGTCCCAACTCAGTAAGTAGGTATGCCCAACAATTCTCCCCGTACCAACTTAGGTGGAGACATCAACCATACCCGCCAAAGTTTGACATTTCAAATATTTGTCCCTCGACAAAGTCTTAGTCAACATGTCTGAAATATTATCATCCGTTTGAACCTTTTCGAGTTGCAACAACTTCGAATCTACCACATCACGAATCCAATGGTATCTTACATCAATGTGTTTCGATCTCGAATGAAAAGTGGAATTTTTACACAAATGAATAGCACTTTGACTATCACAATAAAGCATATACCTTTCTTGCTTCAAATCCAATTCACAATTCAATCACTAACAAAAACATTATTAAGAATAATAATTTTGTGGAGGTTTAATGTTTGTTGTTTATAAATTATTTTGATAAGGATTCAATACGATAATTATCTTTACTAAATATCTTAGTTAAAAATCTTAGTGTATCAATTTTAAGAAACCCACACAAATACACAAATATACAAAAAAAAAAAATGATTTTCGATGGCATGGGATGCCACTTGCTTGTTTACATGTCAATATAGGAATTAGACCCCATTATGCTTCTTGGAATTGGAAGATTGGATTAGACCACCCGAGAGAATGATGAGAGAGAGAGAGAGAGAGAGAGAGAGAGAGAGAAGGCTTAGCTTGGTTCATCTATATATACATATGTACGTTTACTCCTCCAGATCAGTGAGGAGAATAGAGGTAAAAATAAAATAAAAAATAAAGAAAATTCTGTGAGCAACAAAGCAGTAGGAGAAGAAGAAGAGTGAGAGATTAAGGAAGCTAAAATTTTCTACCATTTCATCATCTTATTATTAAGTAAGAAAACCCTCTCATTTTTTTTTAATTGTTGAAATTTTCAGATTATATTCGTATGATAAAATGACTAAACTTGTAGATAAAATTTTATTTATAGTTGTATGTAAATTATGATTGTATATCAAATATTTGAAGATATTGGCAGTCTTAAAATCATGATAATATTGTGGAATTTGGACTTGCATGTATAATTTATGCCATTAAAAAGATTATTGAAAATTTCATTTGGCCCTTAAATTTGCCAGAAAATTGTTCGAATTTTTAGACAATTTTATACTCAAAATTTTGAGATGATTCATTCTACAAAGTTGTTTAGAATGATGTCTACTTCATTCAGGAATGTTTGCAACAATTATTGAGTTTTGTACGAATTTATACAAATTTTTAACCAAATCTGGAACTGTAGGCAGATTTTACTATGTGTTTGAAAAATCATTAAAAATTTTATATTAAACCAAATCTGGTAATTTCTAAATAAAAAATGAAATTTGAGAAGTCTAGTTTCATAATAAATTTTTACATTATGGATTTGATTTACAAATTTAAGTATGAAATTAATTTAAGAAAATGTGATAAATCTGTATCATGAAATTTCTGGGAATTTTACAAAATTATTTATAACTTATTTTTGGAAACTTATTTTTGAAAAATGACCTAAACATGTTTATTGAATATTCTATAGATTTTCACGAATTTTAGAATTGTATAAATAATTTATTTATAATTCTTATTACCTAAGGTATAACCTGAAAAATTCTGGACAGGTTTAAGATCATTAATTCAATTAATTATTTGGATAAAAAAAATTAATTATTGTGTTGGTCTAATTCATTAAATATTGTAAATTAGTAATCCATGTATGAGTGTATTATAGTTTATTTAATATTTTGTTAGTCTAATCTTGTAAATTAAAAATCCATACATGTGTGTGTTTATGGTTTATTTTCATATTATTTCATACCATGGTTTAAATAAATTATTTATTTAAATTTTGTACATTTACTTATTATTGTGTGACATGTGTAATATTTTATGTTGGGAATTTTAATGAGTTGGTATAACATTATTTGTGATTAAAAATTGGAATTATTTGTGATTAATATCAAAACTAACTGAAATGATTAATGGCATATACAAAGTTAACAATTGACGGTTAATACCAGTTGTTCAAGGTGAATCTTGGTTTTAAAGAGTGTAGGAAATTAAGGGTTGACGGTTAATACCGGTTGTTAAAGAGTGTATGAAATTTGGGGTTTCACATAGACAAGGGTTGACCCTTCCCAGACTGGTGTTGACTCTTGTAGCCAACTAAAAGAAGCAAGTGTCGACACCACCAAGGTTGGTGTCGACCCTAAATTTTAGTAGTCACCCAGGGACACAACAGCAAGAAGGTGTCGACACCTCCCAAACTGGTGTCAACCCTTGGAACAAAACAAGGCAAGGAAAAAGAAGACGGTGTCAACACCAACAAGGGTAGTGTCGACCCTTGAAGTCAAATCCAGCATGAGGAGAAAGGAACGACCACCACGAATATGGTTTTCTAGATTCAAAGGTAATAAATGTGTCGGGTCTAAATCAAGATCGCTATATTTTTTGTTTTTTAAAATTTTCAAATGTGAGTTTTTTTTTTTTTTTTTTGTAATATATAGTGAAAAAGTAATTTTTTTTTTTTTTTTGGATAACTCAGTATTTGACTTAATAGATCGATTGATCTGATGGACCAATCTCACAGTTTACTAACCAGAGGTCAATTGAAATCGGAATAAAGTCATGTATGACACATTATATTTATTTATAGGTCTTGCTAACAAGTGTCCCTAGGGCACAAGAAATGACAAAAGATGTATCAATCTCGAGACATTTATTACTAAGATTCAATACACTTTTTATGGATTTCAAAACACTTTATAATCTTTTTATATTTTTTAAAAACAGTAATGATTTAGAGCACTAATTTTGGTGCTCTAATGGAGCACTAATGACATGGCAAGGAAAAAGAAAAAAAGAAAAAAAAACAAATCAAGACCAAAACATCACATCACAATGGGTGAGGCCTACTGCCAGCTCATTAGAGTTGGCTTTAGATTTTAAGAACTAAAGCTCCAAAACATTTTTCTTTTAAAAACATTTCTTTCTCACATTCCCAATATTAACAAGTGTCATTAGAACACTTATTAACATTTGTCTTTATTTATAATCATTTAAAGTGTTTAAACATCTTATTTGTTACCCGTGATTAATTACAAATATAATCTTTCATGCGTAACATTAAACTATCCACAATAATCAGTTTTTTTTGGCTTCCCAACTGTGGGGATATATTTTCTGAGTACCAACACGTGGCAAGATGACGCCGACGTGTCAGCCGAGGTGCCACGTGTCCCGTTCTTGACGCCGAGGTTATCTCGGCAAGGTCGAGGTTATCTCCGAAGATATCGGAGTCCGAGATAAGTAGATAAGGGACAAGAGTCCTAGAATGAAGAAAGACTTCAAGATGGATGAGGATAGTATTCTTAGGGAGTCTATCCTTATCTCTTGTAGAATCCAAAGTAAGCACTGAATGGGAGTCCATAGAAGTCAGGCTTCTAGTGGGACTAGGATTGAGTAACTATAAAAGAGAGACACCCTCGTGGGTCTAAGGTACGCAATTTATGCTTTGACCAGTGAATTTAGCACTTGATTATCTTTGAGAGATATATTGACTTGATCGTGAGTGCCCCCGAGTGGACAAACCACCGCCGGAATCTTCTCTTTCTGTTGCAGGTTAGCCAGGTGTCATCTATTCTGCTAGTTCTCTCCAGCTGATCACTGAGTTGGCAGTGTGGTCGGAAATTCACCCACACAATTTGGCGTCGTCTGTGGGAAAGAAAGAAGGATAGATGGCCAGTAACGAACAGCAGGAAAAGATTGGGGACGACACTCTTGCTGGGAGTGGGAGACCTATTGATCTTGATATCGAAGGAGACGAATGCAACGCAGAAACTCGTGACCAAAATCACGGAGAGAAAGACGTTGGCCAGACTGGCGACGTACCAAAGAAACCAGATCAAAGCGGATACTATAACGAAGATAACCTCCAGGTATGGAGGGACAGATGCCTACGAAGGGATGAAAAAGTAAAAGAGATGGCAGACCTGCAATCGGTCGTCAACTTCATGATGCAAAACAATGTCATGCAGCCACAATTCCCATTGCAGGACACGCCGATTCCAGCGTCTAATACCCAGAAGGGAGGGCAGAAAACAATCCCTATAGCCCCTCAACACACTAGGAGCGAAAGATACTCTCACCGGCCTTCCGGCGAGGTCGGGCGAGGGGAGTCAAGGAAGGAAGAGTCACGGAGGACGCATCGCACCAAGGAGGCCGACCCCAAAGAATATCGGCATATTCAGGGCCAGGTACTGTGCTTCAACACACCTAACGGAGAAGGGTCGAAAAGGGCTCGCAACGAAGCTGAGAGCAGTGCTCCGAAGAGACTGAAGTCAGGGGACAGCCGAGCTCCTGGCCGGACTAAAGAAGACTTGAGGGATTACCTCAAGAGAAGGCAGGATCACGCCGAGGTAACATCCACTATTAAACCGAGAACACCATTCTCAGTAGAGTTGGACAGATTTGAGGCGCCGAAGAGATTCAGCATGCCGAGGTTCCAGATCTACTATGGGAAGTCGAACCCCAACTTCCACGTCGGATTGTACTTGAATTCAATGGCATTATATAGTGGGAACGAGCCGTTGCTTTGTAAAGTGTTTCCCTCATCTTTTGGGGAGATTGCATCAGATTGGTTCCACAAACTGCCAAAGGGAAGTGTGAAGACCTGGAAGGACCTGGCCGAGATATTCGTAGCCAGGTTCGTGACAAACAAGCTTCAACCACTGAGGGTGGACGCTTTGATGGCCCTAAAAATCAGCAAAGATGAAGGTCTCAGGGTCTATGCAAAAAGATACTATGAGGTATTCAATCGAATACCCGAATGTAATCAAGAGGTGGCGGTCGTATCTTTCAAGAACGACCTAAAAGACAACAGCCAGCCACGAAAGTCTTTGGCAAAAACACTGCCAAAAAACATGGAAGAGCTCGTGGCCAGAATCGAGAAGTACGCCAGAGCCGAGGAAGATACGTCGGGAAACAAGGAGACGAAATAGGAAAAAGCCAACGGCTCGCCGAAGCGAGGCCGAGGTAATAATGGATCGAACAAGCAAGAGGTAGAACTAAGGGCTGCACAGGCAGTGACAACTATGTTCCGAATCCCAATTCACAAAGTCCTGGATAGAATTCGGAATCAACCCTATTTCAAAACACCGGAAAGGGCACCAGGAGAATTTTTGGAAAGGAACGTTGACAGACGTTGTGCTTATCACAATGAAGAGGGGCACATGACTCAGGGTTGTAGAGCCCTGAAAGCACACTTGGAAGACTTAGTAAGGCAAGGCCATCTGAGAGACTTTGTCGACAAGGCCAGAATGAGAGAAGAACAAGCAAGATTGCCCGAGGCACAAGCAGCACCGCCTCCCCCAGTACAGCAGCCTCAGGCAGGAGGACCTCGGGTAATTAATGTAATTCACTCAAGGGTTAACGAGAACGAAGTCAGGGAGGAGACTCAGAAGGTAAAACACCTACAACATGTCTACCAAGTCGGGGACAAGAGACATCGGGCAGATAAGTGCTCGGGACCAGTAGTATCTTTTTCCGAAACCGACCTTGAGATGGTCTAGCACCCACATAATGATGCTTTGGTAGTGTCCCTCCAGGTTGGAGAGTGCCAAGTGAAACGCATCCTGATAGACCAAGGAAGCTCTTGTGACATCATGTACGTCAGGTGTTACAAGGAGCTCGGCCTTCACACCAATGACATGGAACAATCCAACGGCCCGATGGTCGAATTCAATGGAACGCCGACATGGCCACTGGGAGCAGTAGACTTGGAGATGCAGGCTGGCACCAGGAAGATCAAGACAGAGTTCACCGTCATCGACACACCATCCCCTTACAATGCTATATTGAGAAGGCCATGGTTACATGCAATGAGGGCAGTTCCCTCAACATTACACCAACTATTGTGGTTCCCAACAGAGCATGGGATAGAAGAAGTCCGAGGCGATCAGCTGCAGGAAAAAAATTGCTCCATGGTAGCAATGAAGTTCACCTACAGCATACAAAGGGTAGAAATCGAAGACAAGGACATAGAGGTCCTAAGAATATCGGCTTGAAGATAATGGGGGCAAAAAATTGCCAAGGCCCTAGAACACTTGTAATTTGAAATTTTTCTATCATTAGATGTTCTTTGTTTTTTTTTCTGCCGACGTCATCAATAAAATCTTAGCAGAATTCTCCAACACTTGTGACTGATAAAGATGCATAATGTTGTTTCTAAATAACAAGAACCCAAGTGGAACTCAGGTTCACATTAGGGGGCAGAGAGAAGGCAAAAATGTTTAACACTTGTTGAAATTTGTAGCAATTTACAAGTTGAAGTTAAACCGGGATCATTATTTAACACTTGTTGAAATTTGTAGCAATTTACAAGTTGAAGTTAAACCGAGATCAATGTTTAACACTTGTTGAAATTTGTAGCAATTTACAAGTTGAAGTTAAACCGAGATCATTGTTTAACACTTGTTGAAATTTGTAGCAATTTACAAGTTGAAGTTAAACCAAGCTCAATGTTGAACACTTGTTGAAATTTGTAGCAATTTACAAGTTGAAGTTAAACCGAGATCAATGTTCAACACTTGTTGAAATTTGTAACAATTTACAAGTTGAAGTTAAACCGAGATCATTGTTTAACACTTGTTGAAATTTGTAGCAATTTACAAGTTGAAGTTAAACCGAGATCAATGTATAACACTTGTTGAAATTTGTAGCAATTTACAAGTTGAAGTTAAACCGAGATCATTGTTTAACACTTGTTGAAATTTGTAGCAATTTACAAGTTGAAGTTAGCAATTTACAAGTTGAAGTTAAACCGAGATCAATGTTTAACACTTGTTGAAATTTGAAGCAATTTACAAGTTGAAGTTAAACCGAGATCAATGTTCAACACTTGTTGAAATTTGTAGCAATTTACAAGTTGAAGTTAAACCGAGATCGATGTTTAAACACTTGTTGAAACTTGAGAAAAGTTTACAAGTTGAAATTAAACAGTATATGTTTTACCCTTGTTGAAATTTATACAAGACAAGTACTTGTTGAGGTAAATCACCAGTTGGTATAACCAAGGTGTGTCACCCCGAGAAGGTTGCACAATGAAGGAAGAGCATACTAAAGACCCGCAAAATATTCTAAGTATAAAATCGTACAGAAGCATTCAAGAGAAGGAAAGTTGAATTAGACATTCAAGAACGAATAGGTATATCGGCCATATGCAGAGCTTACATTGTCTGAAAAACCAAAAGTACAAGAATACAAAAGACAAGAGAAGAAAAACATCAAAACTAAGATTCCTCAGCATCAGCAACAGGATGAGTCTGGACCTCAGAAGACTGTTGAGAAGCCACCTCGGCCGCCTTTTCCGCAGCAAGCTCGGCATCGATTTGGGCAAGGGTTTCATCAATACTTTTGTCGGCTAGAGGAACGTCGGATGATACCCGCTCAAGGGTAGCTTCCTTTGGAACCTCCTCAACCTCCTCATCTTAAGTCAAGTCAAGGACTTGCTCATTTTGAGGAGGGGACTTGGCCCCAGCAGCCTCCTTGGATTTCCTCACCAAGGCCTCATCCTCATCTTCATCCTCAGATTTAGAATCATCATCAGGTTGAGCTGGAGGTGGTGGCGGAGGGAATGGAAGAGGAATGGCATCGGCACTCCAAAGAGGCGAGTCCTCGGGGACATTGAGCTTTTTCAGAAGGGACATCCAACCAAGGGAGAAACCCCTGTTGCATGCCTGCTTCACTTGTTGCTCATAGACCTCCGTGACATCGGCCATGCCCTGAGCATATGCCTTCTCATCGGCATCTTTGATTTCGGCCTCTTTGGTGGCCAAAGCTTCTTGAAGCTCTTTTTGGGCCTGGGATGTTTTTTCCTCGGCCTCTCTTTTCTCGGCCTCTCTTTTCTCGGCCTCAAGCACCTTCCGAAGGGCCTCAGTAGAGTCCGCATTTTCTTCGGCTTCATGCTGAGCTTTGAGAGCAGCCTCGGCCTGCTCCTCCAGAGTCTTCATCTTTGATTGCAAACTTTTGTTGGATTTTTTAAGACTGGAGACCTCTCTCCTCGCCTCGGCCAACTTCTCCCTGTTCTCAAAAGATTGTATAGAGAAGGAATGGGCATGCTGAACAACCTGAAAGAACACAAGGCAAAAGTTATTGCAAAATTTTTCTAAATACAAGAAAGAAAGAAGAAATTATCAAGAAGAAGACACTTACTTGGACAAAGCGTTGAAGCATCAGGGGTGTAGTTCTCGTACTCGCTCATCTCGGCATTCCGTTCAAGATCACCAGACAGAAGTAGAGCAGTACTGAGGGCTACGCCGATGTTGATGTCATCAGCACTGTCGTTGGCCATGACTGGCTTATCTTCCAGAGTAATTTTTGGAGCCCAGGAGGCATCATTCTTTTTAGACCCTGAGGTGGTCGCAGAGGATGACCTCGACTTTTTTGATTTTGGGGATTCTGATGGTTGGGTTTCAAAGCGCCTCTTCCCAGCAGAGGGTTGAGATTTGTCACTCTCAGTTAACTTAGAGATAGGTAAAGTATCCTCAGACTCAACCTGAGTTACCTTCGCCTTTGGCTGAGCCTTTTTTACTCATTTTGGCTTTGGCGGAAGCTGGGTTTGTGTTGGTTGAGTTTCAACATTAGAAGAAAGGCTGGCTAAGAGGTCTTTTACAACGGGTTTTGGGCGGCCCATCTCGGCAGTAAGGACAAGTCGTCGCCGACGTTTTCTCTGGGATATCGAAATCAGGTATTGGGCCGAGGTTGAGGGCTGATTAGCTGGATCAGATGTTGATCCTTGATCTGTCCAAGATGTGGACGCAGTTTGTAGAGTTGTGGCAGAGGGTGGAGAAAGGCTTTTCTTCTTCCTCTTAGGGACGTCGAGCAGAGCTGACTTGTATGTTGGAATAAAATTGAGAAGCAGAGGCGCCTTCCGTTTGTGGATTGGCAAGTTCAAAAGTTTCTTCAAATCCTTGCTGGGAATGAAGGATTAGCGAAAGTTTTTTGGTGGCTTAGGAACTGCTGCAAGACAAACAAACATTAAAAAACGGATAAAGTATAAAAGGCTTTGAAAACAAGTAAGCATGAATGCAGGGATCTTACCATTACCCTCTACAAAGACTGATCGAGGGAGAGGGAAGAGGTGGAGGTCTTCATCTAGGGCGAACTCCCAGTTCCCCGAAGTAATGAAATAATCATCCCCAGCTCCCTTGTTGGAGTCTGGGAGGTCGGCAACTATTTTGTACTCAGTAGACTTCAGCTTGAGGTAGTATACGTAACCGGAGTCTTTTTTGAGGCCACACATGGTGTAGCAATATTAGATGTCGGCTAATGTGATCCTAGCATTTTCTTTTTTTGCTAAGGCTATGATACCATTGATGGTTCGATAGGAGTTGATGGAGAGTTGCATCGGGTTCAACTTATAGTAATGAAAAATCTCACGAAAAAGGGTGTTGAGTGGAAGCCGAAGTCCACACTCAATAAAGGCAACTACAGGAAAGGACATGGAGTCATCAGTAGGCATGATAGAGTCATCATCCCCAGCCAACCGCAGATGGACGTTGGCTGGGATTTCAAACTCCTGTCTAAAGTATTCTAGATTGGATGGGGTGTTTACCCTATGTTTCCACATACCCATGATATCGGCTTAATCAAGGAGGTTGGGTTTCAGAAGATGTTTTGAAAGGGTTATTGGGACCTCGGCAAACGCTTAGGTAAGTACAGGTTTCAGTTTTTTCCTAAATTGTAGGTTCTACGGACAAATCCCAAACCTAAGTCTATGGAAACAAAGATTGAAAGCACAAATCTGGAAAAGACACAAAAAACAGAAAACAAGAACGAGTTTCAGAATCAAGAACAAAGGTGGGCTATCAAGAGCATAGAAAGTACAAGGGGTACAAGGTCAAGAATAGTGGGGAAAAATGCAAGAAAGAGGTGAACAGTTCACATTCAAAACATGGGAAAGAGCAAAGCCATTGAATAAATGCATTCAGATATATGATTCGCAAAATCAAATGTTGAACAAAGCAGTAATGGCAACAAATGATGGAGAGCATCAAGGAATTGAAAAAAAGAGGAACACTGACTTACCAGAAAAACGTGAAGCCGGTGAGAGGATCGCCGAAGTCAGGCGACGGTTACAGAAGAAACAAAGCGGCAGAGCCGAGCTTCATTAGAATGAAGGGATACGGGCAGTTGCAGAGCTCGAAGCTGGAACAATGGCGGATTCAGGAGGAAAGGCAAGAGAGAGAAAGAACTTGATTGTGCAAAGTAAAGAGACAAAAAAGAGGGAAAAGTTTTGATAAAACTTGAACCGGCGGCAAAAGAAATCATTAAATGAAACCTAGAAGAATGTATACGACAGACGGCGCACACAGACACAAGACGGCTTTACAGGCGCGTCACAGGCACGATCCCGTAAGGATGGAACACGTGGATGAAACAGTTGAATAAGTGATGCGTGACAGCTCATATGTTAGAGAGAACTCTTGGAGTCCTTAGTCTTAATGGAGGCATGTCGGCCTGAAATAAATGATCTCGGCAGAAGAAATTTTAAGCCGACATACTAGTAGGAAGTACCGATATAGGTTCCATCACCTCAGAATGCCGAGGTAATAGAACCTAGGGGGCAGTTGTGGGGATATATTTTCTGAGTACCAACACGTGGCAAGGTGACGCCGACGTGTCAGCTGAGGTGCCACGTGTCCCGTTCTTGACGCCGAGGTTATCTCGGCAAGACCGAGGTTATCTCCGAAGATATCGGAGTCCGAGATAAGTAGATAAGGGACAAGAGTCCTAGAATGAAGAAAGACTTCAAGATGGATAAGGATAGTATTCTTAGGGAGTCTATCCTTATCTGTTGTAAAATCCAAAGTAAGCACTGAATGGGAGTCCATAGAAGTCAGGCTTCTAGTGGGACTAGGATTGAGTAAACTATAAAAGAGAGGCACCCCCGTGGGTCTAAAGTACGCAATTTATGCTTTGACCAGTGAATTTAGCACTTGATTATCTTTGAGAGATATACTGACTTGATCATCGGAGTGCCCCCGGGTGGACAAACCACCGCCGAAATCTTCTCTTTCTGTTGCAGGTTAGCCAGGTGTCATCTATTCTGCCAGTTCTCTCCAGCTGATCACTGAGTTGGCTGTGTGGTCGGAAATTCACCCACACACCAACAATCATATAGTACACCAATTTCACAGATGTTTAATATACTTAAATTCTAAAAAAAATAATAAAAAAAAAAATCAATCAATAACTTTTTCTAATACCTTTTTGTTAGAAATTGGGCGCCCATGTGGCATGACCCTTTGAACCCTTTAAACCTTATCCAAATAAGTTTGAATTTGAATTCAAAACTTATTTGGATAACCACTCATAATATTTATATCTATCATATCAACTGATATGGATAGATTGATATATATGGTTATATATCTGATGATGGTTATCTAATACATTAAATCAGATACGTTATGTGGTTTTTACCCATAACCTTTTTTTTCCCAGACTCTCTCTCTAACTCTCTCCCATATGAGAACGATCCAGCCTCTGCACTGTGACTTGTGTGGGTGATACTCATATTGTGGTACCACTCCACTACTGGGAGTTCGTTGTTCGCATTCTTGAAGCACGTGATTTACCCACGAAATTCTTCGCTTCAGATTCTGTCATTAAGGTATGACTATGAATTTTTTCATCCACTGCGTTTTATACTTTGATTTACACTTTTCTTATTTTTATTTAGGAAATTTCACTTGATCCAGTAGCACACTCCTATATAGGTTTTGTCATGTTTAGATAATGATAATTTTTTTAAAATTCTTTAGCAATTCACAATCACCCCCCACAAAATTGAAAGGGATTACATTTGATTAACATCAAATAATTATCTTATCATTATTGTAATTTTTGACTTTTTAGAAATATTGGGCTAGACGGTATTATTGTTTACCCATTTTAATGATTTTGGAATTTCATCTTTGAATGATTTGGTATGTGAAAGAATAGGATTTAGAATGATATTGACCATTAAATTGTACACTTTAATTGATTTACAGTTTGACTTTTTTTTTTTAATTTTTTTTGTGTGGCATAACTTGGTTTATATATAAACATTTATTGGCAACACTGCTAGAAAACTGACTTTTAGCGGCGTTTTAAAAACGCCGCTATAGGTATCAAAAAAGCCGCTAAATGTTTTTGTGGCGTTTAGTACCAAACGTCGAAGATGCGGCCGTCGCTATAGCTTTATGACGCTTTAAAAGCGCCGCTATATTTAGTATAGGCGGCGTTTTTAAAAACGCCGCCGAATGTCCTGTCCTATCGGTAAAATGACATCACTATGACATTTAGCGACGTTTGGAAACGCTGTCATAGACATTTATACATTTTCAAATCTAGCCGTTGGATAGGATATAGTGACGTTTAAAAAACGCCGCCATAGCCTTTTTCAACAGAGAGTACCCATCTAGCACAGTTCACCTTTCATTGACAAAAGGTTCTACCACACATCTCTGCATCTCATAGAACATTAGAGAAAATTGGCTTCTAGTTTCCAAACTGATTTTTCTGCATATACCAATCTAATATTTAACTGGCACTAGAATTTCTATAAAGTGTCCTAACATGGACATGAAAGAGTTGAAATTTAGCAGGCATCCTCAAATCTTAATTGCTTTTCAATCAGCAAGAAATCACTCTAAAAGTGAAATGATTTATAAAAGCAATTGTAAGTGAATCTATCCTTGCAGCATAGTTGGTACAGTACTTTAATGAATGTAAAAATGACAATCATTTCAGATTCTTCTGAGACACATTTATTAATATCAATAAGATGTGATACATGTACAATTACAGAATATATCTAAACACAATATATTGGAAATCAGTGAGGATTTATTTACAAAGTCAGTAGGCTTGAAAACTCATGCAAAAAGTAGAGAAGACATCGATATTCCTAATGACACAATACCGATAGTTGCAAAAGCTTGGCCCAGTTTATAAACAAAAAAAAATTTCTGACGAGGCAAACTTTGCCAATCTGTCCTGCAAAAAGTCACAGCCAGGACCAAATTAGAAAGGCAGTCATACTCGGAAACTAATACAACACGATACAGGCAGTCAAAATCTAGAAATTACCTGACACCAACCAAGACTTAGGGTCTTTATATTTCCATGAAACTTAAGAACTTCAGATAAAGCTTTTGCTCCATCTGGTCCAATTGGATTGTAACCAAGTTCCAACTGTCAGAGAGAGAGAGAGAGAGAGAGAGAGAGAGAGCTGTTTACCAATGTTTGCAAAAGTGAAATACAAGAAAAGGTAGAAAAAGCAGAATCTTATTGGAACACTCACACTGGTGATGACAGAATTATCTTTGAGAACTTGAGCTATGTCACTGGCCCCCTTTGCATGGATGTTGTTCCCCCCCTACAAAGTCCTCCCCATTCAGTGTTTTAGAAGTTGGGTTGTTGAATTTTATTTCTGAAATTTAAAAGTTTGCTTTCAATAAAGATGAAACCCTCAATTCTCACCAGATCTATGTTCGTTACTGTTCGGTTCTGCTTCAAAGCCTCAGCGATTTTCTCTGCTCCCTAAAGGATTTCAAGATAAAAAATCAATAAGCAAGTTGCGCAAGTATTTAACTGAAGGCATGGGTCTAAAACTGAACTGATCCGACTAGCTAGACCATGACATTTACAAATATTTGATAAAGGACATGGGTCTAAAACAATTTGACCAGTTTGGTTGAATCACTTCTGTAGACCCTCACAAATTTCATCCTAAGAAAATCTAAACTGACCACTTAAAAAAGGAATACAATCCAATATAAAATACTTCAAAATTTTCAGTGCACAGTTTGCATGCTCAGAAGTTAAGAAAGAAAAAATAATCACTAATTTAAAATGGCCTATAATAGTATGATTTCAGTTTCATTTCAGAAACACCACAATCTACTTGATCTCATTTGAAACTTAGAAGCTAGGCAAGGAAAGGAAAATGCCCAAAATTGCGCCTAGAAAGGAAGCTACTGTAAACATTGTCGAGAATTTTCCTAAGCATTCCTTGATCTTTCTAAGTTCCCAACAGAGCCTTGATTAACCAATTGAAAACATAAAGAAAGACTAGGAAAATGTTGCCCAAAGTATTTGGGCTAACTACATGAATGCTCTTTGCCTTCCTACTCTATTGCATACCATACTTTCTGTTAAACAAGAGGCTATCACGTCTTTCCTCAATGCCTCAACCTGTCAATTTTGGCATTTCCCTTGTCTTATCAACAACCACAACTGGCAATGCAACCTAGAGACGTAAGCTAATTGGATTGGTATGTTAAGATTTGGGGCTTCAGTACTTGTGGTTCCCTTGCTTTCTTTGGTATATAAATCTCATAAAACCAAGGTTGGTTCCTGTTCTTTTTTTCTTTTTACTCTTATTAAGAGAAAAGGAATCATAAAATCAGCAACACCTAAAAGTCGAATATACCTGTGGTACAAATACAATGTACTTAAAGAGAACCAGATAATAGTCCCAATTAAAGAGAACGATTTATTGTTAATCTTGATACATGACTGAATGGAACAAGACCCTCAAGTGAATTTGCAAACCAAAAAGAAGATCAAAGATAAAGGATTACTTTACAAAATTCATAATTATACTACAAAAGTGGTTAACAATGAGGATTGCAATACCTCATCTCCAATATCATCATGTACATGTTCAACCATACTAAGCTCTTGGTTCTCTTGATATATTCAGCAACATGATAGGCACCTTTTGAGCTAATTGAATTGTTTCCAATGTCTAGGTGTTGAAGTCTGCCTAAAGAGCAGTTATGAATGTCAGATTAACTGCAATTTTTAGAAGCACAACTAATGACATTTCAAATGTCTTTACCAGAATGAAGTTCATACAAAGGCAAACCTTTATGTGAAGACAAACTAGACATAAGAGCGCGAACACCTTCATCTCCAATAGAATTTCCATGCAAAATGAGTTCCTGAACAAATAATTCAACAATAAATCTGACCTCCAATAGAATTTTCATGCAAAAAGTGTTCCAGAATGTATAATTTATCAATAAATCCCACTAGTCATGAGAAGGGAACAACAAATTTATTTACTGTAAGCTCATAACTAGACAATGTGTTTCTGTGGCACAAGCAGATCAGCAAGGGAAAATGTTGAAAAATGATATCTTTAGTAAGACTGAGAAATACTGATGACAATTTCATGTTCTGTGACTGAAGAGAGTGCTTCCATCATCAATAAAATTTCAACATGATTTCTCAATTTTATGTTTCCAGAAATTACCATTAGTTTATCACTACGAACAGAAAGAGAAGAAAAATGCATACTGAATGCAAACTGTGGATAATGGAGGGTGGGTAAGCTGATTGTGAAGCCTTCTGGAAGAAATAGTAGGCACTGAGATGGAGAGAGATCACAGTGGTGGAAGGGGTGGGACTTGAAGCGGGAGAGAAGAGCACTGCAACTGCATACATAGAGGTAGGACCTCTAATTTATAGATAAATTAGACCATTCAGGCTAACTCACCTGAGTACACAATTTAACATGCTCAAGTGTGGACAAAAGGATAGATGGCTCATCCTCTGTGGCCTAACATCTTGAAGGCAACAACTGCCATTGGAAATGGTGTTGAAAACCTCAAAGGCCATAATGACTGATAAACGCCTAGTCAAGGTTCAAGTCCCTGAACAGAATGTGATGAGCACCTTGATGAACCCTCAATTATAGCTGTTGAGCCACATATCCAAGAGGTCTTGTACAAAGGTCAGGGGATCAATCAGATGCCCCATTACCATGACACGAACCTAGAGAAGATTTCTAGGCCCGCTCCCAATCTAGGATGACATGAGAGCAACAGTGTGCCTTTCGAAGATTGCATTGGAGATAAAGGACAGAGGTGTAGGAGGGACATGCTCGAGTAGAGGATTGCTTGACCAAGTGTCACGGGTTGCCTTGCAAGGCTAACTCCGTGACGTTTCGCTCGCGGTGTTGTGGCCATTTGAGTGCTCAAGAGTGGCCATTGGAAGTGCCCCAACATGGCCTAACATTGGCCCCAAGGAGCCCAAGGCATGTAGGCCACTAATAGCCAGCAAACAGCAAAGCCGCAGCCCATGTTAATAGCCAACCAGCGCTGCCAGCAGCAGCAACCAGCACTGCCAGCAGCCAGCAATGGCAGCCAACAGGAGTAGGGGATTTAAATTTGAGTGAGAATCATTTCTTGTTGAGGCCCATCTGTGTATTCACTTTAAACAGGAGTAGAGGGGATTTAAGGTAGGTTTTTAAAGTTGAGGGGGATCACATCTATATATACAAACCATTTTATACATGTTCGGATGTTGCTTCTGTATCTGTAGTATTAGTGTTTGCGATATATCCATCAATACATGATGGAATTTATCATCGATATCCACAGGCAAAATATTGCAACTCTTAAATCTCAAATATCACTCAATATATAATGTACACATTACAATATTTCATTCCATTATTAGACTGTTCCCATTTAAAATTAACAGTTTATTAGATCTCTTTTTGTGTATTTTCAAGTGGGTAACACCAAGAATAATAATTTTAGTACACTTTCAGTTCATACAGATAATTAATCTCCCAATTCCACATACATCTCCAAACACGTCCTTGAAATGAAGGCATTGAATTATAACAGACAAAACAAGAAGCAAATACCTGTGGTTATCCTGAACATCCTTTAGTTCCACCACACCATTTTGCTGTTCATCTTTGACCTTTGAAAGGGGAGAAAAGAACTGCAAAGGGGGGGAAAATGAAACACAAGGTAAGCCTGAAAATAACATGGTAATCATTAAAATATATTTCTCTTTCTTGAGTTAGACCATCTCCTCGAACATATGTTACATAGACTCGGATATGGATGTTTGGTATTCGCCAACTTAGCAAAATAAGGGTTATATTTTTATATTTTTAAACTATTAAGTGAGATGAAATGGTATCATATATAATATAGTGTTAAAGAGGTATTTGATTTATAGACAGCAATATATATATATAGTGTTAAGTACATATCTCACACCATTGTTTATTTGATTTATTCTAAAGAGTCCATGTAACATGCCTGAAACTACAGCATGCATCAGATAATGAGAAACTTCAGCACCTTAGTGGAAATTTGGTGGCTGATTTCACTAGGACACTAGACACCAGTTTATAAATGGATATTACAACACTAAACACCAGTTTATATAGGATGATTTGGGCCTTGAGTCCTGAAGGAATTCTAAAGTG